>JANXJC010000044.1:20163480-20236485 GCA_027564655.1 Leptodon cayanensis | reverse complement strand
GCGGGTCCCGGTGGGGCGGGGAAAGTGGTTTATTTAATTTTATTCTTTTTTTTTTTTTTCCCCCCTTAAAAAAAAAGGTGGTCGTTGGGATAATCCACTTGGGAAAGGGGATTCCTGCTGTATGGGATGGCTGGGATCTGGCTCAGTCTGCAGGACAGGGAAGGGGAGAGGGGAGTTTGCTCTCGGAGTGTGTTGGGGCTCGGGGCATGCACTGCGCAGGGAAACAGGAGGAAAAAAAATCCGTGTAAATGAGGCAAAATGCAAGAGGAAGAGCACTTTCCCCCACGTATCTTCTAAAATTATATCCCTATCCACATGCATGTTTCTGGAGGACTTCTCTCTTGACTGTGCAACTAATTACTGTTTTTCCCTAGAATCAACTAGTTTTTGCTTCAAAGTGACTTGGCAGATTTCTATCAGTCATCATATTCATGACTGAGGAGGGGAGCGCAACAGCTACACACAGCAAAACGTGGGTTTTGGGGCAGTGCAGACTGTGTTTGTGTTGAAGTAACCCATTGAAAACTTTCTGATCCCAGTTGCTTTGCATTAAGCTGGTCAGCTTATTATTCATAATAGAACTAGAGTATGAAAGATGTACTTCAGGGGGGAGGTGGCTAACCATATTTCTGTGTTCCGTTTATGTTCTCGGGACAATCCAGTTTTCCAGTTTTTTACTTAAAGAGGAAAAAATGGAATCTGAGAAGTATGTTTTAAATGTATTTAGTTAATTGATGGCCCTGCAAAGTATAGTCAAACTTGTTTTCAGAATTTATAATCACCTACAAGTCAATATTATGAAGTATACTAGTCAAAATCTGGTTTTATTTAGCCTTTAGTGTGTCAAAATACAAATTGGTATGTAATATGTGGTACTTACAGCTTAAATGGGGGAAAAAATGTACATGTGCTGTGGAAGAAAAAAATGACAAGTGAGGTAAGAAGATGTCTCAGACAAATATAAATCAAGTGTTATGTGGAAGAGTGAAAATAAAATTTCATTAGCAAAATTACCACTTCAGCTTTTTCTTTTAAACATGGAGCATCCTTGGTAACCTGCATACCATTTGTATGCTGCAACAGTTTGGGTATTTTCTTCTGAAATCTAATGGTAGTGATGTGTTCATTGTTGCTTGAAAAAACAGCTGGAAATAAATAATATTCCATTGTAATCAATCTGTTCTCACTTCCTCTTTGCACAGCCAGGCTCTTAAAGCAGAACAGGATTGTTACAAAATTACCTATCATCCCATGGAAAACATCAGTTTTCCAAATACATGCTAAAAATGCCTTTTTTTTTTTTCCTCCCCCTTTTTTTAAGCAGGTTACCAGTCTGAAAATAGTTGGATTCCTGAATTCAGCCAACCTGAAGTATGTGGGAGTATGTGATCACATACAGGGAAAGATTTTGGCTAGCTGAATTTGGGGTTCAATTCCCAGTCTATATTCGTAAAGATTGAAGAAAGTATATAAACAACAGTTATGGTACTTACCTCTCCTGCGTATGGACATGAGACCTTCTTCCATGGAATTTCTCTTTACTGAAATTCTGTCTGTATGTATACCTTACAGTTTTACATGTAAAATTTGATAAATGCTATTTTCTGTTTGGAGGCATGTTTATAGTCTAGTAACTAGAAAACAATCCTTTGTCCTTCAATATTTTATATATATATACATTATGTATGTGTATATATATCTTTTAGGAACATAGCTCTGGCTGCTGAAGAGTACCTATTTATTGGTGAGGATTCTTGTTCTTATCAAAATGATGAGGTCAGATTAAAGGTTTGGTAAAAGGTGGTTTTCTTCTCTGTTGCAAAACCAAGGACAATCGCATCATTCATCGCAGCAAACATTTGTCATGTGTAGTTGATCGTTAGTGGGAAGCATTGGTCAGTTTAACTGTTAGTCAGATGAACCTAGCTGTAAAAAATGTCTTGGCTGTCTGGTGATAGCTCGATGTAAATTATTAGGTTTCTGGAATGGTAACGTACTATCCCTTCTAAGGCTGTCTTAAAAATCTAGATAGCAATGGAAACTGCAGGGGGCAGAAAGTGTCCATTCCTCCTGCTTTACTTACACTGCCTGCTGCATTATGCTTTGGAAGACCATTTTAATGCTGCTTGCTGTTTGCTATTCGTTTTTAATACGTACCTTTTCTGTGCATAAGCTTTTATGAGCTTCAGCTCTCGGTTCAGTATGCTTTACAGCTAGCGTTTTGAATAGAACAGCTGTAAAGCACAGTTTGTAGCTGGAAAGCTGTCTCCTGAACATGTATTTGAATTCTCAGTCAAAAGTGAGAGGTAATTATGTATGTACCTTTGTAGGTACTGGAATTCTGGTGAAGGTTTTAGGCGTATGTTTGCTTCTGAAGTGTTGTCTGTGCCCGGATTTGAGCTGTCGTCATGGTGCATCATTGTATCTACGCGAAGGAGCAAGGCTGTAGCTTGCCTCACCTCTCTGCATCTTGGCTAAAGTAGTTAAAGTGCAGCCGTCGTAGTGCATGGTGTTCTAGGCAAAGGCTTTGCCATGGTGTAAATGTGTTGCTGATGGGAAGGCCTAAGTGAAGACAAAAACCTGTCTGTCACGCTGTTTGAAGAGTGGAACAGGAAAAGGGACAGTAGAAGAAATCTGATGAATGACTCTTGAATTTGTAATAATTGTGATTAAAAGTTGGAACTAGATTTCAGGGCTTAAGTTGTATGTGAAGTGGCACAAAATTAGGCTTGACTGTCTCAGCTTCAGGACTTTGACCTGTAACTCTTGATTTTTAATTTGTGATCATTAGAATCTGTTTAATAAGCTGATGGCAAAGCTCATGTTTCTGTAGGTCGTGGACTTTACCTTGAGTATTTTGATGTGGAAATTACCTCACACTTAATTAAGTAATACTGTGTAAGAGGTCCTTAAATTTGACAGCACTACCCCCCATTCAGGAATTACGGGAGAGACAGAGGATGCTAAAAAGACTTAGGCCAGCCCTCCGTGTCAGCTTTTTCCATTTTTCTGTAGGGTCACACTTCAAATGGTTACTTATTCCTTTAGAATTACGGATGAGAAAAATCTCTTTTGCAGTGCTGAATATAGTTCTTGGTTCCCATCAGTGAGCAATTAGACATGTAGATGCATCTTTGTGTCTAGGAGTTGGTAAGTAATGGTTTCAGTGCTTGAAGGGCAGCTGAATTTACAATTAAATTTTGTCTTACTGGACTATGCACCTTGGAGGAAAACTGTCTTTCTCATTCTGAATGATTCTTATTATCACTGCTCTGAAAAGGCTCTTGATGGTAAAAGTAAACTGCTCATCATGACCACAGTCATGATATGCACAAGGTCCTATCTGGAATTTCAGATTGTTTGTTCTGTGCTTCTGCCAATAGATCAAAGAATAATTGCCTGTCAGGGGTTGTACACTCTCATTGACAGCGGGTGCATTCTAGCATATTTCTTCCTGTTTGAGAGCTTCTGTTGTTTTTTCCATTATTCTCTCTTTATGTGGACCCTCCAGACTGATGCTTTCAGATATGAAGTAACATTTTCTTACATAGGTGATGACCTTTCTTCAGGTATCCTTCTCTCCATGTACTTGCGACTTCAGTCCTTCGTTCCTTATAGTATTTGACAGGTAATTGATTCATAGATACATAAAACTGAAATGACTTTGGTTCATTTCCTAACTTCAAAGTAGGAAAATCTTAATAATATCTTAGCAAATAAATGCCATGTCATGTTTTCAGTAGCAAGTATTGTAGTTCACAGTCTAAATCAACATGTTTAGTTCTTGCTAAAACGACCTTGCAGTCACAGGGTAAGCTAATGGTGGAACTTTTCATCTGATGCCTGTTGAGGCATGCTTGCTCACTTGGCTTTCCTTCTCCCTTGCAGCCTTGCCCCGTATACCTGTCCAGGAACAGGGAAGTGTTGCTTAGGCGATCTGCTTTGTACCGTAACAGATGGGCAAGGAACCTTACCAGGCTGTGCCGCCTTCTCAGGCTCGGTGTTTTGATTGCTTAAATTAATAAGGAAATCTTAGCTTGTTTTTCTTTAACGTTTTTAGCATATGCACCAAACTTCTGGATTACAAATCCTGTGGAGAATTTGAAAGAGGAGTCCAGGATTCAAGAAGCATGTCTCTTTTTCAGCTGCATACTCCGCTTTGGCTGCCTATGTGAACTGTCTGATTCACTCAGGAAGGATGTTCTTCTTTGCCATGTGTTGTGGGGACTGCCTTCTCCCTGAAAGCCCATAAGAAGTGTCAAAATCGACTGCAAGCTTCATTGTTCAGGAGGTCACCAGTTTCATACCTGAACAGTCTTCCTTAGTTCTTAACCTCTAAGGAGTAAAAAGGTCTTTAGACCTGCCGAAGGTAATGTTCTCTTTCCTCTTGGTGTGAAGACACGATCTTTGGTGTGAGAGATATCCAGACATGAGATTTTAGCTCCATACACAGCAGAGCTTTGCATATGTGGGACGAGCCAGATTGAGGATGCTCCACTGAGCTTATGTCTTTGGCGCAGAAGAAGAATATAACACAAGACCTTCCTCTTTCTAGTGGTGTTAATCCCTGTTTTGTATCCTCTACCATGTTTTTTTAAAATAAATTGTTGGTTTCTGGGCCAAAGGTTAGGAATTAGTCTTGTGCCACGAGATGCAAGGCGGTGAATAGCAATTCTTGAATTGTGGGATCTGAACCATCATGACTTAACTGAGCACTTGCTCATATGTCTCTGTCAGGTCAACACTTACAATCTGATTTAAAGGTTACACAGATCTCTGTCATTGAAGCTGACTCATGAATAATAGTTGTATTGGAACTATTTAGTTCTCTTTTTTGTTTGTTTGTTTTTTAACATGGATGGAGAGACAAACAAGCACAATAAATGCAGTTTTTCCCATACTTTTGTTTGTTCCCTGTTGTAGAGAAAGAGGATGGATCTGCACAAGCTGACGAAGGAAAAAATAAAAACAGGGATATGCCAGACAAGAAGGCTTTTTTTTTTTTTTTTTTTCTTCTGTAGTCCTAGGAGCAGTCAAGGCTTGCTAACAGCCAGGTTGTTGGTCAGGAGCAGTTGTAGTGTCTCTTTAATTTTGTCTGCAGTCAACGATCTTATTTGCTTGATGCTGAAAATGTTGAAAGCTTTAAAACTAGAATGACAGCTAGTAGTGTGAAGGTGAGCAGAGTGGAATGGCTTTGTTTGATTTGCTGGACTATCTGTTGAGCTTTATTTTAAGCCATCAAAGCTTTAAACCCCAAACAAAGGTTAGCTGATATCCTCATTTTTGTTTCAGGCCTTAATCTGTAGCGTTAACATGAAACCAGAGCTGCAAATGAGTTTCAAATCTTCTGCTCTCCTTCTTTCATTTGAGGATTTTCTGTCTTAGTAAGTGCAGTAACAAATTGACAGGCAAATGCTACTGACTGATTGATAGTGGAAGCTGCCTGCTTGTGAATTGCTGACTCCCCTTCTCCTGACTTACTACTACTTGAGTCTGAGCAAAAAAAAAAAAAAAAAGTATGTTTTCCTTTGGGATGTACTCTGGGGATCCTGCTTTGTAAGAAATGCTGTTGCAACTGTTGGTTTGATTCCCAACGGTGGCTGATTTGTTTTAAACCAGAGAAAGATTAACTCGTTTTTAAAAGCTCGTGTTTCTCACATTAAACCTAGCACCTGTAGTTTTTCCTCTTTATGTGCGACTGACTTGGAACTGTGGTTTCTTGATGTCTTTTTCCTGGTAGATGTAGGACTCTTTTTATTGGCCATACCTTTCCATTTCATTTGAGTGATAGCTACTTGAAAGCGTTGGGTTTAAGGTTTTTAATACTTGTATTCTCATGGTTCTCTAACTATTTATAATGTGTCTGTAGCATGTGACAGCATCTAAGGTGAGGAGATACTCTTGCTTATATATCAATTATAGTGGCATCACAAGAAAGGCAAACTGAAGGTGACCTGTATGCATTTTGCTGGACTTACTAGAACTATATTTTTTAAAAGTAATCTTTTTTTTCTTTTTTTTAACCATGCAAAGAACCATCACTGTTAGAGCCTTTCTAGACATGGACAGAAAGAGCTGCCTAGAGCAGCTATCTCCAATCTCTTTGTTAACCTATGGGCGATGGAGCTAACTGGGAGAAATGCTGTGATGACATTACAGTTTATTATGTTATCCTGGACTGTTGTCAGCAAGCAGTGCTGGAGCATTGGGAGAGCCATATGTTATCCAAGAGGCCTGAACCTTTTCTTAGCAGAAGCAGTTCTAGAAGCTGATAGATCTGTTCTGACTGGATGAAAGCTCTGTCTTGTTACTTGTATTCTTTTTACATATTGATTTGGCCGTCCTGTGTGCACACTCTGTTTAATTCAAGTTAAGAACTTTGCTGCGTTAGCTAGTAATATTATAAGTGTTGTAAACAGTTACTCATTGCAAAATTAACCTGCATTCTGTTTGGTTCAAAACACCTTTTTTCTGAGCGGTGGTACCACATTAATGCAACTTGCATAGCAACTCCAGAATTCTCTGTGATTTACTTTAGTGCTAGGACAGCTTCCACCATGTTGATCTCTCTCTTTTAAGAAGAATAATAATTTTATCTATTTCAAGACCTGTTTGACAATCAGTAAAGTGAACTGCTACCAGACACCAGTTGACTCAGAGTAACCTGAGATTCACTTTATCAGCTGGTAACTGATGAGAGGCAAGTACTCTTATCTTGTCAGGTTCTTTTGTGTGTGAAATGCAGCAAATACTCGACTTTTTTCAGTTCTTTACTTAGGTAGAATGTTATGCAAGAAGGTTGTTTTTTTGTTTTTTTTAAAACCTCTCCGTTATATGTAACACTAATAAATATTCTTATTTTTTTTCTGTCTGTTTCTGCTGCTTTTCCAAGTTGGTAAAGATAACTTTTTCCACCCTTCTCCTTCTTTCTTTCCTGTGTTTAATGGAGCTTGAAATTAACATGGCTCTACTTGTCTACCTTTTGCATAGTATCACTGGTGATGTCGGCATATCCCTGGGAAATATTTCTGTGAAGGTCTACAGTGTACTAAATTTGTCATTGAATAAAAAAATTGGGTATTAGACAAGGTGAAACTAAAAAAAAAAAAAAAAAGGAAAAGTGGACATGGTAACAAAAGTTGTTTTCAACACACTTAAAAAAAAGTAGTGTCTTTTTAGCATAAATATTGCAGCTAGTGCAAGTTCTCATGTCCTGTAACAAATTCTGACATTAAACATGTGAAATATATTAAATATCCTCATATTAAAAGTAGTAGTAAGAAGCAGCTTGCTAAACGTGATAGTGCCTTCGTAGTAAGTCTGAAAAGAGAACCTAGGTTTACGCTTACATAGTCTTGTTCTTATACCATGCTGGTTTTGCAGTGTGACAGTTGGTTTGCACACAAAGCTGAGCTCTTCTGCGCATACATGTAAGATGTAAAAATATAATTATTCATAAATTCAATGAGTTATATTTATGTAGAATTAAATTGTAGAGATTATTAATTTACATTTCAGTTAAGAGATTATTAGAATATCTCTTCTTTTTCATTAGCATCTTAATCTGGAGTTCTGTCTTGCAACTCTTGCACTACTATATTAAAGTTTTCATCCATATATACATATATATGTGTGTGTGTGTGTGTTAATCCACAACTTAAAAAGTTGTATGTATAAATCCAAAGAGTAAAAGTTACAAAATTAGTAATAACTTTATTTTTGCCTAAACCTGAAAGACCCTGCAGTATTTGAATATAGTTAAGTGATGGGGATGATGGAGTATCAAATACTTATGTGGCACCGAGTTCCATTTGTGGTGATTGCTTCGCTTGCCACTCAGAAGTTCATGCATCCAAGTAGCTTTTTTTTAAATAGGATTTGGCTTTGGATTCATCGTACTGAATTGACTGCCAGGGCTTTTATATGTATGTTTTGCTTTTGTTTTGCATAAAGTGTAGACTTGCATTCTATTACTTCCGTGAGTGTTAGCACAAGGAGAGAAAACAGCAGCTTATAACCTTTATTTTTGTCTCCCACCCCAATTTCTGTTTTGCTTAAAAAAAAAAAAAAGAAAAAAAAGTAATCTTGCCCTTGTGTCTTTGAATCACCTAACGTTATTCCATAAAGTTTGTCTAACTGGTATTTGTGCTTCTGTCCTGTGCATTCAGACTTGTTATTGCATGCAAGTCAGATTTTAAGGGACCTTCTTTAGAATATACTTGGTAAATAAAGGTAAGATTTATTGCACAGCAGATGTGTGATGACTTTGTAAGTGAAGACAGCTGAGATAGCTGACTGATTTCAGTACCTCATTTATGTTAGGTGAGGTTTTGTGACCCTGTGCCCTCCAGTGACAAATGCAAAATTTGTCTTAAGGTTTTATGTTTTTCTTTGCTGTGCTTCGTTATCTTCATATTACTGCCCAGTTTTGTTCTTAAACTGGATCACCGTCCTGCTTAGCAGCTAGTGACCGGGGTGAAATTCTCATATAATCTTGTTTTCTGTATATTGCTGACTTCTGTCATGCTCTCTTAGCAAGCATCCCCCCCCCCAGGCTTATTATTGGATATGTTTATCTGAATGATTAACACTCAGTTTTTTGGTCATTCATGACTACATTTTGTGGTTTAGGTTGTCAGGTGATCTTAACAGTGATGTGGAGAACAGAATAAGGAAAGCAGTGAAAATGGTTTCAAGAGTTATTGCAGTTATGTGCATAAAGAGGAGCAAGGCTCTCTTCTGTCATTCTGAGGGTATTCCTGAAGGAAGTTGATCTTACACTTTGTCCAGCATAATATTATATTTCTACCCTTAGTGATGTGTTTCCTTGTCACATAGTAATTCTGCTTCTTACAATTTTTCTTGATGTGCAAGTTCCAGAGTTGCTCCAATAAATGCAGTTTCTTTTCTGCACCTCCTTGTAATTTTTTTGCATTGATTCAGTTACCAGAATTGATTCAAACTTGCACATGCAGAAGAGTTGCTCTCAAGCACTTGTTGGCTAATTGAAGGCGCCTAAATCACAAAGTGCAGTGGAGTGGTACCAAAGTTCATAATTACACAGAGTATATCACTGTATATCTGTGAAATAGCGCCAAGTGTGAAAATGAAAAATACACACGGAGCATAAAAGAAATTGCTTTATGACACTAAGTAAATCTTTTGTTCATCCATGCGGTTAAGTATTTAACGAAAAGGAAACTTGAGGGGAGAGATCCTGGTATGTCTGAGGTCACAGGGACATCTCATAATCGGAATGCAAGTTTTCAGGCCCTTACTGAAAGATTTTGGGCAGTAGGAGGTGGGGGTTTTTTGTCTGTCCTAGGCTGCGTACTGCAGAAGTCTGACTGTAGAAAAACAGAACTCTAATTTAATGGTAACCTGAAGAATTACTTTATTATAGTAATTCTTTATAAAGCAAGCAATTTAATTCTCTAAGCACGTTGTACCTGTAGGTTGAAACTGTTCTGCAGACAAGTTGTTTTAAGCAGTGGTAAAAAGAACACAAGAAGATGACACTAAGGAGAGGGTGAGTTCGCAAATTGACAAATTTTAAAAGCTTGAATTAAAATTTAAAAACTAGTGGGTACTAGTGAGACACAAGTATGTGATGGAATTGGCAAATGGTTTGGATAAGAAAAACGCCATTCAGATACAGGATAGGGCAATATTTGATTTACCAGAAAAGAGCAAGAGATGTCAAATTTGGACATTTCTGTGCATTATCACCAAAGACCAGCGAGTGGGGAACATGAAATCCAGGTCTTCAGCTGTGGGTGTATGTGTGTCTTTCTTAACAGTCTAAGGAATTACCAGCTCTTGGCTGCCTGTTCTTGCTGTCGTACCATTCACTGTATTGCACTGGTGTGATTGTGCATGAACCAGAAGGAACAGATAAAGATGAAAAACATTTTTTTTCTCCTCTTAATAATATTTCAGCTGAATTGGCTCTGTGTTATGTGTCAACATAGGGTTGAACAAACAGCTGTAGCATTGGTAGCTTGAGGGGAGGAGTGCCTGGGTGATGGGGGAGGACCCGAGTGGTGACGCTTGGAGGCTGCATATGGCAGTTTGAGTAACAACTGCTGCCTTCCTGTGGACTTTGCCACTGCCAGATTGACTGTGTTTGAATGTTCTCCACGTACTAATGGTTTCTTCAGTAACGTGTGGCTAATACTAACTTCATTTGAAAGGTTGTGTGAGGTAACCTCTGTTACTGCTACGGTTGTGTGATTGTACCTGTTATTGTAAGTATTGCAGGCTGCCATGATGTAGTAGCGTGTGCTGAGCCCGATATGTGAAACTTGTCTTATGTTCGCCGTCACTAGAACTTATTCCTGTATGTAAATAATTTGCTTCTACTCCAGTTTCCTTGTGAAAAATAAATGAACCAGGGAGTGTAGAATGCCTGTAATCTGTGATCAGCTATTACAGAAAATCTGCTTTTCATATGACATTTAATTTAAGGAAATGAATAGTGTTTTTCTAAGTAATCAAGTTATGAGCCACTTGTTTCCCTCTTTAAACAGGCCTGTCTCTAAGTTAAGATTTCTGTCTTTTATAATCAAACTCTGTTAAGATGTTTTAACTTTTTTTTTTGGTTGGTTTAAAGCATCTGGTCACAGGGCATGTGCCTAGATCATGCTCATGCTGCATATAGTTGAGGATGATGGGATAATGGGATTGTAAATTAGCTCTTTATGGTACTGGTTTTCCTCTGGCCTACTTCTTTGTGTAGTCTAGAGCAGCCCGAAGGCTGTTCTGAGCTGTGCCAGCTGGCTGTGGCCCTGCAGGACTGGTGTGCCAGATGGAGACAGCAGGAGAAAGCAGCAGTCTAGTAAAACCCTAACGTGCTTCCTAGGGTCGAGGAGAGGTGCTAGTTCTGCAATCCCATCAGGGCATCCTTGGGCAAGTGGTTGAGGTGGTATGCAGTAACTCTTGTAGTGGTGCAGCCATGGAAAGGACTGGACTAGGGGGTCTGTGGATGGTTTGGTGGGGTTGGGTTTTTTTTTTTTTTGAGGAGATGCATAATACAGGATTTAGCTCTTGAAACATTTTGAGTGTGTTAGCATCTCGTTTTTCTTAGTTTTATGCTTCTGTACTATATCTGTGAAATGTTGCACTCCATAGCTTGCACAGATAATCAAATTGAAAAAAAGTTATCTTAATAGTGAGCAAGTGTGGTGTTCCTGATGTGTTGTCCTGTTTTGTTTTTTTTTTCCTGACTACTGAAAAATGCTATTATCTAGGAGATATCCAGACAAGAAAAAGCTCATGTTTTTTCTTTTTTTTATTAAAATGAAACAAAACCCCAAACCCTTCGTTTTACTGCCCAAGATTGACAACTTTAAACATGCTGAAAATGAAAGATAACAGAAGTTTTAATCCCTTCATTTGGTGAGCTGCTTTATAGTTTTTACTGAACGAAATATATTTGTTAGAATACCACTGAAATCTGTTGTTGGTATTACTGCATTATATTCAGGTAGGCCTGCTGGTCCACCTCAACCCTGTGGCTGCCTTTGTATTCAAGAACAAGCTTAGTCAGAGTAGTCTTCCAGCAGCAGCAGAATAGCCTCACCTGTGGAAGATGCACCCCAGAAAAACCATGAGTTTGAAAATTTCCACCTTGTGGAGATGAGCACAGTAAATGGGTGAAACTCCTTGAAGAATCAGATTACCTGATGGCTGCTCAAACAGTAGACGTTTTCTGGCGGAGCTGAGATACACCAACTTAACCAGTGTTTCATCACTCTCTTTCCACAGACGACTTTGTTCTCATTGCCCCATTAATGCAGCTAACACTTCTAATCCAGCAGCCCAGAATAGCTGTCAAGCCTGGATTTTACTGTGGTGGCATTTGCTGCACAGATAGTTGATACAACCCAACATGCTGAACTGTAGCTGGAAAAAAAAAACAAAAACCAAAACAAAACAAAGCAGCAAAACAACTGATGCACGTAAGCCTATTTTGGTCAGATATTTCAAGTGTCTGATTTAAATAAGCTAATACACTCAACATTATAGTATGTGAAAAGGCCCTTCTCACAAGAACAGTTTACTTTCTTTGAGACAAAAAAGCCCCCCTGTCAACCTGCAGAACTGTATGGATAGTGGTGGGAATAGGCAAGGAAGGGTGTGCCCTGTAGCTTCCTTGCTCCAATGATTATCAGTGCTGGAGGGGTGAACTGGAAGGAGAACGGACCACAGAAAGTGGTGGCTGTCATATTCCAACCCAAATAGTATCTGTCTCTGCTCTTGAAGACAGAGTGCTGGTATTTTTGTGATCCGGTAGGACATTACATAGATTTGGGAGTCATCATTTTGTCTTTGTTAGCAAAGGTGAGTGATTTCATTCTATCATGAAAGATACGCTAGCTTGAAGTAACAAAGTACTGGGAAGAAAAGTATGGTAAGAAATAATTTACAAGCTGCTCAGGGGGAATTAGAAATAGAACTTTGTACTTCAGCCCCGTTATAATTTTGCAGGAGTTGGGGGGTAATGTGTTTTTGTTAGGATTGATTTGGTTTGTTTTTTTGTTCTCCTGAGCGATCAACCATAGATGGCAGCAGTAAGTGTGATCTCTATGAATAGTATGAATTAATTCATGTTTCAGAGCAGTCCAGTGGAGCTTAAGTGGTAGCACTCTGCCCCAGCAGACTGGAATCCGGTCTGTGGACGCTTCACACTAAACTGTGCCCCTTGGATGAAGGTTGGTCTTCCCAGCCAATACAGCATTCATTTCATCATTACAAACCCGTATTAAAAAGCTTTAGATGCACTTCCCTGATTTCTTTACAAAGTAGATTTTTCCAAACTGACTTTAGTTACAGGGTCTGCTTCAACTCAGTGTTTACTCCTCTTAGCTAGACAGCATTTTTGCTACCTTTTTACTTAACAGAGAATCTCAGGGAACTTCCTTACAAAAGTCTCAACACATATTGTTCTTCTAATTCTCTCTCATGCTGTCATATTTGAGAGTTTGGAGGTATGTTATATCTACTTACAGGTATGTGTTTGAAATAAAGCTTTTCAAGGAAATCGTAAAATTTTCCTTTTGTCATGCAGAAAGATGTGTTCTATGTAAAGCCATGCTGATTGTGATGCTCACTAGACTGTTCCTGACAATTTTAACATACTTTTATATCCAGCTACTACTAATAGTTTGTGAATTAGATTTTTTTTTTTTTTTTTTTTTGAAGATGCAATCGTCTTGTCCTGGTCTTCCTCAGTGCTGAATCCCTTAACCTCACCTATTCATATGCTTCCAAATCACACTGCCTAACTTCTTAAAGTGTTTCCTTCAAGTTAAGGTCTTGGAAGTATAACACATAATCCGTGAAATCAATTCTATCATTAATATTATACATTTCTTCTGGTTCATGAAGCAAAGTAAAGTTGCATTAGTGGCGAACCTGATGATTGGTGGAATCTCCTAACTGCGTTTATAGAAAAATTCCTAACAAACCAGATCAAAGAGCAGAAGTCATACTTTACAGTCCTATCAATTTTGCAAAGCAAAAGTTCTAAGTATGGTGAGTGTTCAAGCAGGAAGGAGATTCCACTGTATTTTCTTCAGCTTCATGGCTTTCTTTATTTCCCTCTGCAGTTTGTTGTGGGTTTGTTTTTTTTTTTTGGGGGGGGGGGTGGTGTGTGGTTTTTTTGTGTTTTGTTTTGTGTTTTTTTTTTTTTTTTTTAAACTTGTGGTAAGGAGCTTTGTTTCCAGGTTTCTTCTCTTTGTGGTCAGTTAGCTGGAAAAGTGGAATGGGTGACCATGAATCTGCTGAACAGAACTCCTTAGTAGAGTTGGTTTTGAGTAATGTAATCTCTGACCTTCCAATGAGGCCAAAACTGTTTTTGAATCTGCACTTAACTCATAGGTAATGGCACATACTGTTGTAGAATGCACAGAATTTGTCAAATCTTCGAACTTGGTATGAGTAACATCCTACGTTGGACTCAGTGATTGCTTTTTTCTGTAGTTCACACCTAGCTTTCAGAGTGGTTTATTTCATGTCAGGTTGGTTTGACTGGATACTTTAATGTTTTTTGTGTTAAGCAGGAGAAATCTGGTGGGCTGTTTTCTAGTTTTTGTTCTTTAACTGTTCTTTGGAGCACATCCTCTATTATAGGCAGTACCTTGTTTTCAGTGGCTGCTTTTTCTTTTTTTTCCTTCTATACCTTGAGCTTCCCTTGGTGTTCCTCCTTCTTTGGCTGTACACTGCCTTTTTCCCCTAGAAATTATCTGTTTGTTTACAGTTTAGGCAAACGTCTGCATTTCTGTGCTCTTAATTTCTTAATGTGAGCCCACCCTTTCGAGTCTGATCATGGAGCACTACTCCTGACACAGTATCTGAGCAGACTGCTCTTCATGCCAAGGTTGTAAGTGTTAATCTTGCCGCAGATCGGGGTGATAATTCATTGCTGTCACAGCAACACATGCTTAAAGTTGCTTCTTGCCAGATTTGTTGGCTATATGCTACACTAGAGAAAATTATTTCAAGAGTCTTATTGCATAGCCAGATGCTGCAGAACTAGTGCAATCAACCTCCCCTCCCCCCTTTTTACGACTGTTCTGACTTCAGGGAGGAAAAAGTATTATATAGTGAAACACATTCCTGTGGAGCATTAGTAAAGAGGTAGATGAACTTCTGATCATGGCTAATTTTTCTGGTTTTGCTTGTAGGGAAGTTCTGTTTTGTGTTCAGGTTAAAAAGGAAGGGAGGCTTTTAAGGTAGGGTGAGGGGAATTTCAGAAGGCATTAACCAGTGTCCCCCTTGCTGTTTTAGTTGTGTTCTCTGCAGTAGTTGGGTGCTGTGGAATTTTTATGTTTTCTTAAGAACATGTGCTAATGACTAGATTGACTTGATTGTGAAGAACTGTAACTTCTGCCATCTGTGTATTTAGGATCTTTCAAAACAAACTTTGTAAACTCTCGTTTGGTAATGGCCAGCATAGCTAGGCACTGGCCTGTAAGATGCTGTTTGGTTTAGTTACAACTACTTTAGCTAGGTTAGGTGGTTATAATCTTACCTTGCTTGGAATTTTTACTCTGTGCTGCTGAAAATGCGCAAGGATACTTCCCCTGTTCCTGGAATTTATGGCTGTAACTTACAAACTCCTTGTTATTTGGGCTCACTGGAGGGTGATACTGTAAGCCAGATCACAGAGTACAGGTCACAACTGTTACTTGGTTACATCTGTCCCTTGTAAGGCTTCTGCAAGCACATCAGTAGCTGTTCTGTTTCTGAGATGTTGCAGAGCTTTGAAGAGGAAAATTGGTGGCTTTTTGGTACAGGATCTGAGGTTCCCCAGAACAACTTAACATTTGCCCTCATGTACATGCTGTAGAAAAATGCAAGTTATTTGATGGATAGCTTCTGAAAAAACTACATTTTGTGCACAGTGGTGTTTGATTACCAGGGAAGTGAGATTTACTGACTGTTTGGTCAGACATAAACTTGCTAATATGCTTTTCCCAGTGTATTTCCAGCATAAATCTCATAACGTCCAATGGCTAGGCGTTGTGTCACCCATAACTTTATCCTCTCATATATTAAAAGAAGTTGCTGTAGAAGTTACATTATTATGAATGTGTTCCCATAGGTCAAGATCCAGGCAAAAATGTGGTGTTGGAAAGTTTGCTCTAGTATCACTGAAATTGTGTTTCATGCAGCCTTCCTTACTTTTCATTCTTTGTGCCTCAATTATTTGCATTACCAGATTATAGGAAACACTGTCTTGAAAATCAGAACTAGGAAGAACAACATCTAGACCTGAGTAGACCACCTCTTTACTTGGCAGGGATAGCTTTTAAGCAACTGGAGATACTCTCAAGAAGGCCTGAGGCGGTACTCTCAAATTCTTTTTTTAATCCCACTGTAAAGCTTAAAGACCATGTATTTGTCCACAAAACACTGCACATGTTTATAACCATAGAAACAAATCAAGAAATCAGAACTATAAATCTGCATGGGATCTCATGTAACACTTTTGCTCTACTCTGTGTGAGATTACTGGTGATTTGCAATTGTAATACTTTCCTCAAGAATTCCCTGGTTTTGCTTCAAGCTCTTAACTGGTTTTTCAAGTGAAATATGCCAAGGCAGTTCTGGTTTTTGCTCAGGTAAAAAGACTTAGTAATTCACTTTCTCCCTCACTCCCATGTTTTCCCTTGTCACCCCCCATCCCACTGCTGTGGTTTGTGCATATGTATTAGCCTTTCATTTTTTCATATACAGGGGCTTTAAGAGCCCAGGCAGCTTTACCCTGCTGCTGGGGTAGCCTGCACAGCTCTTCAGAGCTGACTAGAGAAAGGTTGGGTTCTCCGTTTCATTTCTGGCCTTCACTGGCATGTATGAGTAAACGATAGATTGAGGCTGAATCTGTCTTGCCGTGTGTGTTATAGATGTTGAATTTATTACTGGTACCATTTCTGTGAGTGTAAAAACAGGGATTTGTTTAGAACAAATTGCAAGATGAGTTCTCTGTTCTTAGTAAAATGCAGATTGCACTGTGGTTATTTTTAATAGCAAATAATTTTCTTTTTTTTTTTTATAACCAATGCCAAGCATGCGCAAACTTCTGCTATTATGTTAACTTTGATAAGGGGTCTGGAGCTTTAATGAGCTGTTAGTGTACCAGCTAATGCCCTAACCAGCAGAAAGTGTTATTAAGTCTATCTTAGTTTTGGAAACAGGGATGAGCTAGATCAACGGAAGAGCACACTAAAAAGTACACCACATCTGCCAAAGAATATTTGTTAGTATGTTGGGAGCAATAAATAATTAAGAGTTTCTGAAAACTGCTAATGTTCCTGTAGTATGGGGAAGAACAAGGAAAGCTGATAATGATAAGTATCCTAGTTGTCTCTTTCCCAGTGAGACTGCAGTTTGAGATCTTGAAGTCCAAAGCAGCTGTTGCCCCCTCCCAAATTCAATTGTTCAGTTGGGAGACAAGAAGCTTTAAGCTTATCTATTTGCTTGAACTGATTGATTTCAGACCTCAGTCATTTGCAGCTTTGGGGCAGAGCTTGTGGAGTCCTACCTTTTGATGATGTTTCCCTGTTGGAATGCAATGTGGTAACTTTTGAGATTGCATCAGATGGATTGCCTGCTTAAGGGGAAGCTGTGGATACAGCAGAGCATCCATGTTGATGTGGGGAGAGAACTGAAACTGAGAAGGGAAGGCAGGACACACAGAACCCATGCCATCTGTCCTTTGGCTTGTTCAGGCTTCTCTGCAATTCAGTCTTCTGCTTACATCCACTTGATATCAATTATTACCTTCTAGCACAACAAAAAAACTTTCCCGTTTCTGTGTGGAAAGTTAGTAAACCGAAAATAATGTTGTATTGGCTTCCATCTCTCATCTAATACAAAGTAAGGGAAGGTAGAAGAGTTAGAAGCAAAACCTCTTGTTTTGGGTGGGGAGATGATGGAGGAAGAGTGTGTCATAGTACGGACAGTTCAGGAAACCTCTGGTGTAAGCAGTGAGGATACACCAGGGAAGTAACTCTAGTAACTGGCTACCCAAACAGCTTAGAACAAGCCAGAGTACTGTTCCAGTGTAACTATCCCTTCGTATCTCAGAGGTGAAATACGATTTTGGCTTGATTCTGTCGGAGTGGTTTTTGGTGGTATAGCTGATTCTGTCCATCCCAGCAATGTGTTCTCTCATACACGATTGCTAACATGAGGCCTTGGAGCAGACACTGTTGGCCAAGTTTCATTTTCCCCAAAGGATATTATAATGTCAGCGGAAATAGTTGTATTGACTTAGCCTCTCTGTTTGCATGAACACAGCTTTTTCATATGGATGGACCTTGTTGCTTTTTTGTATTTCTTTTAAATGCTTAAATTCTGTGCAAAGTCTGTGTAGTTGCATGTTAAACATAACTGATAACTTTCTCTGTTGGTGCGTGAATGTATTGAAATTCAAATTTAAAACCACTTAAGAAAAGAAAGTTTTTCTATCAGTCTGAAAACCAAGAACCTGTCACTTTCATGCTGTAGTAGCACGTAAGAGTTCTTGATTCTACCACCATTCCTTCTTTTTAGAGAGAATCTTGAAGTAACATTACCCGGGTTGATGGCAAGCCAGTTGGAAGTGTAACTTTTTTTTAAATTGGAAAACCAAATGAGTATACTCTTAAGTCCCTCAAAAGGACTGCTCATGGTATCTAATGTCAGTTAATCATTTCTTAGGAGAAATTATGGAAATAGCACTCAATGCACTAATTTTCTACAGCTTTTCTAATTACTCTGTTGATTTTTGAAGCGTAGATTTGTGCCAAGGTACACTGGGGTATATTTGAACAAAATGCATAACAATAAAACTGTAATTGTAATTCATGTATGATCAACAAACAAAGCATTAATTTTATTAGTTTTGCTAGCAGTCTCTGTGTTCGAAGTGTGTGGTTGGTTCTTTAAGCCTGTGCTTCATTACACTTTTTGCACTGTTCTGTCTTGTCTATCGGGCAGTGTCTGGCGTTGAATTAGTGTTTTATATGTAGATGTATGTGTATCTGTAGGTGATTAATTAAAAAAAAAAGTCCAAAAATACATGTAAAGGGTGGTTTAGTAGTTACTTTTGGTAAGGCTTTCTCCTTCTCCACAGTATTGTATTAATCATAAAAGAAGAATGTCACTTAGGTTGTTCCAGTCAGTCTACGTTCAGTTATTAAGTACTGCTGCACTGAACAGTCACTGTTCTGTTGTACTAGCGTTAATCATACAGTGACTTCATCCATATTGTTTTACTGAAAATGCAAATAATGTATTTCTTACTTCAGTCCAAGTGTCTTATGGTAGACTCCTATTTAACTTAATCTCATATCATTAGAGACCAGAACTGTGTGATGAGAAAATGTGTTTTGGTATTTAGAAGCCTGTAAGAGCACTTATTTCTTTTTTGTGATGTTGCTGTTGGGTAGAGCTCAGGGGTTTTTTTGGCCAATATAAATGTTTCCAAAGCTTAACTTCTTAAAGTCTCAGTTTGAATTTTGAGGTTTTAATACTTCATTTAATTGCACAGAATATTATTGCCATGGATTTTTTACTTTAATTAGGATTTTTCATGTGCGTGTATGTATGTTAAAAACCCACATATATAGTCAATGCTAATTTGCTTAACCTTGGGAAGGAAAAGTGGAGAATGGTAATATGAGATGCTTCAAGGTGTGTGGCATCCAGTATAGTACAGAATTTGTTCTTCTCTGCTTTTTTAAGGATCAGGTTCACTAATTTAACAATCAATTAAAGAGGATTCAAGGTCTGCTGTTTTTTGTCAGAGCAGCACAGCTAGACCACATGCATAACTTTTTTTTTTTTTTTTGCCTTTATCTTTTTTTGGTAATTTCTTTGGATGTGCATGGCTGTCAGTGTTCCTGTCTCCTCTTGTTTGATTAAAAGAGGAATTTAGCAGTTCTTTTAATTATGTACAGTATTAGTGGTTCCTCTGATTTTTTTCCCTGTTTTCTAAGAGAATAATTGGCAGCAAAATTGCTGCAGAAGACCTTTGGAATAAAGAACTGCTATCCCTTGAAATAGCTGCTGTTTCTGATTCTTTTTTTTTCCTCAGTAGAAGCAGAATCTAGCTGCCCAAGGAGAGGGAATATCTTCTTTTGCTGGAAAAATGGAAAGATGAAACTGCCACAAAGAACAGGTGAATGGAGACGATAGCATTCTTGTAAATGCATACACCATTCCTCTGTTCCCTCCCCAGGAGTCTCGTTGAAGAATGGTGGAAATAGTGGCCGCTGGTGAAAGATTGTTACTACTGTAGAGCGCTGCTCTTCAGTCTTTCAAAAATGTGTTAGGAAAAAAGAAAAAAAAACCCACAAAGGAGGTGGGCAATCTTTCCAGGCCTGTTCTTGCAATATTTTAGTCAGCTTTAAGTTTGCAAAATCTTCATTATTATGTTGACTGTTAGAGGTGAAGTCTGACTAATATGTAAAATATGAAAGGACCCGCTTTTTCAGTTAATTTGTGACTAAAATAATGGAGGGTTTGTTGTAAATTCTTCAAACCCCTGTTTTGTACTGTATGTGCAGTGCAATGGCTGTGAGGATGGACTGTATTTTGAATATTTATCAGACATAGCAAATCTGTATTTTAAGGTGTTGCAGCTGACCATCTTGTAATGCTTGCAGATCCGGAGTGGTAATAATCCCTTCTCTGAAGAACTGCAGAATGATTTCTTATCTCTAAATGGACTTCTGGTTATTTCAACCCATTATCTGCTTGCCCAGCAGTCTTAGGTAACTGGAATTCATCTGTATAGGACTGCTTTATCTTCCTCCTCTTTACCTAGCACTCCCCATCAGTCCCCTTGCAAAGAAACAGGATTTCACTTACCTCTTTTGTTTACATACTTACCTGTGAGTTTGAACAACTAATGTTAAAAGAGCTGTGCCCCAGGGAGAAGTGTTGAGCTATTCCAGGAATAATTTTTGTATGAACTGTAAAAGCCCTTCTGTTTCAGATGACCACCTTACATTGTAAACCAAAGAACAGAGCAACTTGTTTGCACAGTGGATTGTGAGGCTTTGCAGCTACTGCTTTTTTTCCAGTAATGCTTTCTGGTTTTTTTGAGAATTTGAAAGATCTGGTGATCTAGGTTTGTTTCTGGTTTTCAATTCAATGTTTTGTTAAAATGTCATACTGCAGGCAATTTTACATTGATACACAGAATAGTTACACTGATGTTGGTGTAAGTAACTCCACATGTGCATGAGCCCCGTATTTTAGGATTGTCATCAAGATGTCAGTATTTTCTACCGTAGACGGGGCAGTAATCTTTTTCTATGTACGTGAATGCTGGAGCCTTCTTTTCCCATCTGTTTTGGAGCATTGTGTCAAATCTTAAGCTGTACTTGGAAGGCTGCTTGGATATTGCTTTCCTGTCCTGTTTTCAGACTCTAGCAGGTATTTCCTTCACAGCTCTGAGTAAGCTCTGCTGTCCTCGAGCAAGTGTCCTGAGGAGCAGTGGGTTCTGCTTTATCCTTAGACTATGGGAGTTTAGCTGGCAAAGAGAAGACATGCTTTTCTTGTCTGAATCGTGGCAGCCATGTTAAAGTGAGGTTCCGTTAAACAGAATTACAAGGTCACTGACTATGGCCCAGTCTGGCTTTGTAGATCCCAGAGATGCAGTTTCTGTTTGGATGATCAAAATAGATGATTTGATTTTGTCACAACTGGTGTCTGCAAGTAGCTCAATCATGTTTGCTATAGGAGTTAAAACCACCAATGCATGTTCCAGTTTTGAATTGTGTCTTTTTTTTAGTTGGGAGTCCTCAGATCTATGATTTTTGCTTTCCAAATAGATTATTTAAATCACACAATTACGATATTTATACAACTTGTCTCTTCTGTGTTCTGCTTTACATGAAAATGCATCTGCAACCAAGTACTGTTAAACTTTTCTGGTAAGATAAACTGTAAATTATATCCATGTAATTTTTTTCTGAAAGCAGTCTGCAGCTTTGCTGTACAGATGCTCTCTTGGTAAATGAAACATTACTTACCTTAATTGTTAGCATTAATGGACATGCTGTGGGCCCAGTATTTGCTAATGTCAGGTAGAATCTAAGTTATGTCTTTTTATGCTTGACAAATGTGGCAGTAACTGTAGTTCTGACAATCTTGTCTGAATGAATCAATGGCATGTGCATGAGTAGTTGCTGGCAATCACCTGTAATGCATAAGCAGACTATCTTCTTCCCTTCTTTCAAGCATCTTCTGCAGGCACTGTTATTACTAAAATGCTACTAATTTGTTAGGTGCATGTGCTCCAGAACACCCTCTGTAAGTGGTGAATGTCTTGCAGTTTCTCCTTGTGCCTTTATCTCATTTTAATGGTCTCTCTGCTCTTACAGAAACCGATATGCTTCTGTCCAAGTGTGTGATGCTAACTACTGAATGTCTATGGCATTAATATAAGCAGACGTAAATAGAGCAAGGCCTCTACAAAAAACATGTCTTTTCCCATCATACAAACTATACGTGTGTCCAGATATTATTTTTTAATTGAAAATTTTCAGTGGCTTCCTGGAGCTCAATATGTACTCAATGTTAAGAGTACATAAAGTACATTCTGAAACCATCCTTACAGGAAATTGAGTTTCAGATTCCCTTTTCTGTCTTCGAAGTAGAATGGTTACACTTTTTAAACACATACGTATGTATATGTTTGTTTGTATTATGTGCGTATATATACACATATGTAAGTTGTATATTCATTTGACAAGGAAGATTCATGTGTATGGGATAGTTCTTTTCAAAATGCAAAGTTTCCTAAAAGCCAGTGAAGGAAAAGGGAGACATGAATGAAGTGGGCTGAAACAGTTTTGATCTTATTTGCAATACTCCTGTTTTGCAAGATACAGAGAGGAAAATCATGGTTTTTTTTTCTTGAAACAAAAACTGAGCTGGTTTACAGAATTTGAAGGGATATGTACAAACAGCTATTCCTGCTTATTTGTTACCATGGATGTTATTTGGGGGGGTTACTGTCTTTGTTTTCATGAAATAGTTTAAAGTTTGGAGGACAAACTGTATGTCTTAAGTAAAACAGAAGATGAATCTTTACATGAATGGTGAAATGAACTTCAGCTGCACTAAATGCTTGCGTATTTCAATGTTGTAGCAGTTGGACACTGCACAGAACAGCATTTGTATGTATACTTCATGTGTCTTGTACCAAGTGCTAAAGGAAGTTGCCTGCAATAGTGATACCTAAGAAGTTGTCACATTCACTAGAGTTCTGTTCTCCCCCTCTCTTCATAGCATTCTTGACCCGTCCACTACATGAATTTTTTTCTCCTGTCTCTTTTTAGTGTCAGCATTTGACTTTTCTCTAGCAAAACTATAGTGATGAGTTTGCTATGCAAAAACACTTGTCCAAAGGGTTGTGTAGAGTATGAATATATTTGACAAATCTTTTCTTCATTTTTCTTAGGAGATAAGTTTTACCTGGGATTGGTGAACTGGGGAGTCCTAATGCAGATCTTGGGCTAAACGCATGTAGGTAGTAGTGTTCCCCCATTTCCCTCATCAGTTACCACTGCCACCACTTGATTATCAGAAACAGGATGTCAGGAAATCCTGCCCTGATTAAGTCTTTTGGCACTTTAATTCCAAGAATTATTTCATTACTGAGAAAGAAATGCCCAGGCATGGATTCACAGGACTGATGAAAAACACTTGAACTTCCCTACAAACTTTGTGAAAAATTTCGCCTTTATTAGAGAACCTTTTCTCTGCGTTCTTAATTTCTGTGCAATTAATCAAAGAATAACTGGAGTAATTTATTAACTTTGACAGGCAAATTGTCTTTTACATCAAAGTACTGTTCTTCTAGCTCTCTGGCAGTGGACAAAATTAAATCTTTAATAGAAATCTTAATGTCTTCACCAAAAAAGAAGTGGAAAATGTTATGTATTATGTAGCATGTTACTTTTTCTTGCTTACAGGGCACAGACATAACGGCTAGTAGAGCATCTGAAAGGTGAGAGTATTGTGTTTTGAATACTTCCACTGATCTGACATGTATAATGGCAGTAGTTAAAACTGCTGAAGGTGAATCCATTTGCATTTCTTTTTAAAATCAGGTCTCTGTCTTTTGCTGATATTTATAAGCTTTTTTTTTTAATATAGCTTTAAGATGTTTTTTGGCACCTTTAAACATTTTTTCTTTGCTGTCTCATAACTTGAGTTCCAGTATTTTAATTTAAAGAGCGTTCTGTTGTGAGAATGTGAAGCAATGTGCGTGTTATGCGTTCTGAAGTATTGTCAAAAAGATGCATCATGGAATGAAAAAATGGCATTGTGTCGAAAGCATTCTGTCTTGACAGTTCCTGTTCTGCAGAACTCTGAGTAGTGTCAAGAACTGCAATAGTTTTAGGATTTTTTTTTTTTTTTAAGTTGTTAGCCTCAGCTTTTCAGTTACTTAAGAAAAAGATGTGTTGTTTTCAAAAGGTGGCTAACAATTGTTTGGAGCTGGCTGCCAGAAATGGTGCTCAGAACTCCCCAATTGCTTTGTCAGATAAGTCTTTACCCCATAAAAGTGTTGTGTTGTTGCTACAGTTTTTTGTTTGTTTTGGTGTGTGTGGTGGTTGGGGTTTATTTTTTGGTGGTTTTGTTGTAGTTTTTTTACTTTTCACTCCGTTCTGAAGGTACTTAAAAGGAGGCTTAGCATTTTCAGTATTTGGTAGCATGAGGGTGGATTGTTTTTTATCTCACCAAGATTGGGTAACACTTTGTCTGAAATGTCTTATTCCTTTCCATCTTTCATATTTTAATAGGGGTATTAGAATTTTATGAAACCTAATTAATTCAGAAAGACTGGTGTTTACACAGACAGATTGTATAATGCTTATGGCTCTGGGTATGCTTTCATGCTTGATATCAAGGAAGGAGGGGATGGTTTAGGTCCTGAAACTAATGTTATCTGCACTTAATTGTATTTTCACCCTTTCTTCTGCAGCCCTTCCAACATCTTCCTTTGGAACAGTAGAGGGTAGGTGAAGCTTTTCTAGAGACAGGCTTCTCTTTAAAACATGGCTAGCAAAATGGCAAAAGTGGAGGTGCCTTGTTCTTGTTTTATTCTGTCCTTTAAAGAGCAAGGAAAATAGGAAGAAAGATCTGTTGTTGATATTATGAAATAGGCCTTCGCTGTAATTAACAGCCTGGGAATTTTTCTGCTTGCTTTTCTTATCCCTGTGTTGTGAAAGTTTGCTGTCCTGCTGGGATTTCTTTTTGGAATGCAGAGGTGTGTTCTAGCTAAAAAGCATGTGCTTTGCCTAATAAGCTTTCCTAGCCATTGAGCCCAGCTGGCTGCTGCAGTCTGTATTTGTTTTGTCTTAACTAATTTTTATATCCATGCTTTAAATTAAACTAACACTTTTTGCGTTAAATGACAAACCAAGCACAATGTCCATAAATGAAACCAAACACTATAATCTACTAATTTTTGTTTTCAATGTGCAGCATTACGTAATCAAGCAGCCTACTAAGAAGGAAGATGTGGAAATAACACTGGTGGCATGTAAATGGTGCTGAACTAAAGTGATCAGCCTTTGTTGAAGGGAATACTTAGATTGAGTTAATGGTTTAGCACTTCCTTTCTGAAATACAGAAGACAAGTGAAGAGAGCAGGGTCTCACTGGTCAGCAGAAAATGTTCTTGTCAAGTCTTCATATCTTTTAGCTGTAGGAGACTGTATGCTGTCAACATGTAGCATTTAGCTGGAGTCCACTGATGGGTTAATTTTCAGGGTTGCTGCAGTCTTGCAGCTACCTCTGAAGTTGACAAAAGTTCCAAGTACTCAAACTCCCTGAAATTCAGCCACTTGTCTTTCTGGTTTGGTCCAAATTATGAATGAACAGAATAAGTGTTAGAAGATTAAGCATGGAATAGAAATTCTATTTCAAAATAGTCATGAATCACTATTTATGAATCTACAACAGTGATACTGGAATGGTTGCTGCAAGATTGTTCTTCATGTATTTGTGGAAATTAAAAATGTTTTTGTTCTTATGCCCCCTTCTCTTCTTGTCTGCAGTTTTTGTACTTGAGTGATGCGAGACGTTTTCTTGTTAGGAAAGCATTTGCCAATGGGAAAAGGAATGCGTCTTTATCTTCTGTGATGCTCACAGATTTTGGGACTGTTGGGTCGTATGTCCTTCGCTCTAGACAAAGGCTTACTGTGGCTGATACCTGTAAAGATGCATTACTGTAACGTGGGCTTCAGGCTCAGGAGATGCAGAGCTTTAGCTGCGAGGCTAACACTACATCATCTTCAGTGCTGTTTCAGGTAGTGCTGCTTCTCTACTTCTGCCTCTCTAGCCTTGTGGATGACAGCAACAGTTTGGGTTCTGGCACAGTTCCCCTCAGCTCCTCAGCCCCTTTCACTGTCAGTTTGGGCTGTGCACCCTTCTTCTTCCTTTTTTTTCTCTTCCAAGCTGTGCATGCCTGGCCGTGATTTACAGCTGCAGTTGCCACACTCAGTGCAATCATAAGCATGGATGAGAGATGTAGGCTTGCCTCTTCTCTGGTTTTATTGCTGAATATGAAAATTTTTCATATAGTACCAGTCAAATATACAAAGCTCTGGCCACTTCCCACTCTGCTGTTAGGTACCAGAGGAGGGGTTTTTTGGGTTGTTTTTTTTTTTTTTTTAGCCCTTTGAAGTGGACCTTTCCCATGTTTACTTAGCTTACACTGAAGAAAGCTTGAGGCAGTCTCTGATGAAGCTGGAGAGGCCAAGAACTTCAAAAGGAAGATCCAGGCCCAAGACGGGTAGAAGGTGAAGAACTTTGGAGTATCTATATGTAATGGGGGATTTACCCAGGGGAAGGCTTAAGTTTGTGCATGCAAACTTACCATGAGTCTTCAAACATTTGCTTAATGAGAAGACAAAATGCTAAAATTTTGCACGGTATAAAGTTTACCGCTGCCAAGTGTGACAGAACCAAGCTGAAAATCTCTTCACTACAGTAAAATCTTGTCCAGAAAGACTTGTCTGGGGATTTTTCTGATGCCCTTTTGCTGCATTCCTCTCTTCCAGCTTCTTGCTTTATTTTACTGTGTTCTCTGGTTCAGTTTAACATCTGACACATTGACAGTGCATATAGTGTTATAACTGGAAATTAATGTGCTTTTGGGGGAGATTTCAGCATGGGTTTTCTTGGTCATTTTTGTTTGATCGGTTTTGACAAATGCTTGTGGAAGAGTAACATTCTGTAGTTTTGACTTGAAATGTGGCTGGTCCCAGTCTTTCTTAGACAGCATAATGATGTGTGTATGGTGTTATTTTTCCCTTTCCTTTCTGCTCTCAAAACAGAAAACGTTCGGCAAAGCCAGGAGCCGTCATTGACTCTCTGCTGCAGTAGGTGTGACCTGTTCAGAATTGCCGTAAAAATCAGTGAGTGTATAAGGTTTGGCCAGAATATGGAATTCAAGAGATGGCACAGTTTGACGTGGCTATAAAATCCATGCCTTGCTGGTATGGAGCTTTATTTTAAAAAAAATAAATGTATTTTTCCTTAGTTGCCTGTATATTGTATGTTATATTAACATAATATTAAACTGGTATATATGATGGTTGTGAAATTCCATGTGTTAAACGTGTTGTGCAGGGAAACCATTGTTGGCAATCCTTGTTGAAATGTATAGAAAATAAGGGTTCTAGATGTGTGTTTAAGTGCTAGATATGTTAGCTCAAAATGGTTGATGAAATCCTAAAATTTAAGGCTGGTAAATCTGATTTATGCCCTGCTTTGCACATAACTGGCAGCTTTCACTATTGTCCTCTGTTGCACTGATCTGTGTTTGAATGTGGTTGCTGCAAACCTTTAAGAGCATCAAACCCTTTTATTTAAATATTCCTCACTGTGGCTATTAACCTGATTGTATTGTGTATCAAATACACAGTCCTCTTCCCTTCATTTGCTGTCTTGCTGTACAAAGAAAGTAGTTGGGTAGGTGAAACGTGAACTACAAAAGTCTGAGACTTCTGGGAAGGGACCATGCTCTGTTTAAGTGCAACAGAAAACAAGCGTGTTTAAGTAGTGCTTTTATTTTTGTCTATTTGCGTGTGATCTGCTGGCACTATGGAGAATGAGGCCTTTGCAAAGGCTGAAGAGCTGGGGTTTTTTTCCTCCTTTTAAGGCTGTGTTGCAGCATTGCTTTGGCTGCTTTTTATGCTTCTGAGCTGGAAGTTTTTAAATGTATGTGAATTGTTTTGTAATGTGAACAGCAGAGATTATTTAAGGGGAATGCTATAACACTAGGACTTGTGACCCTCAGGTCAGTTCAGCCTTGGGACTGTGAGAATTATGGCTCCATTTTCTCATCCCTGGCTACAAGGGCACCGGACCAGTGCTCTAAACTGAGGATGAATTTGACTCTCCTGTGTTAAAACAGGCATGAATTTCCCAGTTTTCCCAGAACAGTAACATCCCCTGAAATAACTGATGCTGTTTGTGTTCCTGTGTAGACTGTATCATCTCAGGTTTCTGCCTATGCTCTGAGAGGAAAAAAATTCTGGTCTCTGATAATAACCATTTATTTGTGGTGGCTGCTCTTTTTCTTTAATATTTATGCTGCTAATAGACACATATCACTTTAATACATTGCTTTCGTGTCACAGAGAAAATGCATCTCCTTTGGATTGTGTGTGCTTTATAACTCATGCTGGAGCACATCAGCCGTGGGTATCTTAACAACTCCCATGCCAGGGTGGTGGTAATTAGCTGTAACTTCCATGTAATCTTAGTGTTATCTAGAGGTTTAAAAAGCTGTGATTACTAATAGGAGAAATTGAGTCCTTAAGCATGACAGACAGAACAAGACAGCTCCTTAGGTGTCCTGAGTTCTTGCTAGTAGCCATGTTTGCAACTACCAGAATGTTCTTGTGAAGTGTTTTAGAGTAGTTAAAAGTTGATAGCCCTTTCTTACTGTCAGGATGCTTAACTGGATGTACCTTGTGGCTCTCTAACAGGTCTGTAACAAGATCTGTAATAGTTAAAACTGGTCTTGTAAGGGCATGTTTTGCTCTGGAGATATAGTCAGTGCTATTCTAAATGAGTTGTAAGCTTCTCCCTGTTTTTTTTTTTTTTTTAAGTGTTTTTCAGGATCATGACCTAGAAGAATATACTGCTCTCTATTTTGGGGGGGAGGGAGTGTCACCTAAGTTCATATAAGATGCAAACACTGGCGTTTGTCTTCTGTAGCCTAGCAGTTAGAGGTAAATAACCAGAATTTTTGTCGATCTAAGCTGTAGTTGGTTTTGCTCTTGAAGAGCTGACCTTACTTTGAATGTGCTTGGATAGAGTTGGGTTATCTTGTGCTACATACTTCTCATCAAACAAGACAGACTGAAAATGGCTTAAATGCTGTTCTGTCTTAGGGCTTATGTCAGTTCTCAGTCCAGGCAGATAGATACGTAGTTTTGGCCTGTGCTAGTTCTCAGAACCAGGGATAACTGTTGTATTTTCCTCTTGTGTTATGTCTTGTGCTAAGATTTATTGAATGATATGTTTTTAGGGAAGTTTCTTCCTCCAGAAAGACCATCAAAAATTCTTTTAACTGACAGACATCAGTGGCTTAAAGATACCCCTGTGAACCATGACACTGCATTTAAAATATTTAAAACTTAACTATAAAGGTGTATGCTTTGCAATTTAATTAATGTTACAGTCCTGCTGCTGAAAAAAATACTACTCTACATATTTAAGTGAGCCTTGGGGCAGAGAAAACAATAATTGCTTGCACAGCTTTGTAATTGGCAGATTGGAGAAACTCGTTGTAATCTCCTGTTACAGGGGCTTAGAGAACAAATTATCTGCTCTTACAAGAGGACTTTAAATAAAATGGAATGCTGTCATGGTCATAATGATCTATCAGCTTGGCTTACCTCTTAACTGGTGTGCGTTGTTGAAATTCTGGGAACTTTCTTTTAAAACCAGGGAGTCTGGCTTGCAGGTTTACCATATGGGCCTTCTCTGTAGCCCTGGACAATCTGTGAATGTCTAATGGGTCCATAACATGTTTTAATGAGGAAGGGGTTTTTTTAAGAGCTTAATAGAGCCATTCTCATCCCAGGTCAGTACGTGCTTTATAGTATTTATCAGAAATCACATTACCATAATATGTATATTGTGTGTGTTCATCTTTGCATCTTGCTACCGGAAGATTCCCCTCATTCCAGAACATCAACCTTAACATTGAGGTTCTTGACGCTTTATGTTGTTTAACATTGTGTAAATGAATTATTTCATATTTAACTTGTTCCTGATCCTTTCTTTAAGAGGAGGGGAAAATGGTCCTTAGTGCCTTTCACTGACTACACTGTCTGCACATGTCCAGCTTTCACCTTTCTCAACAGTTTACTTTGCTGGTCCTGTATATAGGAAAAACCGCTAGTCTGTTTGTATAATTTGTCTTCCTATTTATTGTTTTCTAACTCTGTTTATTTCTGATTATTCTTTATTTTATGATTAAACTTTATTCATTACACTGTATATATCAGTATTGTGTCCCTGGAGCATGTTCATACCATGAAATAAAATTCTTGATTCCTAGTTCCACCTCTGTGTGTGTTTTTCAAATAACTTTGTATGTATAGCATCTTTCTTACTCAGTTGTGAGAATATACATCAGGAGGGGTAGCTAAAATAGTCTGTATAGCTCTGTGCTATACAGCACTTACTGGAGAAGTGAGTTTGGGGTGCGTGGGGGCCCCCATTGCCAAGCCTCAGGGCAGTGGGCGACAAGCTCCTGTGGAAGAAGTAGACAGGGCAGAGTAAGAGGATGCTTTGCAAGACTCTGGAGGAGATCAGTGGGATGAGGCCGGTATGCAGGTCCTGAGCTGTGCCCCAAGGAGCTGATGAGCCCCCTGCTCAAGGTGGTCCTCTGCTGGCGTTGTCCCGAGCTGCCTTTGGGGCAGAGGAGAGCCCAGCTGAGCCAGAGCACTGCAAGAGCAGCTTCTCGTCCACCGAAACAGTCGGTGCTGCCTGTGTTCCGCCTCTTCTTGTGTATGTGCACTGCGTAGGTGGGACAGCTGGTGGGGAGAAGGCTTTTCACGCTGTTCTGGCTTTGTGTCCTTGTGCTACGCGGCAAGCCCGTCGCAGCCTGTATTTGTGCAGATGATGCGAATTTACCTGCAGTAATTGGAAATGTTCAGCTCTGTTTCCTTTGCTGCATGAACTGTATTGGTCTGCAGTGCATTTCTTCTGGAAGACATTTCAGCCTGCTCGTGCAGTAGGCAACAGGTTTTTTGTGGTCTGCTAACTTTGCAGCTCCCCTGAGTACTGTGACTCAGCTGATGCACGAACCAAACCCTGCACAGTCCTGGGACTTTCCAAAGTGCTCTCCCACGCTGTGCCAAAGTAACTTCTGAAATGGTAGACACCTAAATACCTGCAAGACTCCACTCCCCTGCTGCTAGAGAGGCTTTAACCACCACCCAGGTCTGCCGCAGGCTCGAGTCGCCCTCAACAGTGCAGTTTAGCTCCCTGTTGCTATTTCTTTCACTGCTGTTGCTGCTGGAGCCTCTTTACTCCTGGGCCCCAAAGGGCTATGCCATATATAAATAGCATATATATAAACATATGGTTATAATATAAATATAGCCCATAGATAGCCTATAAAGTGAGGGGAGAGCTAAGGGCCTGCTTAAGCTGCAGACCTGGCATCTCCCTTTGCAGCTCTAGCACACCCCAGAGTTCATGGCTCTCAAGCAGGCCCTGCTCATGGCTTGTCTTTTCCAATCTGGCTTCTCTTGGGCTTTCTCCTCTGCTTAGACCTGCTTTCCTCACGTTAGGATGAGCCTTAACCCCATAGCAGGACCAATTCTTTGTTTTGGCAACTCTTGCCAGCAGCACCCTTGTGCTAGTGGACTCAGGACTGTTCACTGTAACCCCATGTATTTCTTGCAACTTACATGGCAAAGTAAAGAAAATGACTTCTAACTTCATGGTTTTAAACTCTGTTATTTCTAAAGACCCTGTTCCATCTAGGAACTGGTTATATCTCAGCTCTCTGGAGCCAGCACTGCTCCTCTGTGCCCCGGTTTCCAACCCAGTCATAAACTTGTCCCTTTCCAACAATGTAGGTAGAAACTGCTCTGCAGTTTCCCTCTGTTGCCATCAGCCTGGTCCCCATCGCTTCTGGGCTGGCCCTGGGGCTCTGTCCCAGCTGTGGCCTCTTCTTGGGCCCCTCAGCATTTCTGCTGGGGGTGGTGGGAGAGGGCTGAGCCGGGCTCGCCAGGAGCTGGGGGCTCCTCGGTGCTGCCAGCCGGGTCCTGCAGCCCAGTGCCCCGTGCTCCAGCTGGTACCTTCCAGCTCTCAAACGCGTTCCTGTTGTCTCTAGTTTCTGGCCAAGAAACATCTTAGTAATGCCAGCAAATTTAGTCCAAAAATACATTTATTTAAAGAATTATTATAAATAATCTTTGAAAAATACAGTGTCATTGTAGTTTAAAAACAAAAAAAACCCCAAACTGTGTTTTTTCACCTCAAATGCTATAGTCTTTTACTAATTGTTGGAGGACTCTGTGTAAGTCCCCTAAGAAATCACGCAGTGAAGTAGTGTTGCCTGCTGCTACGGGACATGGTGCCTGGAATAGGAAGAAATGGCCGTTAGGATGCTTGCTGGGGGAGGGAGCTGGTTCTGCAGCGTGGTCTTGTGGGAGAGGACTGGGTGAAAGCAAAAACGGTGACCGAGGGAGAAGGTGGACGTGCAGAAAGCGTGCAGGCCGAGGGCCGTACGGCCCCGGCGCGGTTGGTGCCGCAGGGGCCGAGGGCTGCGAGGGGAGAGCCTTGCCTTGCCTTACCTTGTGGACTGCGCTTTTCATTTGGACCAGCTTGACCAAGTTGATGTAAATGCCCTTCAGGTGCTTGTGGCAGCTCTGGCCCTCCAAGGTGACTGTGGTGGCTTTGCATAAGATCTCCATGTCGTCAACTTTCTGGAAAAAGACGCACGTGGCTTTTTTAGAAACCCTTTTGCACAGTCGTGGCTTCGTTCGCAGCAGATTAAACCAGTGCAAATAATAACGCATCGCTGTTCTAAAGGGCAGGTGCAGAGTACAGCGCCAGAGGTCAAAGCCCCCCCTGGAGCTTCCCAGCCGCGTGGGTGCACACAGGGTCTGTTCCCATCCCCGGCGAGGAGGGTGCTGTCGGCCGCCGGCGAGACGTCGTGGGAGGATTTGGCACAACAGCGAGCACCCACGTGCTTAGAGCGTCGCGCTCCCGGCGTGGGCGCAGACGTGGGACCCTGTGCTCGGGAACCTGCAGAGTTCTGTGGGAGCGAAGCTGGTTTGGATGGGCAGGGGCTCTACGGGAATAACACAATCCCTTGGGAAGAGGTTGCCTCTGTCAGGTGCTTTGAGTAGGTAAAGTCCCATAGCGGACACGTGGAAGATGAGGAGCTAATCAGCGAAGTGCTGGCGCTAATAAAAAAACTATTCAACAGCCTTCCCTGGGGGACGTTTCCCAACGCCGCCTCGCTGCAGCAGTGCCGGCAGGTCCCCGAGAGCTCTGCCTGCCCAAATTGCCCCAGCTTCCACCCAAACGGCATCCCCAAATGAGCGACCGGCCGGTCCCCAGGAGCGCGGCCGGCTCTGCGGACGCCGGGTCTTGCGGCGTGCTGGGTGTCTCGTGTCGCTCCCAGGGCCGGTCCCCGTGGCAGGAGGGGTGCGGGGACCCCCCCGAGGGGGTGCTCAGCCCCAGCCCCCCGAGGGAGGCTGCTGTGCCCCTCGGCTGCCGCCCGCCCGTGCAGCGCGAGGTGAGGGCATCGGCTTTCTGTGAAAACAGGAACTCTGGTGCCGGGGAGCTTGGCTTAGGCAGCAATTTTCAGAGCAGAAATAGGCTTTATAATCTGCTATTAAATCTTCTGCTAACTGAAGAGCCTTCCCCCAGATAAGGGGCTAAAGAGGGATAGTGTGTCTAACCAGCGCTCGAGATGCTGTGCGATAGGCACGTGTGGGTGGCTGCGAGATGGTGACACACCGCTCCAAGGCAAAGGAAGAAGTTCCTCTCTTCCTTTCTGAAAAGTTTGAAAAACCCCTGTGTGCTGCTCAAACACACCTCTCCCATCCCTGCCTGCCCCTCCGGCCTCCCCCTTGCCTCCGCGGTGGCCGGGAGCAGCCGACGCTCCTTCGGCTGGAGGTGGAGATGGGTGCAGGAAGGCGAGGGCACCCGTGCGGGACCAGCCCGGCAGCCCAGCACCACCACTCGGGGCTCGCGATGGGCTCCTTGCTCCCGTGCGGAACCGCACCGGCACGGGCAGGGGTCCCGGGGCTCCACGGCTGCCCCGTGCCCTCCTCCGGCCCCCGGCAGCCTCTCCCAGTACCCACGGTGGCCGTACGATTGTTTTCGAAGAAGGACAAGTTAGGGTTTTTTTTTTTTTTTCTTTTTTCGCTCTTACCTTTTCGCCCGCAAAAATATTTGTCACGTTCATCTTGTCACAGGAAACCTTCATCAAGACACAAAGGAGAGGAGCAATCAGGCTAGAGCAACCGCTAACAGGGATCCATCCTGACACCCGCGCAGGCAGACACGCACCCATCCGTCTGCCCGCTCTCGGCCGCCCCGAGAGCGCTGAGAACCGTGCGCTCTGCCTCGGCGCTGCAGGCTCAGCACCTTTCTTTGACTCAGCATCGCTCTCGCTGAGCCGGGCGAAACGATCTGTCCCTCCCATCGGCGGGTGAAGGCTGAGCCGCGCAAACGAGCCCTACCGTCATCTCCAGGTCGCTCAGCAGCCTGATGCTCTCCTTCAGGAGGTTGGAGGTCTGCAGCAGAGCGGCCATGTGGCCCTGGCAGGCTGACAGCACCAGGAAGGTGAGCAGGACCGGGACCGGGATGCTCATGGCCTGCTTGGACTGAACCCCCTCAGCTCACAGTTTCTGGATATTTTGGTGATCTATACCTGTGTGTGCTTTTCTGGAAGGAACATCTCAATTTATGGCTGTAAAATTGCTGAACCTGTAGGAAAAACTTATTTTTCCCTTAGCTGCACTTTCCAAAGTTGCTCCTATCCAATTAGGACAACAGCTCTTTTTTGTAAAAGTCAAGATTTTCTTCTGATCTTGCATTACGTTTCAACGTAGGAAATTTCCACCGTAAGATAACAGTGGTAGGAGTCAGGTCACGTACAAAAGAGAAGTATGTAAACTGCCTGGCTTGGAGATTCTTCATTTCTCCGTATCCCAAGACTTTCTCTACACCGTGAGGTGAAAGTGGCCGAACCGGGGAGACCACAGCTCTGACCGCGCTCAAATAATGGAGCTTTGCTTTTTTTTCTCTAACTATCCTGCGAGCTCTTCCATCTCGTGTTTCATTTGAATATCTCCAAATCATGCAAAGCATCCTTCATCTGCATACCATTTTCTGTCTACGGTTATCTTAACCTGCGCCCGGGGAGAAACAGAAAGCGGGGCAGAGCCCTGTCTGGGGCCCGTGGGGACGAAAACCTCCTGGCTAGGAGTGGGGCATCACCGCCTCCCAGGGCCGGGGGGGTTTATGGAGACCTGGGGGCCAAACGGGACACCCAAACAGCATGACCCTGCCCGGGGGAACCCTGCGGGGACGTGGAAGAGGGACGGGGAGCTGGCACGGGATGGTCCTGGGGCGTTGATGCCGGGAGCGGCAGCGCTCGCGTGGGAAAACTGGGTTTTGCGACTCTGCTCCAGCACCCGGCGTCTGGGCGAGCTGGAGGCTGCCCCAGTCCGTCCTGCCCCGCTCGGGGAAAAGGCTGAGCGAGGTTTGGGTGCTGGGCTCGGCTGGTACCCCCGACCAGCGCTGCCGCAGGAAATCACGCTGAGAAATTCGCTGAGCTGGGAAACTTCGGAGTTTTGTAATAACTAATAGGTATTTTTCTAACTCAAATAGCAACTTGCCATCAGATGCTTGATAAGAGTTTGCGAGTGCTCGATTAATCCAGGAGCAGCCAGACTGAGAGTAATTTTGTTTGTCTAATTACGAAATGCCCCAGATGAAGTTAGTGCCACTGACTCAGAAAGACCTTTGCGAGGGATTTGCCAGCGGAGGGCTGCGCCATTTCCTACCTGCATCGCTCTCGATGGAGAGCAGATAAGCGAGCGTGCTCCGGCTGCGGGACCGCACACCAGCAGCCTCTGCGGATGGCGGCCGTGGGGCCGGGCTCCTCGCCGGGATGCCCGGAGCCGCTCCGCTGATCTGGGACAGGTGGTGGTGGGAGGCTCCCTGCCTAAAAGTGATGCCGGAGAAGGGGATGGAGGTGATGGTCCCATCCCGCAGACACAGTGGTTTCCCCAGAACTTTTAAATAAAGTAAATAAACTGGAGTAAATGAACAGAAAACGCTAAATTAACAGAAAAATGTAACCTTTGAGCTACTCGGGCTGAATCATGGTGGAAAACTGCATCACTGCGTGATGGGAAAGTCTCCAGTGAAGGAAGAAATTCCCACGCCCTCTCCCGAGGGTGGGATGTGGCCGATGGCAGCGATGGCCCCGTCGCTCACGGGAAGGACAGCTCCGGCCCCGGCGCAGTCCCCGTCTCTGCCCGTGCCGGGCAGGAGGGTCGTTTCTAGAGCCCTGGCAGCGTCTTCGTCCCAGCCGTCGTTCAGGGCATGAACCTGCTGCCATTTTCCCTACCAAAGCAAAGTGCCTGGTTCAGAACGGTGTCTTCGTTTTTTTTCTCCACTGTCATCCTCCCCCTCGTGCTCTGGGGTTTGAAGCATTTCCCCATCACGCGAGGATCCTGCCTGGGCTCCCAGCGCCGGTGTCCCCACAGCCACCGAGCCCGGGGCTCCGCTGAAAGCCACGGCCACCAGCTTGGCTTTCCCCCTCTTTCCTTGGCCCAAACCGGAGCGATTCCAGGACAAACACTGAGAAAGAGCCACGAGGGTTTGCCGGGGCGTCACGCACTGCCCAGGGTAAATTTTGGCTGGCGGTGGCAGGGATACGCTGCAGTTTTCATGCATTTCTGTTGCCTGCCATGTCTGGTGCTGGTGCTAATAACGCTGGGGTTTATCCAGAGCAAATCCAAAGGCTGCAGTTAATGCCCTGTCGCACGCATTCATAGCAATTCCCTGCATTTATAACAATTTCCAACATGCATTTCACCTATTTATTTCCTACCTGTGTACCTGCTGCTGCCGGCAGCCAAGCAGACGCTCATCCTGTGAGCCGGCCCCGTCCCTTCCCTCGCCCATCGGCCAAGCATCCCTTCCCCTGCGTGCAGCGACGCTTTGCCACCCGCTGACTCCCATTTCAGCCCTGCTGCGCCCCCCCCGACCACGGTCTGCACCCCAACATACTCCCCTTCATCGTGGCCCCATGCACAAGACCCTTTTCCCAAGCGAGGACTCTCATCCCTGCTCCTCCAGCCCTTCCTTTCACCCCATATTTTCCTACGCCGCAAGCCGGGTAGGTTCATTGGTGCCTTTTGCTTTCTTGAAAACTTCCTCTCAATGGCAGACTGGGTAGATTTGCTGCATATTGCCCCCAAAAAGCCAGCCTTGCCCACCCATTCCCCTGTGCCGGCTGCCCAAGGAGGCAGCACCCCCCAATGCTCTTCGTTAACTGCTGAAGGTAAGAGGAGGGGAATCGACAGCATAAACCATTGGTACCAAGAGCTCGTTATTCAGTAGTTTATTGCTAAAGCCCCGAGACACTTTTATAACAAACGTCAGTGCAAAGTTGAAATGAAAAAAATATAAAATGAAGACATCCAAATACATGGTAATTTGAATATATTAACTCTGTTGTAATACAAATATTTTAAATAAAGGGAAGAACAATAAATTACGAATCAGCACACATTCATTTGTTGTCGTGGAAAGACAATTAGGCAATAATAGCTCCCTAAGAATGAGGTAGCAGTATTTTAAATACGACTATATTCCACAGAACTACTCTTATATAAATTAAAAATAAAACACCTGAATACCAACTTTTCCTTTTTGTTTTGGGTCCCAGGCGAAGAAAAGCTTTCAACAGCCAGGGCTTTTTGGTCTTGAATCTTTAGATTACGCAGTATAAAAATAAGTTATTTAAATAAAATACAATAATAAATAAACTCCAGAAGTATGATGCCAATGAGCACCCATTAGATCCAAAATTATCCTACAGACTCTCCTGGTCTTCACTATCAATAACTTAAAAGCCCACCGACGACATAAAAGACACTTGAAAGGTTATGTTAACAGATCTGGCTGGCGGCGAGGCAGCTCCCTCCCGCTGCTCTTTCCCCTCCCGGCTTTTGCTCTTGCACGCTGCACTTCTCCAGCTCCGCTCCCACCGGGCACCCGTGGGGAGACATCCTCCTGAGCTGCTGTAGTAACTCTCGTTAGTGAAAAACGCATCATTTCAGCCTAGATTTTGATCTCTTTAGGAAGAGAAGGCGCTTATGAAGAAGCCTCCCTTCATTAAGAGGAACAGGAAGCAGATAATTTGGTTTTGGTTTTGGTAGGCGCTGCAGGAGGAGGTGAACGAGTTAAGAGCTCAGCCTCCTCGGCCACCCGGTCCAGGCGTGATGCTCTGCTCTTCCCGGCCGGGCAAACCCCCCTGCCAGCCTTCCCGGGGGATCGCAGCCCTCCCGAGGGGTCACATCCTTCCCTCCCGAGGGCTCACATCCCGCCTCGGGCCAGCTGGAAGAGCCGCGGGGCTGAGAGGGAACGCTGAGGGCAGCCTCGTCCAGACCAGACCTCTCCTGCAGAGGTTGAGTAACGTCTAACACACGACACTTGGATGGAAAGCTTGGGAGATGCCAGGCGCCTGCCGGGAAGGGGACGTTTCCCATTGCAGCTGAGTGGTGCCAGGTGCCCGGCTGGGACTTACTTGCTGTTAGGATTGCATCGGGTTTAGGGGAGCTGGGGCAGAGCTGAGGAAGTGCATGCAATGAGGAGCAAAAAAACTCTGCAAAACCTATTTTAAGAGCTACCAGCAGTGAGATCCCTGGGCTGGGGGCTGGCAGCGGCGTCCGTCTCACTGTCCAGCCGATATGCCCAGGCGCCTGTACATCCCCTGGGTGAAGTTCCCCAGCTCCGGCAAGAAGTGGCGCAGATAGATCTCGTTGTCATTGCTCAGGGAGCAGTTCTGGGGAAGGAAAAGTGTAAATACATTAGAGCTGACAGGAGGATTTAGCAGCTCAGGCGGTGGGTAGCCAGGCTACTGTCCCAAGCAGATGGTTTCTTTCCATTGCCTCTGCCTCCATAGAAATAATTCAGCAAATAATTCAGAGTTGTGAGAATGCTGCCCCAGGAGGGTGGTAATTTGTCCATTGCTCAGGACAAGCACCCAGCCCCTGTGCCCAGCAGTGTGACCCCCCCCATGGCCACTGCTCCGCGGTGGCCGGGGCTGGCGGGGACATTCACCCTCTTCCCGCAGAGGCAAATTATCCTGCAGCACGGCCCCGTGCAAGATAACAAATACTGGCTTGATCAGTCCCGGGGGTACATTTGGGGACCCGGCACTGAAACGGGGCCCGTGCTCGGGGAAGCCGGCATGGGGGGGCACGGCTGCCGCGGGGGCCGGAGCTGCACAGTGGGGGCAGCGAGGGGGGAGGCTGCAGCTCCTGCTTACCATCTTGCCATGCAGGCTCTGCAAGTTGACGATGAACGGCTCGTAGTCTGTCTTGCACCTGGTGACTTTTGTGAGCGCCATGGCAGCCTGGCACAGCAGCTCCTGCTCTGACAGCTGGTAAACACGGCAGAGGGGGGGGGAAGCATTATTAGAGCCACGTAGTTGATTTAAGTTGATGCTACTTATCAAGGTGTCCAGGAGTGGTGGGAGGTTTCACAGCGACTTCTTAAACCGCTTTCATTTTACGGCTGTAATTGCAGCCCCGTGCGGTGACTCGGGCCCTGGGCTGTGCCCAAAGGGGAGCTGGGGGGGGGCAGAGGTGCTGGAGGCAGGTCCTCAGCTGCAGCTGGCATCCAGCCGTGTGCTCGCCCCCAGTGACTGGCGCTTGAGCAGCTCTTGCTCGGTGACTAATAAAACTACCTCTGCTACGTGGGCTGCTCTCCGCAGCGAGGCGGGTGCCGGCTATGTCTGTGTTTATTATAAATGCGTTTTCCACCTATCTCTCCATCATCTTTTACCTTTCGATCCGTGAAGGTGACCTGTGCCACTCGGCTGTCATTGCAGGGGACCTGGAGAGGCAACACAAGGGAGAGCCGTGATTACGAGACCGTCATTACGAGACCGTCATTATGAGACCATCATTACAAGACTGTCCCTGAGGAGCCGCCACCAGCTGCTCCCTCCCCCAGGATGGAGCATCAGGTCCCCATCCCTCTCCGGTGGGACACGGCTTGGATGCAGCCCAGGTGCTGCTGCCACTACCGAGATCTTGCCCGAGAATTTCAGCAAATTGTTTCAAAACCGGCTCCCGGGAAGACAGGACCCAGGCTTGCACAGCACTTGCAAGCAGTTGTTTGGGAAGGGGCAGGAGGGTCCCCGGGTGCTCAGCGGGTGCTATGGAGCAGCACAGAGTAGGGACCCCCCGGCAGCTCACACAGTGGTGGGCCACCATGTCCCTCCCCATCATCAAGCTGCCCTGGTCACCCCAATACAGCTCTGCATGTTGGACAGGGAGGTTTGGGGGAGGTTGTCTTGGTCCTCAGCACTTTTTTCTGCAGTGCGCCCAATGTCAGGTGGAAAACTTCACCCTGCCCGACCCCAGCAGCCTCTCGTGCCACCAAGTCAAGTGCTGAGCACCCAACGTCTAGGCTGAAACAGGCTGGGGTGCCCAAAGCGCCAAGGACCGTCATCATCGTCAATAACGTTCCTCTGATCTGCAAGCAAAGAAAAGCCAGGAGGCGTAGCAGCATTTACCTGCACTCTTGAGTGGAGCTCTTGGACGAGTCTGGTGATCTCTGACAGCTTTCGTTGGGAAGAGGTAGTCGTCAGCGGTATGGAAGAAGTGAGCTCGAGCAGGGAGAGGAGAGCAAAAGCAGCCTTCAGCGAGGGGACCATCCTGCCGCTGCTGCCCGAGCGCTTCTCCTGCCGGCTGGGCTGGCTGGCCAGGGCCTCTCTGCCTCGCTGCCTGGCAGAGCACCATTTTTATAGTGCGAAGAAGGACCGGTGTCTCCATTGACTACCAAATATAGGTGTCTTCCTGTGCTGATCAGGCGAGACAGTGGGAAGTGCCATTCGCCCCAAAGAAGGGCATTATGTAATGACGGCGAAGACTTTTCGCCCTTAACCAACGTTATCTGTTATTCAGCTACCATGCAGATTTTAATCACCTAATTGATAGATGAAGAGATACAGGGATGAGAAGTGGAGAATTTCTCTTTGATGTCTGAGGATCTATTTACTGTCAAATGCATTTGTAACGTGCTGCATGTGGAAAACCATGAATGTGTCCACAACTTAACCAAGCGCATTGCAAGACTCGAGTAAAGTCAAGCCATGAGCTTTTATGTGCAGAGAAATATCTCCTGAAGCTTCCCTTGTCTCCATGATGGAAAAGACAAACAGTTATGCAGAAGGACAGGCTCTGGGATGTGCGTGGCTGGATGCCTGCTGGGCTCCTGCCCTGGATGTCAGTGTCTCGGGGGGATGACATGACCCCAGCAAGCATCTGGTTGAATTTGGAGGCATCTCCCTGCCACGTGCCGGGAGCCAGACCAGCCTTGCCGTCCGGGCAGGTTTGTGCCCAGGTGCTGCTTGGGGATCAGCGTCACCCTCAGGTTAGAAATCCAGGAGCCAAAGTGACATGAAAGCAGACACTTGCTTTTGCACTTGAACGTGCACCTCTGCCGCCCATGCAGGGCTCTGCAGCCGGCTCGGCACCCACTTGCCCCGGGGACACCACTGTCACGGGATGCAGGTGGGAGCACCCCATTGCCCAGCACTCCAACCACGTGTTGATGCGGAGGACCTCTCCTCCTACGTGGCCCCTTGTCCCCATCAGTGGCCCTGGGGACATACTGAGACCACAGTGCCCTGTGCCACAGCTCAGCCATCGCCCGTGGAAAAGGGCATCACGGGTGATGGCAGCGCTTTGGAGAAGGAAATGGTGCATGGCTGCTGTTGGAGAGGAACAGCTGAACCGTGTGTCAGAAAAAAATTCATGTCATTTGGCCATAATGGCAGCAGCTCCAGCAAGCTCAAGTAGCCGAAGTCAGATGTGAAAGAAAAGAAAAACCTCAAAACTTTTATCAAGATGTTAAACATCTGCAAAGACAAAAAAATGCTCTTGCATGTAAAGGAAGAAGTAGCTGAGGGGGTTTTCTGGCGTGTGGGTGTGTGGGTTTTAACTAGGACTTGCTCAGCTCTGTAGCACGTATCCCATCCTGCAAGGATGGCTCCTGCAGCACCTGGCTCAGCACAGCACTTTTCAGCCCCGCACTGTGCCATGCCCGTGGGCCACACCATCCCACATCGTCCCACACCATCCCACACCATCCCAAGCCATCCCACACCATCCCATGCCGTTCCACACCATCCCATGCCGTTCCACACCATCCCACATCGTCCCACACCATCCCACGCCATCCCAGAGGCCATCAGAAAACCAACAGTAACTCAGGGATTCAAACCACCGCATCCTTCAGCACAAGAGCAGGCACGAACCCGCAATGTTTTCCCACCATAGCTGACCTGTGGTACCAGCGGAAATTTTGTGGGGGAAAAAGGTTGACTTGCCAAAATGGCTCATTTCTTCCCCAAATTCTTAAATGCCTTTTCCCAGGCATTGCTGCAAACACAGGTGAAGCGGCTCGGTGCCAGCAGCGCCTCGTGGCTCTGCTCACGCCAACACCCCACGCTGTCGGGCAGCCCTGGCTTGGGCAAACCCTGTCCAGGGGAGTCCCAGGCTTCACTTTAGACCTAGTTAGAGGCTTGTAAATAGTCGTAAATTGTTAAATTAATTTAGAAAATGTAGAAACACTGAAGTTTAAAGCTTTTTCTTTTTTTTTTTACATTTTCAATAAAGTCAAGGTGTTGCATAGTCTGAGGAAGCGCTGAACTTTGCATTTCAAACAAACCCCTGCCCATTTCACTGCATTCTTTTTGTTTTGGAAGACCAACCACTACAATGGCAGGACTGGGTTGTAGCACTCCCATTTCGTTGCTTTTATTAGCCTGAAAAAATTGGTTTTCCTGGAAGAAAAAGATGGTGACCGTTCCCAATCATTGAATTTCCTGCAAAATGGAAAGGCTGGGTCAGGGCCAGACGGGAGCCTGGAGGTTTCCCATCGCAGGCATTGGGAGGAAGGTGTAGGAGCTGGCACATATCCAGGGCAGCACAGTACGGGGTGTGTGTCCGTCTGTCCCAAAGCCAGTGTCCCTGGGTCCCTTGAGCCAAGCTGCCGGAGCGGGATGCTGGAGCGGGATGCACCATGGCCCCAGTGAAGACGACCTCTGTGGTCCCACACCTTGTGCCCTGGTGTGGGGTCTGGCAGCGGCATGGTGGTCCCGGGGGAATCGCGGGGCCACGGGGGGCTGCGAGGGGTGGAAGCCCCTTGGCTGGGAACACCCCGCATCTGTAAACCTCGCGCGGAGAGCGTGTGTCACCTCCCTCAAGGGCAGATAAAATCATCCCCCCCAAAGTATTGATATGGTAACATGAACCTGATGATGGGAAAAGCTGACGTATCAATTTGGCTCGCGTGGGTGGAAAACGATAGCTAGAAAGCAGAGCCCAGTTCTGAGAAACAGCATCGACCCAGGGGCTTGGGCGAGAGATGACGCGGGAGAGGGGCTCGCAGCCCTTCAGGAGCATCACTGACCCGAAGGGAGCATCTTCAGCTGCACTCAGCATTAAACCCGGCCGATCGTGAAATAATAAGGGAAATTTCTGCCTGTGCATCACCCCTGGTGCTCCTCTCTGAGGGACGGGGGTACGTGGGGCTGGGACACCACATCCCACTGCTGCCGGCCGGGGTGGACGCAGGACCCCAGGCATGGGAACCCAGCCTGAAGGGGGTCTTCTCGTTGTGTAAGAGCTGGTTTTGCTTCCAGCTGTGGCCAGAGGCAGGTCCCAGATGTCCAGCAGCTGTGGGGGCTGCACCCACCCCTCCTCACCCCCCCCCATGCTCTTCATGCCTGATTTAAGCATGTCACTCCTTATCCAGTTTGGAAAAATGACCCAAGTAGTTAATTTCGGTGTTGCAGTTTTCCCCATCAGGCTCCCCTTGCCCTCATGTAGAGGAGAGGCTGGGGGGGCGGGCAAAGGTGCACACTGGGCTGGCACCAGTTGGGCCTTTCCGTAGCTGCATCTCTGGATGATGACACCAGAAAACAGAGGAACCAGCTGAAGAGACCCTCAGTGCCACCAAACCCAGAAATTTTGCTTTGTTCTGTGTCCAAAGCTATGGCCTTTTTCTCTTTTTTTCCAGCAGTGGAGCCAAGGTTGGCTGCCCACAAGCATCCCACACAAATGAAGAGCACGGGGTGGGTAGGCTGGAGCCGTGGCCACCACCGGCACAGGACGGCAGTGGTGGACATGGATGGAAATCCACGGAAAGAAGGAGATATGGCCGATGGCTAAGGCAGATTTACAGGGCTACGGCCCCCTGCGGCAGTGTCCCCTTCACTTTCCCGGCTCTGCAGAAAATGAGGGGACTATGGTCCCTAATTTTAGATGGGTTGAATTTGTGCCTTTCCAGTTAAATAGGCAGTAGCTTTGTCTCAGTACTGGGCTTTCACAGTGGCAGTCGGGAGGAGCTGGAGGTTTCCCACCCAGCTGCATTTGGCCATCCCCGGCTCAGGATGGGGAGAGGACCCCGGCACGGCGGGCAGCAAGGACACCCGCTTCTCCTAGGCGATTCCCGGCACAGGGCCGCCTTTTCTCCTCCCGCAGTTTCCCAGTGCCCTCAGCATCCCTCCTCCCGGCTGTTTCAGCAAAGGGAGGCAGCTGTGCCGCCTCCGCACCTTTGCTTTAGCCCCCAAGTTCACCCCTACGGCAGTCCCAGCGGCACCGAGTCGCAGGTTTTGCGGAGGGACAGGACGGGATCACGCAATTAAGAAACAATGTCAGAACTTGTAAGGTCCAGCAGACACTTTAATTGAGGTGATATAAACAACTTCAGGTCTCTCCTATCATTTCTGAGGGCCTGATTTTGGACACCCTTACTAACCATTTTCTTGTTTCCAATACTACTCCAGCTTTGTTTTTTATGAAATCAGCACTGAGAAGCCACATCTTTTCCAGGCTGCTTACTTGTGTGTTGTTCCTTACTTTCAGAAGATGGTGGAGAAATTAAACAAAACATTTTGTAATATGAAAAAAAAAAACAAAAAACCCCAATGTGGGTCACTGCAATGTCTAGCATCAGCACATGTAATATCTCTTGAATCAGTGGTTGAGTTTACAAACTGTGTTTCAGACCCTGTGCTGGGATGACACTGCAGCCTGGCAAGTGTGTTACAGCTACAGTAATACAGTTTTTCTGCATAAATCAAATTACACGGAATAGGATGCAGCCAGATGAAGGAGAATTTGCAAATTGCATCACATTTCCCGAAGGTGTCAATCTTGCAGTAAGTAGAAATAAGTGTTGGCTCCTGGCAGCTTGCCCCGGGGGGCTAGTAAACAAACTGTCATACTGAAATATATTAGAAATGATATTTAGTGTGACATTTAAATGCTAACAAAGATACATGGAGACACTAAATGATTAAGCTTTTGAAAGCATCATCTATATTTATTGGTTTGGTTTGTGGTGTTTATTTGTAGATAATCACATCTCTTTGGGGTTTTTTATTTTTAATCTTTAGGGCATGCAAAAGCTTTTTCCCTAAATATGGCATGCAGCAGGAAAACTGGACCTCCACCATTATAACGTTTATGGAGAAGTTGCTCCTGGAAGTAGCAAGATACATGTTCTGTAAGTCACTTTTTTCCTTCAGGCAGGTCAGAAAGCAGTTTTGGTTGAAAAAAAAAACCAACAAAAAAACCCCCCCCATGAATTCATGTTCTCTGAAGTTTTAAACACCCAAAGCACATTGGGCCAAGTGGCTGTAGCAGTCTGGAAGCAGACAGCAGTGTTGTACTGAGTAATAGTGAAGGAAGCATCAGAAACTCAAAGTATTGGTTTTCCACCGCTAATACAAATTCCACTTAGAAACCAGACTGTTCAGACAGGGATGTGTTTAAGGCTTTTTTTTTTTTTTCCCTAGTGAAAGTAGTTGCCACCTTGCTTACTATGTTACGTTACTGAAGAACTGAATGATGTGGCATAGAGGTGGGAGGAAAAGTCATTTGAGCAGTGCATGCTGGAGCCCTCGATCTACTGCAGATTGCTGGCTCTAAAAGCGTTCGCCAGGGCTGAGGCTGAGGTCAGACCCAAATCCCTTGGAAGGGGTTTATACCCGACTAATCCTTTCCCCAGCTGACCTGCCAACATTTGCCTGTACAGGCATGGGAGGCATTTAATGCTCTCGGAGGGGTGCTGGGTGCCTGCTTGGGTATGAAATTCCCGTCCCAGGCAACTGCCTGATTCTTGGCTCCTGAGCCCGCTGCCATCACACTCACCAATAGCTCTGTGAAAGCATTTAGAATTATTTTTAGTCGTCATTTTTGGCTCTTAAATCATGGCATATCTGAGTGTCTGCCTGTGGCTGTGCCCTCCTTGTGAAGGTGTGTGCGTGCATCGCTGTGCGCAGGATGGGTGCTGCGGAGCTGCTCTCCTGCGCTGGCGTTTCTCTGCTGGAAATCCACCTCAACTCCAACCAAAATGGCAAGCAGAGAGACAGTTTTCTTCACCGCTTTGTCACCTGCCCAGTGACTTACTGCAATAAACCTGCGCCTCGCTTGCCTTAAAACGTCTCTGCTTGGTTCTGCACTAGACAGCGTTGAACTTTGTGTAGTATGACGTAAGGGTGACAACCCCTTCCCCCCCGATATTACGCTCCTCTTGCCACCCTCACCTGCAGTCCTCCACCTGCAGGACACGGCCGGAGAAGAGGCCGAGCCATCCGACCGGGACCAGAGGCAGCTGCGGCGCAGCAGCTCCGTGGCAGCGGCCGTCGCCCGTGCGGCGAGGCAGGAAGCCGCGGTGGAGCAGGGATCCCCTTGACGTGGTGCTGGGGGTGGCTGACTGTGCCCATCTGCAGCAGCCCTGTTTCCTGTGGGTGCAGCAGGAGAGGCGGGCGGCAGCAAAGGCCGCTCCACGGCCGGTCGCAGTGGGGGCCCGTTTCCATCCTCACTCTCCCCGAGGTGCCCGCGAACAGCAGAAGATCATGGAAGTGTTGAAAAGTTTCTCCTACACTCGACTCACAGGAGCACTTTTTTTTTTTTTGTTGCCTGGTCCGTATCAAAACCATGGGGCTGGTGGAGTCTCTTCCATGCTGTTAGCTCTAGAGGAACCTATGGATTATTCATTATGTGGATTATTTTTTGTCATTTTAATACTGACACTTGACACAGGAGAGCTTAGTTTCCCACAACATTTTCTGTATTTTTTCCAAGTTCTGGCAACAAGTTTAATCCCCAAAGTGTGCATGAAGATAGACTTTGCAGCTAGGGAACAGAGAAGGGCTGATTAAGGCAAAAATGTGCCCAAACCACTTTATAGAGGAATTGCAAACCATGGCTTTAACTTGGGGCAAAAAAAAGACACAGAATTCACAAAAGTTGGGGAGTTGCTTCTGAAGATAATGTAATTCTTCGTGAGCTGGGATGTATGTGTCATGCTAAACTAAACAGGTAGTACAGGAAAATTTGAAAATTCAAAGTCATTTTTTTTTCTGTTGATTATATCTTTAAGAAAATTCCCCTTCAGGAAGTAGTACCAGAGTCAGTGAAGCTTCTTATTTAAAACTGCAAACGTAATGCATGTTAGTAGCATTTTCCTTTGCCTTCTCTTCCCCCCTCCTCCCCAGTTGGGTGTTAATTGCTTTTTCAGGGGATTGGTGAAAGAACGTAATTGCTAGGAAGTCCCATTCATTCGCTTATCTTTGAGTGGTTTCCCGATGACTGGGGCCAACCTGACTCTAGTGACTTGCAATTTCAGAAAATTCAGGTGGAAATAATCCTTAGTTCAAGTGCTCAGTTTCTGGCATTACCCTTCAAGGCACCTTCTGCCAAGTTCACTTAACTCTCCAGCCACACAGAAGGCAGAACATTAGCTACTGAGATGAAGAATCAGACCCAGGGCACTGCTGGGTTTTGTCTTTTTTGGTGCAGATGTCCAGATGCTTTAGCAGGTGGGGTGGGCAGTGGTATGATTGAACCGGGGGGCTCAGCAGAGCCAGGAAGGAGCCACGGCACAGCCCCCCTGGGCAGGCAGGGCCATGCTTCACCAGCCCCACGGGCAAAGGCCTGGGGCAGGTCCCAGGGCTGCCTCTGTCCGTGGTGCTTAACCGGCCCCGGGCCCTGCCGGCACCTGCCAGGTTTGCTCGCACTCCTACCCCTGTCCTCGCTCGCTTCGTCCCTGGGAAATTAGTGAAAAAGGGATTCCCACATCCTGAAGCACCGGGAAGGCAGCGTGCAGTGTTCTTAGGCTCATTCCCGTATTTGCTAAAGAGAAATGTCCCAAAGTTACAGAGATTAACCTTTTTTTTTCATGGTGGTTTAAAGATTCTTCCTCTGAAATTGAGCTTTGGTCATACGCTGTCTGCTAAGGAGGTTCAGCCAATCACTGCTGTCTGCAAGGATTTAAAGAGCTGTAAGTCCGGCTTCTGCTTGTGGACTTGTAGCCGGTAGCCAGAGTTCAAGGTAGAAGAGGTGCCCCCTTACTTGGTTACGAAGAAACAGAGACCCAGAAATCGCATCCCTCAGGGCTTGCATGGCTTCAGAGGTGGTGAGGCGTGTTGCTGAGGAACCCTTGTCTGAAAACTCAGGAGTTGTGAGGATTGGGTCCTTTGCCTTTTGAAGCATGCCATGGCTGTTGGCTTTCCATTGTCATTCTAACTAAGCGGCAGGTTCCCTTTGGCCTACGTTCCGCAGGGCCATCAGGTGTTACTGTACCAAGAAGAGCTTCAGGAAGAACTCCGAGTGGTGCAGGTGAAGCTCAGCATCCACACAAATTAACTCTCTAAGGCATTTTTGGATCATTTTCACAGAACTTGATTGTATCTCATGGAGAATCAGAATATGACATAACTCTCAAAAATGTCATCATCTTAAAGCAGCAGAGAGGTTATAAGCAAAGAGAATATGGTTAAAATACCCTTCTGTCATCCATTCACTCATTCGTCTCCTCAGAGATGGGACTTTCCTTTATTCTGAAGAAAGCTTCTATACTTTTATACAAGATTCTGTCTTTGAACAGCCAGAGTAATGTTACCTTGTAGAGAAAGCAGTAAAAGTTCTCTTTGAAGCTTGTGAATTTTGTGTAGACGAGGTGGGTAGCTACAAACATGCCTTGACTAGAGATAAAAATCAGTCCTGAACTTGCCATAATGCAGTGATGGAGAGTAAGCCCTATTCTATCGACAGAGCTGCAGCTGTTCCAAAGAACCTGTATCTGGATCTCCCCGGCAGAACATACGCAAAGAACGTCGCAACTTTATTTTCACTTTTAAAGCATAAAATACATGTAAAAGTTAACTGTGTTGTATTCATTTCAATTCTTCCAAATCATGGTGATCCTTAAACCCAGGCACAGAAATACGTAGAAAGATAAGAAGTTTAAAAGTGTAACAGTTATTACAAATCTTCAGTAGTATATGATAGGAAGGAACTCTATTTTCAGATGCCTTCATTTGAGCTCTGTCAAGTTAGACAGCTAAGCCGGTCTATAATATATAAATTACTTGACATTCTAATGAATGTATGAGCCTAGGGAGCTGACGCTGCATTTCATGATCTCAGAGCACTGGTCAATGTTCTTCTTTATCCGGTAGAATGTTTCCACGTATTCAGAACGGCCCAGTAGTTCAACAAAATCTTCATCATGAGTTATCACCAGAAGCTGAAAGTTACGCTGTTGTGAGCGGCTTTTTATTATCCTACAAAGAGATATTACTTAGTGTATGTTTATCTAAATCACATTCTAGTCTTACAGAACTAGTAAATACACAGTACAAAACTATTTAACTATTGATAACAAATGACAGGAACTATTAGGCAATCTAATGCAGATTAGCAACTCTCTTTACCCATGTAAAAAACCCCCCAAATTATTTAAGAAATATTTTTCCTCTTCCACATAAAGGATAGGGAATCTAAAGCTACTACTTTTCATGTATATTTGCAGATGCCAACAAAGGTATGCCAGCTTAAAATATAATTCACTTCTGCTGACTACTATTAACATTTGAAAATAATCCATCTTTAAGCTTCACAAGAAAACATCACTTACTCCATCAGGGCATGTGCAAGAGACTCTATGTTTTCTCGATCAAGATTGGTAGTAGGCTCATCTAGTGCCAATATGCCACAGTTGAGACAGAATGTTTCTGCTAGAGCAAGACGAATAATAAGAGAAGCAAGAACCTAAGGAAAAAAAAAAAAAAACCCACACCAAAGTCTCACTCTTTGAAGTGTTTATAGAGGAACTACATGTAATGTGCTATTTTTAATGCCATTACAAACCATGACTAAAGTTTACATAACTATGTGCTGATAGTTCACAAAATGACAATAGCTAATTAGTTACTGAAAAACTACATTAAAACTTCAAGCTTGAATTGAAAGACCCATTCTACAAAATACTGTTATAAAAACATCAGAGAAGTCAAATACTCAAAATTCAGGAGATATTGGAAGTAAGGATTCCATTCTGCGGTAAAGATGGTACGACATTGCCATATACACTACCCCTACTGCAGCGGGGACAATGGAAATTTGTACATGTACCACTAAGTTTGAGTTACTGAACTCCTGACTACTTACTGAAACCGAAGATAGTAGGATTTGCCACCTTACATGTTAGTTTTGTATTAACATGCCTAACCATATTGTTATTAGATCTCCTGAACTAGTGAAAACTACAGAACACTCGATGGAAACTGTGCTGTCAAAAATACTTTCCAATTATCACGACTGCTGGCATCGCAGTTCATGATCAAAGAATTCTCAGAATATAAGCTAAGAAACTGTCAACAAGTTTCACTCTCATTTACATAGGACTCAAACGTAACATCCTAGACTACTTTAGGAGAGGACACGTTTTTTGCCTATATTGCTGTTTTAAAAGAAGATTTGGATTTCCCCCTGAATTAGTATGGAATTTTCAAAACCAAGTACACATCTACACTCAGGTGGGAATTAATTTGACAGCATTTTTCATACTCAAGAAACAATCCAGTATTCATCTTCTCACGAAATACCCTTTCATGATTCTATTGCTGTACGCACTTAAAAATATTGTGTATCATTTTGTTCCATTCCTTGTTTCGTTTTCTACTATTGTCTGTAACATCTGGTTGTGGAAAGGCCTGGTTGCCAATGAAGCTCTGCTGGAGTAAGCAACAAAATGGGAACTGGTACTCTGGAGGCAAGGAAGTAGGCAGTTTGTTCCTTCAGATAATGGCAATTCTTCCTCAACATCAAAGAGATCTAAATCTGTTGCCATCATAACCCTTTCAGCTACTGCAGAAGAAAGGGAGCCAGAAAGCTCCAGCTCCCACTGCAGAAGAGGAAGGAGAACGTATCTCCCTCATAAAACTGCAGTGTCCTTGGGCTAGGTTGTCACTGGCATCTTGCACAGACTTAAGTGTCGGGGAGAGCTCTCCAGGTCTTCTATTTACAGTGTAGTAGGCTCAAAGGACAGGCAGAAAGCATTCCAGCAGGGAAGAAATAAGAGCAGTCTTAGCTGTATTTTTGTCCCTTTCTACTCTCTCTACATTTAGGAAGATCACTTGTTCTGGTGGAAATGGTTCACCTACGGAAGAAGCAGAGCTTCCTGCTGTAATACTGCAGGTAGGTTTGGTTGCCCAACTGCATAACCAATATGACAAGTGTCAGATGGCTATAAGTATTATGGTTTTTTTCCATACCTCAGCTCTTTAAAAAAAAAGTACAGATGGTTATTTTGTAGGCTGATGAACAAGGCCGGTTCTTTTCTCTTGCTTAGGAATATTTTACATGCTCTGTCATAACTTAACAGACAGGTGGAAACAACTCTCAAGCCCCAGACATGAAAGAGATGTGGTTAACTATGATGAACCTCTGATCACTGGAACCTTTGGGGCAGGTGTGATATCAGGCCATTTGGCCAGTGTGCATTATTAAAGTACTGAGACAGCTGAATGGCCAGACTGCAGAGCTGATGGCTGACACAGACCAGACAGAATGAAATGCAATGCCTGAAAGTGTGGCACAGTATGATATTTGGTGACATGAACTGAAAGGTTATGTTCAGCAGCAGGGGAGAGTAGCATAACTTGGAGAAAAAGAGGTCTCATCACACTTAGAGGTAGACACAGTTGTGAAAAGAAGACCAAGGGCCAGTCCTCAGGAAGGCAAAAATATGGCAGCAAGTCAATAGACCCAAAGCTATGGAAACCTTAGCGGTAACTAGCAAGAGACAGACTAGGAGGATTTCAACTTGAGGAGAGAGGGAAGTTGAACCCTTCTCTCCTGTAGGAACTCAGATCGGTCCCCAACTGAAACAATGGATTTTGGCAAAATAGGTTTCAGATTGCATACTGTCAGCACCATATACGGTGAAGGGAAGTTGTACATAACTGTAAATCAGAGTTGGAGCCACCTGTTCTTCAGGGTCACTTCAGAAGGCATTAGTCTTCTGCATTCACCTGAGTCAGTTTTCAGAATCCTCTTTACCGCATATTAAAAAATGCTATTACCTTTTGCCCAGCACTACATCTTCCTCGCATATCCAGTGCTGTATCTCCCTTTATCATTACTACTCTATAATTGTAACTTCTTCTTTTGTCAGAGGCTGAGACATTCTCATCTGCATCAGAACGGATTTCTATATATTCAATATCTGAAAATGGAAAGGAGACAGTTTTTACATTATCAAAAATCTTTAAAGATATCATAGAATTAAACAGAGCTGAGAGGCATAATATGCAGTAACCATCAAAAATTCTCTTCAGAACTCCCACTAATAGATACATCTTTGAAATTAATTTTTCCAAAATTGAAGGAATGAATTCATGCAGTTCCCCTGTCTCAAAGGAACCCTAACTTTGGTAAACACAGAAAAGGGAAAATTACCTCTATTTATCCTGTAACTAACTACATAATGTGTAATAAAATCATAGTGGTGACCAACAGATGTAGGCTTTAGAATGGAGCTAACTGTTTTCAGATCCCGGATTTTCAACATTTTGAACAAACACTTTTCAGTATGCAGTGCTCAATAGCAAATGGATACGTACGGGCAAAACTACAAAAAATTACATACCTTGTCCTCTGTAGGTGCTTCGCCAAAGGTCACGAATTATCTTGTTGATTTCTTCCATCTTCATGCTATGAAATGTCATTATTGCTCTAAAGAAAAACAACAAAAAGTGCAAATTGTTATAGGTGCAGCCATGGACTGCTATGGTCTACAAGAGCTTCAAGGAAGGCAGCAGCTCCTTTTCCATTCCCTAAATGTTCTTACTAGAAATTCACTAGAAAGTACCAGTTCATTTTGAATGCATAAGTATCTAAAGATTAAACACACTCTATTGTGTAAATAATTCTATTCTCACAAACAGCTGCATCTCAAGAAGTAGGAGAGTAATGAAGACAAAAAGATTTGCAGTCAGTCACTCAACGGAGAGCAAGTTTACCTGACTTTTTAAAGAGATTTGTAATCTGCGTGAGGTGTATTTTCAGACTGACACCAAGACAAATCTGATGTTAAGTCTTCCAAAGCAACAGTAGTGTTACTCATTGGCACAGTCCCGCAACAGTGCAGATAACTGGGTCTCAGTAGGAAAGGAGAGCCTGTGAATTTTCCTCAGAGCAAAGAATTCTGTATCGAGAATATAATTTATAATTACCCAAACAGATGTTATGACTAGAGCTACCTTTCTCTTCAGCAGCAAGAGTAACATAGTATGTCATTAATAATTTTCAATTTAATTTCCCTGATTAATATATCAAGATGATTTCAGAGCAATAACAGATGATTCCTTATGAAAGCATTCAAGAAAGGACAGGATGCTACATGTAAAACTTGGCTTTTTAAAGAAAAAGTACTCTGTAATGAAAAAAATGCTTGTTCTGGGGAATGCTGAAGTATCAACTCTCATAGGGTTTGTTAAGTCTGAAGAAAGAAGAAAGTGTTTTCAACTATTTACTTAATTAAACCCAAGAATGCATTCCTCACCAATATTTATCACAAACCTCTAAATATTAAGTCAATAAAGATCAACTATAGCACAGAACACCCAAAATGTTGGTCTTCCCAGCTACAGATAACAGCTTTCAATCTCTGGCCATTAGAGCTAACATTTCGTCTCACCGATTTTTCAGACGATTACCAATAAGTGATGCTTATCTATTTTTCTTGAAATTACAAGACTGATTTCCTGTTTTGCCTTAAATAGAAACAATAGATGATCTGATACCACACAAAAAGATTCTGAATTCTAAAAGGGAAATTCTTGGAGTGCATTTCCATTTAAGCTGAAAGGGGAGAATTATATATGCTCTAAACAATTTAGATCTCCACAAAATAAATTTTGTACTAGCTTACACTCTGGTATTCTGTTTAATTTTATTTATTTTATCATTAAAACTGCTTAAACCAGGGTTCCTCTAGACAATCTTTTCAAGTTGGAGAGATCTATTTAGTTTCACTTCTTGACTGTTATGCTGTACCCTCAACCACGTTCTTGCTCTTCTGTGCTCCTTTTTCCAGCACTACTAGACCCTTTTAAATACAGGAGACCGAAATTCCATACTATATTCAAGACATGGGTGCACTGGGAATTCATACACTGGCCAAAATATTTCTCTTTCTTTCTCTTTTTTGTTCTTAATATTCAATTTATCTTTCTGTCACTGAGCACCAGTTTCAGATTTCCTGATACGTATTCCACTGATTCTAAGATCCTTACCCATTGTCCATGAAGTTGCAATAGCTCACTGCAATTCAGTCATTATAATTGAACATACAGGGTTTTTTATGGAGCCATATGTTTTACTTTGTACACATTTACAAATTTTGAGATGCTACTTTTGCACAGTCAGTCCAAGACTAGAAAACAAGCTTCCAGAGGAAGCAGAAACAATCACAAAGTTTACTACACTTTCCATCAAATGCAAGACATGTTTCTTTTGATCTTGCCTTCTCTAATATAAGCACGAAACAACCCCCACTGGGAAAGGTGAAAAACCACCTCTATATTGTAATATTCTTTAATGAAAACACAATTGTTTACCTGAGAAGAAGATCATGGGGAACAAGAAATCTACCTGACATATCTTACCCATGTTAAGATACAACCAGAAGATACTAGAATATACTGCTATAGAAATTAAAGTAGTATGAGAGACTATGCAAGAAAGACCTGGGTTAATAATGAAGGATTTAAACATAGATTTCACTTTTCCTAAACTTGTACTAAGGAGTTTATGTATTTTGAGATAACGCGTGAAAGAGACTTTTATGAAACACATTCTCCCAATTTTGCATTGCATATCCTGTAATACTTTCCTCTACTTCCCTCAAAAACCACCAAAATTACAGGAAGAAAGGAAAACCAACAGCAATTTCGGGAGACACACTTACAAAAGCTTCCTAAAAATGCCTTCAAGTGGAAAAAAAAAAAAGCTACAGAGGAATAGCAACGGAGGAACAGCCTGCAGCTCCACTGGCTTGTCCACATGTTCTCATATGAAAACCAAAGTTGAATATGTTTATCGTCTGGACATTCTCTAACCAGTACACGCAACACAGCAAAAGATTACTTCAGACCAAGAATTCAGCGCAGAAGGTACAGGTGGGTGATGTGTTGGGTTCACTCATTATTATCTCTTGACTTGAACTGTTGCATTGCAAATATGAGTCCTAACATGTACAGCCATAACTGAAAATAGGTCCTACAGAGAATTGGGAATAAAATTATACTGATCACTGGACTTACCTATGACTATATTAAACTCCAGTTATTAACATCAATACACTTACTGTATGTATATTATATACATTAACTTACAAATTTCCTACATCATACCAATCCTGTGCAGTTTGTAGTATATTTTCATTAATTTATTTAAAGGCATGCCTTGTTATGTTATCTTAACATTTAAATGCCTGATTTTATAAAGAGAAATAATTAATATATCTCAAAGAACTATATCAGTTTACTACTTCTAAGTTACCCCCAGAAATCTGAAATTGAAAGCTGCTTTTGCATCAACGTTATCAATAGTAAAAAAGCCTAAAACATTTAAGAATTACCTTCATATGACAATACTTACTTATCAAGAGCCTTGTAATAAAGGTCCAGATCTTTGTTCACTAGCTCTGTTGTTCTCATAACAATCATCATCTCCCTGTACTTTTCCTCTGCATCTTTGAATTGTGACTCTCGAAGTTCCTTTTTAAACCGAACAATCTCTTCCTCAAACCCACGCTGTCGACCAAGTGCAACATGATGGTTTCTTTTCAGAGATTCTATTTTCTCCTCTAAATGTTTCTGTTCACTGTGAAACCATAATTGATATAAGTCTTTTGTGTTTAATGTTTCACAATTTTTTAATCAGGGTTCTAATTTTGAGTTTATGTTAGACAGTAGCTCATTATATTGTAAATATAAAGTCTGTAACAGTTAAAATCATAGTACTAAGTAATTGAAATTAAGAAATTATTGAAATAAAACATTTTTAAGTTTCTTAAGAACATATTCAAATCACTACTCTGAGGGGGAGAAGCAAGTTATCAAGTTCAAATGCCAAAGTGCTGTATGCGGAAACATAGAAAATAGTGAATTTCATAGGTGGAATTAAGTTAGGATACTGAGCAAAATATGATGAATTAATTAGGTAACCTCTAGAAAGCTAAATAAATAGTTCACACATGAGAACCAGCATCGGGCTAATTCCTTTTCAAAAGTGTTTATTATCAAAGCAACTAATGTTAAATGACTGAAGTAAATATAAAATTTGCTGCTGAGACCTAAGTGAGCAGACTGAAATGGAAAACTAAATATTCTTATCCAGAGACAGGAATTATTTTTTAAATGTGGATTTAGCAGTGGAAGTCATTAAAAAAACAGATTAGATTGGAACAGGTATGGGCAGACCTGCACATATATGTATTTCTAGCTAGAAGCACTACATAATTTCACTGAGTCATTTATGTTGTCATCATGGGGATATTACCCAAACATGAGTTTGAAGGAGGAAGTGGTCTACAAGAATGGGGAGAAAGGTGGGCCAGGAAACACACTAAAACACAGTGAACATTGCATTCAGATATTCAGTGAATTCTTGTGCAAAACATGCTGTTCAGTTTTGAAGGTACTTACTTTTTCATTTGCGGGACTTTCATTTCTCCCATCTCCTTCACAAGTTGTTTTATGTTGTCTTCAACTTCTTTTAGCTCTTCGTTCCGTTTCCTCAAAGTAAGATTATCCTCTAGCCACCTTTCCTGTATCTATCTCCACAGAAAGCGAGAAGTTGTATAATGTTTCAGTATATTGATTCTCAATTACAAAGTATGAGTTCTGCAAAACTCCAAAACATGCTGCAATCATAAAATAATTGACAACAATGAAAATTATCAGAGTGAGAACTTATCTTGTGCTAGAAATAGGATATAATGGAAATCAGCAGTATTATTTCGTATTTCAATCTGAAATAATACTTACAGTATTTATTGTCACAGGCGAACACAAGAGTGATCCTGTGTGCAAATATTAATCAATGTTTCAAACAGGGCAAGTAATTTAGGATGAGATTTAACAAAATCCCCCATCTCAGTTCTACAAGTTAGACAGTAAGTGGTGGGGTAGAATGGGGAAAGACATCTTTCCTATACAGAATGTAAACAGTATTTGAAATATATACACAAGAATTTAAAGTACGTGACAAAATCTGGAGTAACTGGCAACTTTTGGTACCTGCAATTTGGTACCTTACTTCAGAAGGCAGGTATTCTCCACACAAAGATACTTTTGAAAATGCTGGCTACTATCCAGACAGACTTAACCCTTTTGGAAATAACATAAAATGATAGTTAGAGATAAAAGTTTTTTAAAATGTATCTACTTTTGCATATACAAACCTCAAGACATTCTTCAGCCTCATGCATGTATAGCAGCTACTCTGACTAACAACTGATTAAGTAAATTAGGAGAAGACAAACTCTGCACCACTATGGACCTATGCAGACTTAAACCAAAACCAGAAATTATTTCAACTGCACAAAATATACTTTACTGTAAAATAATATACCTACCTTTTGAGTGTCAATATCTTGTCGAATCATTTCCATCTCCTTACTTATCTTTTCCTTCTGTTTCTCACAGGCGGCTAACTGAGAATTTACTTCATCAAGTTCAGACTCCTTTTGCTAAAGAAATAAAAATAAATAAAATTCGAGATTTAAACACAAGAGTGCTTTTAATGTCAAATTTTATTGACTGTTTTTTAGGTTACCTTTCTATAGTCTTCTTTTCCTTGTTGAATATAGTTTTCAATTTCTTTCATGTACTTGTTTATATCCTTAACTTTCTCTTTTACGCTATTTATCTGCAGGGAGAAGATTTCAAATGAAGTGCAGTCATATGTCCAAGAACTGATATGCTCTGTATCAAAGATTAGATACTGGATAACACTATTGTCAAAGTACAATACCTTACCCTAACTGCCTTTAATTCACTAATAAAACCTTCAGCTTTTGAAATCCAGACGCTCCTTATTACTATGAAAATGCTTTCCAAAACAAATGGTAAATCACTCATTTGTGCTTACACAAGAGGGCCACTTCACCTGAGAAAAAACAGGTTTTTCTCTTGGCAAGGACAGGTTACAGTCATCCTTGCTTATTTCTCTTAGATCTGTTGGGAAGGGCTTTTAATACCATTGGTCACTAAATATTACCAAACGTCCCTAGAAGCCTTTTGACAAGACTGTCAAAGGTTAATAACAACTGAGTTCACCTCCTAACTTGGTTATGTTCCTTTTCTTCCCTAAAAGTTGCACCAATCTAGAGCATCTGCTGAAGTCACTGTTTCCTAAAAGCGAACTCATTGCCATGGCTTCCAGCCATGCCTGAAAACCAATACATAATCCTATCTCCCAACTATGACAAAAGCAAACAAACCTTCTCTTGGGTTTCTTTATTACTTGCAGTCCTTTTGTTCATCAGATCCTCCTTCTCCTGCTGCAGTTTTTCTAAAGTTGCATTCAAAGGAAATACCTGTTCTTTTGCTTCCTGAAAAGTAGTTGGAGAAAGTCCTTTTTAATTTTCCCATTCTGTTAAAGACCAACAATTTTTCATGTGGTAAAAAAAGTCATGTGGTTATTTGCTGGGATTACAGACAATGTTAAAGATTTATTATCCACCCCCCCCCAACCCAGGACAACAAAGCTAAGGGTTAACAATTAAGAGTATTTCCTACCTTGATCTCTCTGCATAAGGACTGAACCTCAGTGGTTAATTCCACTGTTTGTTCCTCCAATTGTCGACGATGCTGCATGCTGCTGGAAATCTGAAGTTTCTCTGCTTTAAGCTCATTAACTGCACTCTTTAGCTGCTGAATCTGATTTTGCTGGTCTTGCTTGAGTTTTTGATTTAACTCAATTTTACCAGTAACTGCGGATGAAAACAAACACAGAATGAAACAGTTAAACTTCTATTAAAAACATTTATTGTCTTCCTTACGAAAATTTAACTCTAAATTAAGCTAGTATGACCCCAAAAAATCAAAACAACAAACTATTAGAACACAGTTATTTCAGAATGTAAAATAAGTAAACTAAAATTTTAATGGCAGGAAGTTTGGAACATTATTTTCAATATAAAAATGAAATACCAGTTTTGTATGACCTACCTGTATCCCACAAGTGTTTTTTCTCTTGTTTTTCATGGCTTACTTGTAGAACAGTTCTACTTAAATCAACACCTAGCAGCTTAGCCTCCTGCTGAGCAATTTTTCGTTCAACATCCCTAATATCAGTCTGAAAGTATGAGGGAAAGTACTATTACTTTTGTGTTAGTGTTTAACAATGTATTTTTTATCTTTGGCACACAAGAACAAGCTTGGGGCTTGAGGCGCACATGACTCAAAAGACCTTCAAATTTATCTCCTCCACTGGAGCAATGTCACATCATTAGCAGTAAGGTTAAGTCAGCCCAAAGGCTGCTATAAACTGGAATACCTAATTGCGAGAGGATATCGGTCGATATGGATGGATAGGCTTTTGACATCCCCAGCCCACCTCAGAACAGTAACATGTGCTACCTGGCCCTGTGACAACGGAATTGTTGAAGCCTCAGGAGCTGCTGCCATCTCCCACCTGTGAAATGCTCTCAGACCTTTGCCTGGCCCCAGATTCTCTGCATAACTGTCCCTCTCATGGTTCTCGGTCAAGCAAAGATTTTGTGTTTGTAATAAAGGCATCAAGACTGTTCAAAACGGCCTCCTACGTCAGAATAATAAAAAGTGCAGGATATCCATTCCCCTCTACCATATATTCAGATGGCACAGAACAAGGAAGCACATGTGACAAGATTCCAGAAAGTATGCAGAGGAGCTGCTGAGAATACACTGAGCTATAATAACTATGAGGACTGAAAAACACTTTGGCGCACTTGTGGTCAAGCTCAAGTTCTGGATTATACTTCTTCTCCCACTTACTATAGCACAGAATTGAACCAGAACTCAGGGGACTCTGTGGTCCCCAAAAGAAAAAATCATTACATAAAACTTCAAGTTGTGTTAGTACCAAGATCACCTATGTTATGCTGCCTTTTAAAGTATTTTTACTTTTCTTGAAAAGTCTTAAGACCTCAAAGTTTTGTTGTATTATTGAATAACTACATATACAAATGCTAGCAAGTGAGCATCATTTTATATATTAAAAGAAATTACCAAAGCATACCTGGTACCTTTCCATTAGTGTTATATCCTGTAAACGTGCCTTGGCACCGTCCTCCTCAGACAAAGCTGTCTGCAAGAGTGATTCCTGTTCTTCTATCTCACCCTTCAGGCCTGTTAAATCCCTGTTTGCACTCTGTATCTTGCTCCTCAAGTCTGGTATGTCCCTGTCTTGGAGTTCAACTACAGTTCGCCTTAAATAAAATAGAAATCCGAAAAATTTCCTTTGTCAAAACCAGCAGCATAAGTTCAAGACATTCAAGATCACAAAATCTGTGATATGATTTAATAGTGGAAGACTAAATTTAGCCAAAATCGTAGCCCCTTAACCTTGCCCACATTCGATTAAGCTTATGTTACATACCCAGCTAAGGTAATACATCCCTCATTTTAGACAGGTGAGATGAAACAAACAAGTAGACAAAATCTCTTTTGGTTTTTAACTTAATTACAGCAAGTGCTCATGAGAGGGTCTAAATCCACGGTACAAGAGTGCCCTCTTGTGAAGGAAAGGTCTACCCTCTAACATATATTCTCCAAATTCAGAACAACGGTCTGCAAATGTCTTGAGACTAGAGCCTCTTCACCTACTTGGAGGAAACCTGCGTACTCTAGTCTTACTTTTAATGCTGTTTGTACACTAAGAAAAAAAAACAAAACAAAACAGGACCCTTGACAAAAACTCTTTAGGTCTAGTGTTATTTGTTAATGTTTTGGAGGGAGGCAATGGGTAAACATTTCAGTAAGAACAAAACCAGCCTGTCCATTTTAAATTACAATAATAAGTAACAAGGAAGGGAACTGTGCCTGTATAGTGTAAATTATCAGTAGAAAAGTAAGTATATAACCACTTTTTCTGGCTCATTCTCACGAGAAGCTCCAAAGGACCAGAAATACCAAAAATACAAAATAGCTAATATTAAAGTCCAAATGAGCAAAGAACAAATGCTAGCATAATATTTATCTCCACAATAAGATTTTTTTAATGAATTAACTAGCCCTAAAATAAAGCCTCCTTGATGTCTGCATTATTTTTAATAATGAAAAACAAGCATTTGAAAGAAAACAGCTTGCAACAATATGGTTTGCTAAGTACTTTACCTAAGTGGTTTAAGACTCATCATTTCATCACGTTTTTTCTCTTTTCTTTTAAGCTCAGACTCTGTTGACTTCAGTTTGTCTGGAGCAAGACGCAGCTTAGACTGCAGATCACTGATTACATCTTGCAGTTCGGCCTCTGTTTGAAAAACTCTTTGACAAACTGGACAACATGACTGGTTCTCCTCTGTCAGTTGTGTAATGAACTGCGAATAAACTGCAGTGGCTCCAGCAAGCACAGCTGGTTTAAAAAGAAACAAAAAACTTTATAAGTAGTGCATAATCAGTTCTAAACTAGGTATGTATTTACCATAAATGAAGACAAAATTACAACCCACAAAATCATAAACGTAGGAACCTGACATGGCCCTAAGTGACCTGGTCTGGATTCAGTGCTGCGCCTGCTTTCAGCAGGTTGCCTTAAATCACCTCCTCAAGTCCTTGCCAACCTGAATTATTCTACAAGTCACCTTGTAGAATAACGATGCTCACCCCTCCATAATTAACAGTGGAAGCGAGTACTTCCTTCAGAAATTACTTTCTTTTAGTTAGTAGTAGGTCTTATGGGCCAAACCCACACCAAACGGCTAGTTCTGTACTTGTCCTCACACCTGGCAGATCCAAGCACTCAAAACATTTCCTTAGGTTTGAGGAGGTCATGATCTACATACACAGTAAGCCAAAGCAGAAACTTCACTTACACATAAATAAGAGAATTAGCTGAAAGACTTAAAACAACTGATCCTGCTTAAGTGTAAAACATAAACAGTAGTAAAGATAAGGAAAATTTATTAACAAAAAGTAAGATTCAGTAATAATCTCCCTTAAGTCAGTTTCTGTGCCTATTGTTTGTCCTGCACAAGCAACAGACTGTCTCAGTATCTGTGGCTTACATTTAAGAAAAGCTTTAGGGAAAAAAGTAGAGCTATATATAAATTTACCTCGCTGTTTTGAACTCTTTTCTATTTCATCCTGAAGTTTGTTCAGATCACTGTCAAAATCTTGGCTTCCACAAACATCAAAAAGTTTTGCTTCATGGAGGGACAACTGCTCTTCTTTTTTTTTTAGCTCATTACTGACATAAGTTTTATGATATTCTACTGATGCCAGTCGTTTGCTGAAACGTCAATGCATAAACTCTTTTATTACAAAAACCCAAAGATTTCAAACTGTTTAAGCAAAAACAAAAACATGGGAAGTTAATCTGAAATTGAAATTACAGCGCTGTTCACCAATTCTTCTTTAATGATTTTTCAGGAAACCTATAGCGTCAACTTTTTATTTCTTTAAGTACAGCATAAAGTGTTTAATTTTAATTCCCTTTTGTTTTCTAGATGCTTACTGACGAGAAACTAATTTTTAATGACAAAGCCATACAAAACTTTATAGAATAATACAATATCAACTTTTTTCCCCTACAGCAATTATTGCTTATATTATTGAACCTCTTATGCAAAGAATGTTAGCATACTTCAACTCATGTTTCATACTTTTGAATTATTCAGTATTCTTATACTTTAAATCTTGGGGGTTTTTATTTTGTGGAAGTCTAATGTGTATCACTGCATAGTGTGCTGATGTTACCTACTCCTTCTAACAACTTGTTTTACATAATCAAATGAAATCAGGAACAGATAATCACATGTGAATTCAATATAGCCACTAACCACTCTGTGACTTACAAGAAAGTCAGAAGACCAGCAATTTCCACCCCCGGAGCACATTCATTCAGCTAGGATTAGTATAAACAATTAAGGATGTTCCAAAACAGTATTTTGCTATCTGCTTTTAGTGCTGCCTTTGACATACTACAAATGTTGCAATTTTATTAACTAGCACAAACTATGTCAGCTACACATTACATAAATTCTGCAGGATGCTTTGATTTTGCAGATACCCAAATAAACAATAATGAATTAAAGTAACAAGTATGTTAAGCATATTAACCTTTCTAACATTTAAATTCATAATTGCATAAATACTTATGGTGACATAATCAATTAATACTTACTTAAGGTCAGCAAGATTATCCCTTGTCTGATTAATCTTTCTATTTTTACCATGAAGCCAGTCTTCAAGTTGGTTTTTATTTGGAAAGTATCCCAACAGTAATGTCAGTTCATCAGAATGTCTTGATTTTACTTTTCTGATCTGCTCTTCTTTGTCTGCCTGGGGAAATGAAGCATTTTAAATTATTTTTTTCATATCTTCAAGTTTATGTCACTCAATGCGTTCATGGAGTTAATGGCTTCTATGAAGTTAGACAGAAGCTTTACATATGATTGTTGATAAACACTTGAAAAATACACAAATTTTGAAGGGACTGTATTAATTTCATGTCCCTCTCCTATGAGATGATGATAGAAAAATTACTTTGTCTTTCTTCAGCATCTCCATTTGGGTAATTGTCATGGTATGTAGATTCAACTGTTCCATCTCTTGATCCAGCTTCCTAAGAGCTTTGTCCAGGTTTATTTTCTCATTTTGCAGAGTTCGTACTTCTAGTTCGAGTGTTTCTACATTGCTGTTCTTCTCAGCCTTCTCCAGCTCATGTTCCTAAACAAAAATAAAAGCCCAGAAGACTTAAATAATTACACTAATCAATAAAGTTCTAACTAAAGGAAACAGAAGAAAGCTCTTAAGCTGCCTGGCAGCAGTATTGTTAGCTGTTACAGGAATGACACAGGATTTGTAAAGAATACATGAAAAAGGACAATGGCTGTGATGTTGGCATGGTGAAAGTAAAGCAGATACTGGATACGCTGTTCTGAAATGTAGTACTGCCCCAAGTTGCTCATGCTTCTACCATAAGCCATAACCATATGACTTAGCTTCAGGAGGCTCACTTGTACTGAGGCTGCGTGGCAGGTTCTGGTAGCAGGGGGGCTACAGGGGTGGCTTCTGTGAGAAGCTGCTAGAAGCTTCCCCTACGTCCGACAGAGCCAAGGCCAGCCGGCTCCAAGACGGACCCGCCGCTGGCCAAGGCCGAGCCCATCAGCAATGGTGGTAGCGCCTCTGTGAGAACAGATTTAAGAAGGGGGGAAAAAAACCTGCACAATGGCAGCTGGAGAAAGGAGTGAGAATATGCGAAAGAACCAATTGTGCAGACCCCCAGGTCAGTGAAGGAGGGGAGGAGATGCTCCAGGCGCCGGAGCAGAGATTCCTCTGCAGCCTGTGGGGAAGACCGTGGTGAGGCAGGCTGTCCCCCTGCAGCCCAGGGAGGTCCACGGGGGAGCAGATCTCCACCTGCAGCCCAGGGAGGAGCCCACGCCAGAACAGGTGGGTGCCCGAAGGAGGCTGCGACCCCATGGGAAACCCGTGCTGGAGCAGGTTCCTGGCAGGACCTGTGGCCCTGGGGAGAGAGAAGCCCAGGCTGGAGCAGGTTTGCTGGCAGGACTTGTGACCCCATGGGGGACCCATGCTGGAGCAGTCTGTGAAGAACTGCAGCCCATGGGAAGGACTCATGTTGGAGAAGTTCGTGGAGGACTGTCTCCCGTGGGAGGGACCCCACACTGGAGCAGGGGAAGAGTGAGGAGTCCTCCCCCTACAGAGGAAGGAGCAGCAGAGACAACATGTGATGAACCAACCCCAATTCCCATTCCCCGTCCCCCTGCGCCACTGGGGGGGAAGAGGTAGAGAAAATCAGGAGTGGAGTTGAGCCAGGAAGGAGGGAGGGGTGGGGGAACCTGTTTTAAGATTTGGTTTTATTTCTCACTACCCTACTCTGATCTGACTGGTAATAAGTTAAATTAATTTTCTGCAAGTCAAGTCTGTTTTGCCCATGATGGTAATTGGTGAGTGATCTCTCTTTGTCTTTATCTCAACCGAACAGCCTTTCGTTATATTTTTTCTCTCATGTCCACCTGAGGAGGGGAGTGACAGAGCAGCTTTGGTGGGCACCTGGCCGCTCTACTGTACATTTACTGTACATTAAATTTGGGATTATCCTAGTGAGGAATCTAGAAGAAACACTGTCAAGCACTAAATTCATACACTGCTAACAAACATAAAATATTTGGCTACAAAGGCATAACCAGCTGTTCAACTGGGACGTAAAATGCTTGTAACTCTATAATAATTCATCAGATAAAACACTTATAACCAACTAGCCCATCTCACAGACAAGTTATCTGGAAAAATACCTGTAGTATAGCACTTTAGGTCACATTTTTCTGGCCCAAGAATTTAAGGCTGACTAATCTTATGATATCACCAGCTGTGGCTATTACCCTATTTATAACTCACCGAGCAGAATCAGCGTATTCTATGCATGCACTGTACAAAAACAAAGAGTGAATAGTCCCTGCCCCAAAGGGTGCACCATCTAAACAGACAAAGCATAGAAAAGGTATTAAAAGGGCAAAAATGCAGCAGATGGAGTAAAGGTCAAGGGTTTTCTTTTTTTTTTTTTTTTTTTTTAATGATAAAGCCAAAAGTTTTTACTTCAAACTTCTATAAATTTTTCAATAACAGTAACTTACTGTCTTGACAATCTCCTGATCCAACTCCAGAATTCTGTCTGAAAAACCCTCTAACTGCTGCAATTCACATTTTACATTCTTCAGCTCAGCTTGTTTCTTATTTTGAATGTCCGATTTCAGGTCAATGGTTCTTTCCAATCCAGTTTTCTTGTCTCTTATTTCATCTATCTGTTTTTGTTTCATTGCTTCTTTTTGTGCAAATTCTCTCTGAAAGAAGTCAGCAATAATATACTCATTATTTTTTTCATAGGAAAACAACATTTAAAAATACTTCTTCACACTAGCTTACAATACTTACCACTGCAATACAAGACATTGAGATACTTAGATAACTAGAACTTGTTGAAATATTTCAGCAGAAAATTTTTGACAGGAAAATGCAGATGCATCATACTGGTAGTGTTCTGTGAGAGCAACTCCATTTTGAAGATGACTTCAACAAAAAGCTGCTTATTTTTAAACCAGTTGCCCACTACAATTCTTCCTCGGGCTTTTTAGCTTGTCAGTGATCCACCTGCATGAGAGGGCTGCCGAGAAAAACCTATCTGAAGAACTGCCTGTTCAATAGCTTTGGCAATTCAGATCACTTGATGACCACTCTTAGTTCCAAAACTAATTTCCACGGAAAGATTCAGGCAACCCATAATAAAGAATTCTAGAAGAAAAAAACATGGCTTCGGTTTCCCCAAAAGCACCATGAAGACACGTATGGACCAATAACACACTGATAACCAATACTAACTACATGACTAAACCAACAAAATCCTTACCATCAAACGATTTGCAGCTTCTGTATCTCTTTCTTGTCTCTCCTTCAACAACCTGTGAAAACTGGTAACATGCCTTTCATTAAAAGGTGCTCGCTCAAAACCATCTAACTCCAGCTGTGCTGCCAAAGACTGAATTAATGAATCCCTCACTGTGATGTGTTCTTGGTGACGATCTGCTTGCAGTTGAAGACGACCTTCACAAAAAGAAAATGTGACATTTAAAATGTGAAATTAAATGTGAATTTAAAAGAAAGCCTCTTAAAACACCAAAAAAATATTATTCTGATAAACAAACAAAGCGCAAACATATTTTATGTAAGCATGTACTCTGTCTCAACTACTACAGCTTTACTGAAATTCCCATAGTCCATCGAAAAGAGAATGCACAATGTATGAAAGAATATTATCCTAAAGCCCTCTGATCAGTCCCCAGCCCCCACCTGAGACAGAGCATGCCAAGCATTCTGCTTTCACATTTTTCTTGGTTAAAACACACTTATACAATCACATCTGGTTAGCAGTCACTTTCATCACCCAAAGCAGTACAAGCTCAGACAGTGAAAACAATGGTGGTGTAAACTACTAGGCTGATGCTGATCTATGCCACCGTAAGTGATCTATTTGGAATATCTTTATAAAGAATGGTCCGTTTACAAACAAAGGTACTACATGTTGTAATTATAGCTCAGAACAACAAGTGCACATTAGAAACTCCAGGAGAAGAACGCTAAGACCTGTCCACCTGTGAGAGTCTCATACCATACTGTGCAGCCCACTCCAAACTCACACACATTTCAGGGGTTTTGTCTAGTTCAAATCCCTTAAATTCTTATCAGCAGTTCCATTTCAGATCTTAATTACATTTGAAAATAAATACACGGTTACAGATGAAGTCTAAAATACCTCGTTCAATAAGTAGTTCTGATTTCTCACTGTTAAATCTCTGGCATTCTTTAGTGGCTCTATCTAATTCACGCTTACAGTCTGATAATCTCTTCTCCTTTTCCCTCACCGTTCTCTGGTGGTTCTGGTATCTATCCCTTAGTTGTTCATCTGTTCCTTGAAAAACCTGTACAACAAATACAATACAGAATAAAGTTAGCTTTTTAACTAATTTATAAGCCAATTTATGATGTTTTAAGAAAGAATTGTTTCTACTGTAACAGAATTCAAGAAATAAGACATAAACACCTCCCACGCAGAATTTCTATATTAAGACACATATTAAGAAAAATTAAATATGCTACAAGCAAAACTGGAAAAAGAAAAATCTATTTTTCTTAGGCTAAACAAATGAATTTAATTTTTTAACATTAAGGAATTTTCTTTCCATTTTTCAAAACAGTTTTAAATGCCTTGTCACAATCACAACAGAAGACTGACAATTCTTTCTTATTTTAAGAGAAAGAAATAAAAAGTCTCCAGGGAGATGAATAGTATTAATGTCAAGAGCCATCCCATACTGGTCAAAACAAGTGCTGGCTATCATCAACATACAGTGAGAGGTAGATATTTTCAAGTTACACACCACAAGGCACTGTTACCAATAATTATCGCTTTTATGGAAACTTCTGTCAGTATTTGCCTTCCTGGCAAGCTAGTCTACGGTAAAGGGAAAAGTTACAAATAGCAATTTAACCCAAATTACATAGAAACTAATACAGCTTTATTGAGCCATATTTGCCATATCTGGTAATATCAAGCAAGCTACATGGGCTATGAAAATGTTCTTTACCAACATCTAATGCATAATAAAATATATACTTAGTTCACAGGATAGCAAAAGACAGACTGCTTCTTCAATAGAAAGGATGGCAGCGTGGAATTTAAAAGGCAACCTTTTCCATCTTCTGTTGCAGATCTTGATTATCTTTCTCCATCTGCCTCCTCCTGCTCTCCAAGGCTTTTACATCGTTGTCTAGCCTCGTTACTTTTATGAGATTCTGTTCAACTGCTGCCAGAGAACTCTGCAAAGAAAAGAATGCTGTAAGTGAAATATCTCACCAGCTTATGAATCCCATAATCAATTGTTCTGTAGTTAGCTTTTGTTTTAGTTACAGTTTATAATAGTTTTAGTTACCAGCTAAATTTGAGAAAGTGAGATTTTAAACTAAGCTACAAAACCGCAATGCTGCTACAAGAATTTCACAAGCTATGTTCTTAAACCTCCAATGACTGTTTACAGATTAGACCACCATCTGCCAGCTTTGTTGAGGTATGCTTGATTCCGCTTTGAAGTAAAGGATTAGATAACACAACAAAAGTGCAAGATTTTAATCAAGAAATTCGTCCAGCTTTCACATTTTGCCGTGTTCTTTAGTACTCATGTATTGTTTTGTATTAAAGTCTGTACTAAAGTCTTAACATAATTGTCATGCAAATTACCTTTAGAGGATCAAGTTGACTCTCAATAGATTTTACATTCTCCTTAGAAGCAGCCAGCTGAGCCTCTCTGTTGCTAAGATGATTCTGGATTTCCTGTGCTTTTTCTTTATTCTGTTTTAGGTATTTCAGTTCTGTCTGGCACTCTTTTACTTTCAAGCTTTGTTTCAGTCGTACCTGACGGAGAGTTTCGAGTGCTTTAATATACCTTTAAAAAAAACCAAACCAACAACAAAATTTCAGATCCTATTGGCAATATAGCAATACTGATGTATGAAACAATGCCTTAAGACATTTTTGTTAACACCTACATTATGAGAGAAGACATTTTCTTACTTATTTTTTATTTAACTACAGTAAAGAGAAAAACCTTGTTGCTGAAAAGATCTCATCAAATTTTTGTTTCAGGGCCTTCCCTTCACTTAATGGCCAGTTGGATTCTTCTTGGTGGCAGAAAATGACATTGTTAATCACCGATTTGGAAACACCGAGGGCACTGATCATCTCTCGATCAATTTCTGCACACTTGGAACTGAGACTGACCTTCTCGCCATGCCTATGTAGCACAGATAAAGAAAATCCGCAAAGAAGTTACTAGCAAGTTCTTTTAAAAGTAAACTGCATTTTTAACAGTATAATCTCATTGTAACGTAATGACTCAAAAACTTAATGAGTAACCATTTTTAAACATTTAATTACCTTGTTCAACACATGCATTTAACACTGTCGATACTTGTAGTCAAGACTGTTACACATTTTAAAACTATGCAGAATCACCAGAGGGAGCAAAAACGATCTTGAATGAAGTTAAGTGAATGTGACTCTTAAATAGTGGAGACTGGAGTTAAACGTGGGCCAACAATGATCTGAAACTGAAAATGGTGCTAAACGAAGTAAAGCCTACATACTCCACACAATGCTACTTTCAAACCATATCATTATTAATACAATTTTCAAATAAATGCAAGTTAACAGATATAAGTAGTTCTTAAAGTAGTGGCTATCAAATTTAGGATTTTTGAATCAACTAATAGATAAAGTGATGAAACTACATAGCTTTAATCTAAAAGCACTGGTAGCTACTTCAAGGAATACATTATGAAGTTTTCTCTTGTCTTATACGCAAAAATATACAAAATCCAAACCGATCTTCATGCCAAAGTAAGGAAAAAAAAACATGACAACTTACTTTGTTCTAGTAATGACAGATTCAAGTGTTTTAAATTCTGTTTTCTTGCCTTTCTGAGTACAGACCATGGATCGCTGGACAGCTACGAGCTCTCCGTTTACATCACGAAACTGTAATCGAATCTGAGCTCTAACATCTGTTTCATTGGCAACCTTTAATACAAACAAAAAAACTGAATAAGGGAAATTCTTTGCAATGTCCAAATGAATATGTGCCTTCCCAGCTGTAGGTAATGTTCAAATCTCCCCCAACTCTCTCTTTTCCCTGAAACAATACAGTCAGCTCATGTCTGCCTAGAACCTGAACATCTCTGTCTTCATCACAACCCTGAGTGCAGTTAAGTATTTTACTTAGGAGTGAACACACACTAAATCTAGTCACCATGACTTTTACCTTTGGATCATGAACAAATGAGTTCCCTTTGGTGCCAGGAGGAAAATCTCCAGTGGATATGTATTTAAGACATTCAATGATAGTCTAAGAAAACAGAAATAAGTATACAGTTATAATGGCAATTTAGAATAAACAAGATGGACTACAGGCAAAACCAGTAACAGCCCAAATATTTACAAATGAGTTAAATATGTGAGGAGAAATAAGAAATAAGATTTTATTTTTTGAGTATCATGAGACTATGGTACTTTGCAAAATCGGTTTTAATCAGGATCTGGATCAATTTCCTATGAAAAATATCAGCCAGAGCTCTGCAAAATCCAGGCGTGAAAGCAGATCTCTAATAACGCTAAACAACACAATATTTACAGTGAACAGCAAGATTTCTGCAATATTATTAATAACTTTCTGTAGATCATTATTCATATTTTGAGGCCTTTCAGACCTATTTACAGTTCAAAGCCAAACATACAGTAAGCCTTACCGTTTTTCCTGCACCATTTGGTCCCACCAAAATAGTTAATGGATGAAAGAAAGTGATAATTTGTTTGTCTTTGTCCTCTACTCCAAAACTCCTCACTCCGAGGATACTCATCTTCTCAATCTTTGACATTTCTGCAGAAGGTCTTCTCTTCCAAAGTCAGAAGTGTAAACGTTATAAATCCTGTAAAATAAAGCTTTGTGAAAAATCTAGAAGGCAAAAATCACAGCATATCACTGAAAGGTGACAACACATCTATACAAGCACAAAATATGATGAACAGCTTTAAAAACACAGCTAAGGCTCTTCAGTCATGGCTCAAGGTACAGAACATATGAAGGCAAAAACTCATTTGTTTTAAACTGAGAAGCTAATCAACTCCAAGTTAAGAGAAGTGCCATACTACTTATCATTAAATCAAAACCAAAAAATAACCCTTTATTCCACATCACAAAACCCACGCACACGCTTTCAGAATGCCCCACACACAACAAAGGCCCCGATATTTTTTTCCCTTTAAAAATCCACTGTTGTCCTGCACTACCCAACACTGTGTCAGCTTCCCTACTGCCTCTGTTTCTCACAGGGCCGCGTTCCAATTTATATGGGACACCCAGAATTACCTTTGCCTTGCTATGAGGGGGAAGGAAAACAAACAAACAAACAAGCAGGAGACTTTGCAGGCAGGGCCCAAGGCCTGCGCATGGGTGGGAGCTCCCACGGGCTGCGGTAACTGATGGAGGCAACTCCTACCCTAAGGCCCGTTGCTGACCCGTGTATTTCAAGCGTTTACGTACGTATATTTCAGGTATGTTTCATATGGCCGAAAGAGCGTTGCTCGGTGCGCTCCCACTCTCCCCTCAGGGCTCTCTCTCCCCGTCCCCCCGCCCTCCCCCGGGCCCAGGTGCCTCCTCAGGGGAGGCCCAGCGGGGCTCAACCCCGCCAGGCCACCGCTGCGGTTGGAGGCAGGCGGCAGCGGTCGCGGGGGGGGGGGGGACGGGACGGGACGGGAGACCGGGCGGCAAAGGGCATTTCCTGGAGAAACCCCGCCGCCGGGGCAGAGGTGGGCAGCGGGGGTTTCCCACCCGGAGCCCGGCGGCTGCAGCGGGGGTGGGACATTTTCCAGGGAGAGGCGATGGCACCGCGGCGGGGGCGGCCCTTCCCCTCCCTACCCGCGGCCGAACCCGCTCCCCCAGCCCGCTCACCTCAGCGCCCTGCTGCTGCCGCTGCCGCCGTCCCGCGCGCCCCGGCAGCCACCGCGCCCGCCGCCACGCCCCGGTAATGGCGGACCCCGCCCGACCGCGGCCCAGGCCCCGGCCCCGGCCCGGGCTCGTTACCGCCCCCCCCGCCGAGTCCGGCCGGCGGAGGCCCCGCGGGTTGGAGCGGCCGCGTCGCTTCCCCCGGGTCCCCCGCCCGCTCTTCTTCGCTTCTCCGTTTCTGTCACAGGCCGTGTGGAGGCGAGGGGGGAAAGGGGGCGGCCATGAGCAAACCCCGCTCCGGCTCTTCCCCACGGCCCCCTTCTCAGCCCCTGGCCCCTGTCCTCATCTCTCGGCCCCTCTCCTCATCCCCATTGCCCCCTCTCCTCATCCCTTCTCACCCCTATGGCCCTTCTCATCCCACAGCCCCTCTCCTCATGCCTTCACATCCCCATGGCCCCTCTCCTCATCCCATCACCCTTCTCTTCATCCCCATCACACTTCTCCTCATTCCCATCACGCTTCTCCACATCCCCATGGCCCCTCTCCTCATCCCCATGGCCCTTCTCAGCCCCCGGCCCCCTCTCCTCAGCCCCCAGCCCCTCTCCTCATC
>JANXJC010000044.1:20149941-20162955 GCA_027564655.1 Leptodon cayanensis | reverse complement strand
CAATGGCTCCCAGACATCTCCCCCCCCTGAGGAGCCCTTAGCATTTCTATTAAAAACACAAAACGATTGTGAAATAATAATTTCAGATGGTTTTAAAATGGCGTTTCCAGCCTGCTGCCGTGGCTCGGTACCCCTGCAGCACTCCTACGGCAGCCATGGCAGCGGAAAACTCCAGCTGGCCCCAGCTCCAGCCCTCACCCTCAGAGCAGACAGGTCGCCTGTTGGAAGACAAATCTTCCAGCCCCGCCATCAAATGGAGCCGAGTGACGGTGGATCATCCTGCAGACGAGCCCCCTTTTTCCAACAGTCTGGTTAAGTGATGAAGAGACCTGGGGGTAACTGAGTTGGGGGGAGCGTGAGGCTGTACTGCTGAGCCCCACTTTTAAGGCAAATCTGCAGATCCCCACAACAATCCAGCTCAGGCACTTCTATCTCAGAAACCACATTTCCCATGCTGGCTTTGATGTCCGCTCATTGTGCCCGTTACGTGCTGTTGAATCAGAGCCAGCACGGGATCAACGACGGGTGTGCAAAAAAGGTGGCACAACATCATCAGAGCTGCCGTAGTTACCTGGCTGGCAATGCCAGTCCTGTTAGTAACTCCCTGTGCGTGCTCGAGTATTTCCAGCATGAGTCCTTGGGGCTGTGGGTGAGCGGTGGTTCACCATGACGCTGTCAGTAGTGTGAGTGTGATGCAGCCCTCTCTGGCAGCGACAGATGAGAGTCAGGAAATGGTTTACAAGTCTGAGTTGTTATGTGGTCTGGTAATTCACCTACCTTAGTAGGAAAACTAGAATACAAACTGCAGAAATTCCACATCAATCTCTTTGTGCTCAGTGCAGGAAGAGGATGAAGCGTAGTCATATATCTGATTGTAGGATTAGCTCCATTTAGGTTTAATTTGAGGGGAACTTTCCTTCAAATCCATATGAAAAATAGGGAAAGAATGACTAAACCAAGTGGTATAAGATATTTCTGAAATTAACATCTTAGCAGGACTCAAAATGCATTGGGCGTACAGAGAAGCACTGTTAGAGCAAATGAAATGTGTGAGGACCCTCTGCCACATCCTCCTAAGGAGAACAGCTTCTCTTGCACAGGGCAGCTCTAGCGAGGCACTAGCCCTCATACTTCAGCTTCCTATTTTAGAAATTTAATATAGGTCATTCTGATTGTTCAAATACCATTCTGATGCACGGAGTGTGAAACCCAAACAGGTGGCCTCTCATTAAGTAGAAATGTTTTATTTAATGGCATATAGCATTCTTTTCCACATTTTACACCTGCCTACAAAAATTGTTGGAAATAATAGAATATAAGCTGTTTGTAAGGAAACAATATTACCTTCATTGCCAAACCTACTTTTTATTTGCTCACAATTTTCTGCAAATCTGTGTTGTGGACTGACAGCTGTCATGCACAAGGGTGAATTTTGTTGGACTTACCAAAACATGAAAATAAATTGCACCAGCTTTTCACATTAAATGCAAACAATTTCCATTGTTCCACAGACAGCTCAATGACAGCTGACCAAAGCAACTTCATGCTTCTAGGTTAGTGACTCCAGCAATTTCTGCAATCTGGAAAGAAACCCAAAGAAAAACTCAGTTTCCTAATTAAATTAGAACAAAATTAGAAAGCATTCAGAAATGCCTCCTATATGTATCTGAAGGGAGATTGCTAAATAATGTAGTCAAAATTCCATGCATTTTTTTGCTACTAAGTCCACCTCTTTTATGTACTTTCTTAGTCACAGTGCCAAGCCTGAATTTTTTTTTTTTTTAAATAAGAGGAAACAAGAAAAAATGAAAACAGACATAATACCTTTAGCAAGGGTGCATGTTTTATACCACTTGGTAGGTAGTATAATACAGATCCTGCTCTCAACAGCAAAACAAGTAGTTACAAAACTGGCACGAAATAATACAACTGAAACAGTTAAATGAGAAATCAATGGATAATATGCATGTCTGTTATTGGATATAATGACAGAAACTGCTGCAAGAGCTGTTGTTCCTATCAGTGTTCACTATGGTGATGAAGTAGAAGTTCAAATCACTTTAAAACGTGTAAGATATTTCTTACTCTGAAGAAAATAAGGAAAGGGGAAAAATACCACTTTCCCTGCAGTACAAAAAACTTCAGCTGTTTCTGGTTAAATCCTCAACCATTATCTATCCTTTTCTGTATACCAGCAAAAACATGAAACTCCTAACACTGCTGATTTTCTGACATGTATGATCTTAGCATAGTTTGTTAAATACTTTCAACGTTCCAGTCTGTGCTGGAAAAGAATCTGAGGAAAAATCCTGGACATTAGAAAAGTCCGAAATTCTAAGCAAAATCTAGAGTTTTGCAACTGAACTTTATTTCTGTAATGAGAAAGTCAATCTCTCGCAATTTTAGATCACCAAATAACATTGTTAATAATGATCATGTGCACAAAGCGCATTAAGAACTCACCTAATAGAGCATTATAAGAATACCACAGTGTTTCAAGAGCTGTATATCATCAGATCTAGAAGATGTGGTCTGTGGACTCCAGCTATCGCACAGCTAGTGCCATTGGGCACTGTTTAGAGCTTACTTACTTCATAGATGCTTTGGGATCTATCGAGGGGTTGGAAAGGAGTACTGGAGTTTTGAGGCAGTTTTGGGGACTGCAGGAAGGTTCCAGGTGATTAAGAGTAGGAAAAAGGATCTCTCCCTTTGGCTGCTCAAGTTAATTTCTTTCTAGGGCCCACACACTTCCTCGCCCCCTTGTACCAGTCTTCTCCCACATCTATTGCAAGAAGCCACTCTTCCTCTTTTCTCCATAGCCCCTATTAATTTTCCAGTTAGAAAAAAGTCCAACCAGAACAAAAAAAGCCGGAGGACTGCTCCTTCCTCCCTTCTCTGGGGCTTTCTCGTCCTAATCCTGAGGACCAGGAGTGCCTCCTAACTGCAGGGACAGGCTGCCGGCTGTGGATGCCATGGACACCCTCACCTCTGCCCGGCAGCCCCTGGCTGGGTGGGAGCTATCTCGGGTTCACCTGTAGTATAGCTCACCCAGGTGAGCTGCCAGTCTTGGGAATCTAATTTGCTTACGCCTTCAGCCAACTCCAAAATTGATGAGTAACTTTACCAGCATATTTTAGTGCTTACTGTGCTTCTTCTATGAAGGGAAACAAAGGGGCCAGTCTTGTATCAGGTCAAGTTCATGGTTAGGTAAAAGAGGTAAACTTTGGAAAACAACCCTTTGTACTCAGTCTCAGCATCATCTGTCATCAAAATGAGAGACATACAAATGATAGGTGAAGTAAGCCTGGACCTTATCGTAAGCTGGCAGCCAGCAGGTGGTTTTGTGGCTAACAATTCAGGCTTTCTCTATCATCGTAGTCTGGTGATAATCCTACTTTTTATGAGTGTGAAAAAGGTTCACAAAATGTGAGCTATGGCCACTACAGATCTTAAGACAAGAAGAGGCTAGTATTCACTTCACTGAGATGTCACTGGCACAGCAGGATGTAAGAATATTGCCAAAGTCAAAGACAAAATTCATACCCATCTTTCAGAAGCAAATACAACTCCTCTAGATAGATGATACTAGATTATACTCCATTTGTGCGTTGTCTCCTGCCCTGTAGCTGCCTCGTTATGACTCAGTTGTTCATGAGCACACTGCCATCAGTCTCTGCTGTTGCTGCTTTCTCTACGGCAACACTTTTCCACGTTGCTGTTGGATGATGCACAGACCGTGTCCTGACTCTGCAACCAGTCTGACCTCTGGAATATTCTCCAAAAGTCATACATTAGGAGACTGAGTTATTGGCATTGTTTCTGGTAAGAATTTTCTGTTTCACACACACTATTTTTGCACCAGTATGAAATCTATTCTCTAAATCAGTGTTTATGCTACTGTGGGATGGTTTAGTGGGAATAATTTCTTGACTTGTGATCTATCTCCTTTGACTGACACTCAGCACAGCTATCAGCCTTTCAGAGTATATAAATCTCTGAATGTGAAAGTATGAACGTGAAAGGCTGAGCAGGAGAACTACCTGAGTCACTGTTTCCAGTCTCTTGCAACGCGTATTATTGTGTCGTCCCTTCTAGAAATCTGTCAACGCTCCTTTATGAAACTGGTTGGAACATTAGGTAGAAGAACAACTAGCGGTTACAAACTTTTATAAATTTCCAGCCTAAATGTCTGGTGGCTGGAGTGTTCCCCATTTGAATTTGTCTGAACATTGTCCTGTATCTAAGATACCTTCTTCCTGCTCTTATCTCAATCTGTTTATAGACTGCACATATTCTCAGCCTTCATTTTCCTAGATAATCAAGCCAAGCTCTTCCACTGAGTTCTTTGTTCAGATGATCAACGACGTTGTTAATGACAGTAGGACATAGACTACATCTTGAGGCCATTCATTAGTTACCTGCTTCAGCCTAATAACTTTCCTTTCCAACAAGACTCTTAACATAGCCCAGTAAACTATTCATCTGCCTTAATACTTTCACATCTTCTCCAGATTAACCAATAAGTTATAGTTTGACACAGTGCTTTACTAAACCCCAGACACCTAGAATCCTTGTCTTCTTATAGGATGAACTCTCTTACCAAACAAGGATATCTGGTCACTCTGGCATGATCCATCTTCAGCAAGCAATGTTACATTTTGTCTTATTCTACCATTTACTTCTATGTCTTTAGCATACATTTCTTTCCAAACTTGTTCTAAAGGCCAACACATCAGAAGAGCCAGCCTCCACCAGTCCAGCTTGCTTTTTATGTGTAACCTAAAGCACCACTTTACAGAGAATTGGGGGAATGTAGATTTTATCATCCCCTGATTTGAAAACACAGTTCAGCTCCGGGTCAGGCCTGGAGGAATGCCACAGGCACCTGACTGTCTCCCCAAGAACTGCTGACCCTGCCAAATCATTTTGTCTTCCTTCTCATTTCTTTGCAGTCCACTCCATCATTTCAGATGCTGCTCTTCACTCACTGCACTGCCTGTCTCACAATGCCTTATATCAGTATTTTTCCTTCAACTGCCAGTCCTTCCTTGACACTTTTTTAACCACTATGATATCTTCATTTACTTGATTTTTTTTTTTTTAATTCCTATGTACGGTCAGTTCGGATTTCATTCTACCCTACAGAATAAGTACAGACGCAAAGTCTGATAGACAAGATATTTGCACTCAAATGGGAAGTGGAACCTTACATATCGATCTCATTTGTTTCTGCTGCAGTTGGGTGCATGGCATTTTACTGGGAAACACTTATCCTATGTTGCCTTCATACATTTTTTCCATTCTACTCCCACATACCTCCCGTAATGTCACAACTCTTTCTTTATTCAAATTCTGCAAGATTCATTGATACTGTGATACAAAGAACTGCCATGGTTCTATCCATGGATGATGGACAGAAGTCTTCCGTTATTAAAAATCATTTGCATCTTGTTCCTCTCCCAAGTCATACCTAGGTAGTGTGTCACCGTGGGTGTGATCAGTTTGGGGCAAAATTTTTCATTATTTCAAAATGGGCTAAGACACTGTTGGTGATTCAGATGCTGGTGACAGCCCCAAAAGATTAGATTTTTGGCCAATATAGCAAGAAACATTTACTCCTTTAATTCTTGTTAGATATAACAAAATATATACTCTATTAGCGTATCATATGATAAACATGCTAACGTCTATACTAATAATTTTTAATAAGACTACCACTATTTGTGAAATATAACAAAATGCTTGCTTTATATCCACACTGTGGGAAAGGGAAACCTTTCAGAAGATCTGCTTTTCTTCTGCCTAGTTTACCATAGACGCTTCTTATCCCTTTCCCTCTAGGACAGAGTGGCTGTACCAGGTCAGGCAAAAGGCCATCTTACTCAGCGTCCTGTCTCTAAGAGTAGCCAAATGCTGATTTCTGTGGAGGAATGTAAGTATATGTTGTGTTATGCCCTGCATGCTCTTCCAGGATCCAGACATTTTCAGCTGTAGGCCTCTTGTGGTTCTTTGGATGTGCTGACAACAGGATGCTCTATGAGCCTAGTGTTAAAAGCTTTTTCAGGAGCTTTTTCAGTTAGGATCAAAAGATCCTTTCAAGAGGGTTTTTTTAACCTCTCGTTATACTTCTCTTGCTGAATTTTAGGACAGGAATGGGTATTTTGATATTAAAAAAAAATTAAGTTTAGTTTAGCGGTGTTTTCAACAAGACTTAAACAGTTCTGTTCATAAAATTATGTATTGAGAAATTAATTATTTGATGTGCACAAGGTCTCCTTTGTTTCTGTGACTCTCAAGCAGATAGCTATGGAAAACCAGATGACTCTTCTCACATCATTGAGTGATTTGTCTGATTTTGCTGGAAAATTGTAACCTTTTAGTGAGTGACTGTTACCCTCTCAGAAGCCCTGGCCAGGCATCTGAAAGTAGTTTTTAGCCATTTATAAGCACTTCAGTATTTTTCAGTACATAGAGTTTTTCCACTAACTTTGATGCCAGGACTGCTAATTTCTGCCATTAGTGCCTACCGTGCTTTTGCTATTTGGCTGTGGCTAATTAAACCCATGCTGTTCCCAGCTATGTATTATATGCTGAATTTCACAGAACAGCCAGGCTGAAGGAAGAAGGCTAAATAAGTCAAACTGGTTAAGTGGTGTTAGGGTCTGTGTAATAGCAAATAATTTGCTATTATTTTTTACTACATCTAGAACTGCAGTTTATGTTAGAAAATCCTATTGAACAAAGGATGTCATATTACTGAGTGGAATGTAAGAACTACTGAGGTTTCCAGATCTCCATCTATCTGATTACGTGATGCAAAATTAAGAATAGAACCACATAAAGATGTGTGTTATACAAGGAATACTCCTATTTCCTGTGATGAGTTTTTGATATCGTGTAAGAAAATGACATCTCTTATCTACAAAGGTATTTTCCCCTTATTTGATGTCAGAGGGAAGGAAACCCCCAACCTGTCCCCACTGAGGCATCCCACAGTGCCTATACTAATTCACACTATGTTCTTGTGCCTTTTCCTATATGAGAAAACTTTCCCTTTGATTTAATATTCAAGGTGTACATGAGTATATATAGGCAGCATGTGATATTAAAAAGGCAAAAATCAAACGTAGCTTTCCTGGAAGCAAAAATGCTGTTGCTTTATATCTTCTTATTGAGTAGCAGCTTACCTGGCTCAATGGGCAGTGCAGTAGAAGAATTTCAAGCAAACTTCAAAGCTCTAGTGGATCTAGCAAGCAAGGAGGTGAGTCATTATCTTTTCTTCTTCATTTTGTACAGTTCTTTTGATGGAAGTATAAAATCGAGTCTGGGCTAGTTTCAGCTCTAGTTTGCGTGTCCTGTGTTTTGTTTGCTAAACTTGAGATGCTGAAGGCACAGCATGTCAACCTCTCCTCAGAAGCTGGCGCTGCAATTGTTTCCCCAAAGGAAGTTCAGAAATAGAAAACCTGATGAAGATGATATGTAGTTAGAGATGCTTAACAATGTGGCAGTCACTTAGAAGATAAATACCTTTTAACACTATTTTCTTTTTTAAAATTTTAGATCTTTCTTCTGGTACCTGTCGGGAAATTTCAGGTAAGATTTTTAAAACTTCTTTAATACTGCTATTGTTAATAATTTGAAAAACGATGATGCTTTGCAGCAGATCTTGAGCGAAAGACAGAGTTAGACTACTAAAAAAGACCGAATCTCACAAAAAGGGAATATACGTGCTAACGATATGTTCATGAGCAGTTCTATAAAATTCAGTTAAGTTCCTTGTATGAAAAAAGTTATGGAAACAAATAGCCAATTCTGAGACCAGGGTCTCTGAGACTTGGTTAGACTCCTACTGAAGGCAATCGTGGGAGCTCTTGCAGAGAGCTTAACACCGAGGCTGTTCTCAACATACTATATGAGGTGCAGACCCTGAATGTGACCTGCTGTCATTTAGAACAGAAGGTAGTGAATATGGTTAGTACTGGAAACACTAAAATGTTCTTACCTCTTGGCAAACAGATGAGTTGAATGTTACAAAGCGTAATGGAGTTTGTCTCCGAAGGAAGCAATTTGCAGGCATGACAAGTTATCGCACACAGCCTTGTTGATTAGTGTTTTTCAGCCTGCGGTCTGCAGATTTCTCAGGCTCTGTGAACTGAAAAAAGGTCCATGAAAAATAAATAAGAAGAGGCGGCCTGTTGTTGGGAGGCCTTATCTTTAGAGAAAAAAACGCTTAGAGTTTTCAGCTTTAAAGAAGGCGAGGAGCAGCACTTTATAGACAGAAGAGTACGGTGCTTCTGTCTTTCTGCACAGAGATGGTAGCTGTGAAAGACAATTAGCAGATTTAACCTCCTTGGGCTACTCCATGTGATTTTGATAAAACTGCAACCCCAACGGATTTTATTCCTCTTTTACAACCCTTTTCCCTGTTTTTCCTTTATAATGATTTTTTTTAATGTCATATACTTTTTTATTCTCTTGCTGTAGATTTTTATCAAATCCCAGAAAATATAGGAAAGTGCCTCTTTCCCTAATTGTACAGTAACAGAGTAGACAATAGGTAATTTCTATTTCTGCTGTACATGCAGTTAGTTATTGAATTCAGTGAAAAAAACAATTTAACTCATTTGGCGGAATATAATTTTGCTGTTGTTTGATATATTTTTTAGTGCGACCTTGTTTCCTGCCACCTTGAAAGAACCGTAGAACAGCTGAGAGTTTACTTTAAGGATGATCAAATGAGAACACATGTTTCTCTGATGGAGAAAAACATGGACCACATAATATCAACTCTAAATAAAGCACATACAGTAAGTTTCTCATCAGTATTTATAGTGATTAAAAAGGTAAAAATGTGAAATTACTGTGAATAGACTGCACATTTGTTTTGAAAACACATGAAATTAAGCAACCCAGCATCCTGGTCAACTAAAGTCAATAGCAAAATTTTGATGCTACCTCCATACAGTCTTAATTTCGCACTGTTGAGCATTACAGCTGCCACTCAGCAATGGTTTTATAGAAAACACCCGAAATTCATGGAGTCTGGATGGAACTTACAGTTTTCTAAAAGATGCATCACCCTTAGACAAATCCTGGACTTGTCATTAGCCAGGAGATTAATAAGAAAAGGCCCTAAGCCACATCTCAGTAAGCAAAGTCAGCCAGGAAAAAGTATTCCTGATTTTTAAAAGTCTTCTCTCTGTTCAGTCATGAAGATCTATCTTTACTTCTGATTAAATATTGCCTTGAACAACCACTGATAACTCCACAGCAATAGGCTCTTTTTATTCTCTTATTATCACAATTACCTGTTGTTATTATTATTATTCTAGAAACCCGAGAAAGACGGTTCCTGTCGGATGGCCGAGATGTCCCCGCAGAACGCCCTGAAGCGCTACAAGAAGTTCTTCCAAAAGCTGCACGAGAAGTGCTAGAAACCCTGCTGATGGGTGCTGGCAACCCAGCTAGTCGGAGACGTCTTTTACCCAACACTAGAGCTGGTTCTGACGGAATACTGCAAAGCTGCCTCAGAGTGCCACGGAGAGACAGCACAACTTCAACATGAATGTTTTATATGTGTATTATCAGATATTTATGTCTTAATGCAGGTATTAACATATTTATTTAATTTATAGAAATCTTTTTTATTTGTACAGGGTCCTGATGTTCAAAGTGATAATGAATAAAAGAACTTAAAATTATTGATTCTACTGTGAGTTTTGTGCACTATAATAATCAGACTATATATCAAGGCTTGAATAAAACTATGTGAGTGAAATTAAAAAAATAAAGATTAGAAGGCAGATCCATTAATGTGTTCTCCTGCAGACATTTGCAAAATTGGCAGAATCTCTGTTTTCTGAAGGCAGAAGAAAAAAATTATAACAGGTTATCTTTCAAATATGTGCATAATTAAATTTGAAATCTGCACGTTTTCCTGAAATTCTATGACATAACTGCAGTGCGATATACCTGCATGATACACATTCTTTATTTATTTAATATATTTATTGTGACAGCAGATCGTATTTATTTTAATATTACTCTAAATTTATTTTCAACCTATGTTATCTTCAAACTTTGGAGCAAAGAGTGAGGAATTTGTGTTTGTTGGGTCAGTACCAGGTCAAAATGAGACCTTGAGCAGATTGCTCAGGTTATTGCCATAGAAATATGGTAATGATAATTGTAACAAAAGAAACAACGGTGGTAGCAAAGGATGTCTAATTTAGGCTGGATTTGTCTTTTCTCTCAGAATTGCCTTAAGCTATATTTTTCATGAAGTAAAGAATGTATTAAATATATTACATTTTTCTAGAATCTAAAGTGTCAGAGGAAAATGACACTTTTGCTAACGTATGGAAGTGTACATTGGTTTCCAAGTGAAACTCAGTGGATTCACCGAGCTGGCTTTTGGGGCATGAAATAGTTTGAGGATCTGCCCAGCTAGGTGTTGCATAAGTTTTAAGTCAAAGGTACTTGGCATAGATGTATTTTTGGGAAGTCATAGACCCTTGCCAATTAAGTAAACCACGTGAATATGTAATTGAGCATAATTATGTCCAAGGAACCAGCAGGTTTGTGAAGATCGTAACAGCTAGAGAAGATGTGACAAGTAAAGAAACGAAAGGGTGCACAGCAAAGTGATTTCCACCTCGGTGTCTGAGAAAAGCCAGGATGAAACCAGACATTGTTATTAGCAGTGTAACAGTGGCTAATCCATTGGGTTGTGAAACTAACAAACTTTAGCCAGAGCGAATCTATACAGCGGTAAAGAGGAAATGCAAAGGACGCTGTCCCACAGGCCCATGCCTGTGCCGTTAGTCACTGCTGGAGGTTTAGCAAGAACAGGCAACAGCAGAACATCGAATTTTGAAAGAACGAAACATGAGACGGTACCTCTCTAAACAGTGCTTCTCTGACGCAGCTCCTAAGGACAGCACATTCCTGGAGATGCAATAAGCCAGGAAACCTGGCCCATACAGAGGAGGGTATTACGTACTTGAACAACAGCTTTCACAAGTAACTGTGAATGATGCACAACTGCTAAAATTGGTGCAAGGCTGGAGAGCATCAGTTTTTTATTTTATGGTTCATTCCAGCTTTCTGCATAAAACCGAAAAATAGCAGCAAAGTTGGCATTTTACCACAATGTTTGCAGAAATTATGTAATCTTCATCAAAACAAAACAAAAAATCCCTTTCAACCAACCATTGCTGACTGACTGTAACATTACTACAGGTCATGCTAAAATCTCACCTTTCCTTCCAAACCATGCTAAAACATGTTAAAAGTGTCAGCTATAATGTGACGTACCTACGGGTGGGGACGATATTGCTCACCCATGGCAAGCTAAACCTCAGGAGGCAAGCACAGACAAATGCTACTGACTGCTTAAAAGACCACACTGGAGCTTAATTAACTAATTAAGAAGTAAGACATCTCTAATTACAGCATATTTTAATGCAACCTTGTGTAAGCTCAGCTCATACCTACAAGCATATTCTTTCACTATTCCTTCGCATTTCCTTGCGGTGGGTCCATCTGTGCAGGGCAGAGCACAGGGAAATCTGTTGTCTTTCCATTTTGCTGTTCTAGAAGCATTTTACTTCCTGCATTAGTACAGGTTAACAGAGTTTGGAGCACCTGTAATTCTCATTTTATGCTACCTGCTCTTCAGGAATACTAGTGCCAGGATGATAAGGTGATTTAGAGTCCTTGGGAGCATTTTGAAATACCTTGAGTGGGACAAATGGATTTTTGGTGTGCTGCCAATGCAGTGCATCATCCATTTGCCATCTGGCCAAGCTACTGAAAAGTCATTTCTGAAGAGAAAGGAAAGGTGCTGTTTCAAACCAGAGTCATCAAGGCACATGAATGAGGTTTCTAGGAGTCCTGGGAGGGAAAGGCTGTACACTCAAGGGCAGAGGAAGTTACGAGGCTGGCTGTGCAACCTTTAAAATTCACATTCACATAAACAATGCTATTCACCCTGTGAGGGAAGAAGAAAAGCCTTAAGGCTTTCGTTTTCAAGATGTATAGGCAAAAAAAATCAAACTCGGGCAGTGCCTGCGCTCGGGAAGGTCTCTCGCTGAATGCAGAGGGCACCCCGCACTGAGGCAGAGCGTGATGGGGGGTGTGGGAACTGAAACCCAGCACATCGCTTCCATGATAAAAATCAGAAAACAAAAACTCAAAAAGCTAGAGACGAATATACTGAATTGTTTAAGCTGAAAGAACTATAATCACAGGTTTCTGAGCTCCTACCAGTTTCATTTTCTGGCTGAGGAAGCCAAAGGATTTTAGAAACCAAAAGAGATGTTAAAGCTGCCAGAAGGGGTTGCTGAGATCCGAAGAGGTGAGCATCCCACCACTGCTCCTCTGCCTTGTCACTTCAGGGAGTTACAGGAAAATGGTTTAGATTGTTTTTTAACTGTTCTGTCTACCGTTCCCGCTGCCATTTCCCATGATGCTGAAAAGCTTTCTAGTACAGCCTGGGCCGGCTGGTGGGTGCTGCAGAGCGGGGCAGGGAGCGAGCAGCAGATGACATCCGCATTTCTATTAGTTTTGGCTGAGACTTGAGCAACAGCTGGCTCCCGTCTGTCACCTTCCTTTCCCTGGCTTTCCTCTTCTCTTCTGCCTTTCTTTTTCTCTGTAGGAATCTGTAATGGCTTTGTGTGGCAACGTTTTGGTAGCTGGGGGGCTACAGGGGTGGCTTCTGTAAGAAGCTGCCAGAAGCTTCCCCTACGTCCGACAGAGCCAAGGCCAGCCGGCTCCGAGACGGACCCGCCGCTGGCCAAGGCCGAGCCCGTCAGCGATAGTGGTAACGCCTCTGTGAGAACATTTTTAAGAAGGAAAAAAAAAGTTGTGGGACAGAGAGAAACGGCAGCTGGAGAGAGAATGAGAACATGTAAGAGAAACAGCCCTGCAGACCCCAAGGTCAGTGCAGAAGGAGGGGAGGAGATGCTCCAGGCGCCGGAGCAGAGATTCCCCTGCAGCCCGTGGTGATGAAGA
>JANXJC010000044.1:20131935-20149841 GCA_027564655.1 Leptodon cayanensis | reverse complement strand
GAAGAGTGTGATGAGTCCTGCCCCTGAGGAGGATGAAGCAGCAGAAATAACATGCGATGAACTGACCGTAAATTCCACTCCCCGTCCCCCTGTGCCGCTGGGGGCGGGGGTAGGTGGAGAATCTGGGAGTGAAGTTGTGCCCGGGAAGAAGGGAGGGGTGGAGGGAAAGTGTTCTGAGATTTGGTTTATTTCTCATTACCCTACTCCGGTTGATTTGTAATAAATTTAGTTAATTTTCCCCAAGCTGAGTCTGTTTTGCCCGTGACGGTAGTTGGTGAGTGATCTCTCCTGTCCTTATCTCAACCCACAAGCCCTTTGTTATATTTTCTCTCCCCTGTGCAGCTGAGGAGCGGGGAGTGACAAAACAGCTTTGGTGGGCACCCGGCGTCCAGCCAGGGTCAACCCACCCCAGAAGCATCCCACATTGTGCAGCAGCTCAGTCAAGCTGGGCTTAGGCTGGCATCCGACAGAGTCCCACTGAGGACAGTGTCCGGTACTAGGCAGGAGCTGTGCTGCTCTCCTCAGCTACCTGGGCAAGTTCTGCCCCGGCTCACCTTTAAGAAGCAGCAACAGTGGACTGCACATAAAGAAGTCAAGGTCATCTGGCCCACAGTTTCTCTTTTCTTCCAGGTGTCTTTAACACCACCGAGGAGCCTGGCAAAACTAGGCTTTTCTTGCTATGGGTCACTTTGTCCGGAAAAAGGGAAAATCCGTGAAAATAAAAGCCTTGGCTAGTCCTTGCATTCAAAATAATTTATGCTTTTGTGGTGATTTTGGTGATAGGTAATAAATTACGTACACTAAGTATTTGGTACATGCTTAATAAACCTTACATACTAAACTAACACTGTAAAAACCAGTCAGAGCACCGTCCCCAGTGTACCCCTGAGCCAGTCCACCTCTCTATGTGGCAGGCTCTGATCTCCCCAAGCAGAGTTAAAACCTTTCTCCCCCCCAAAAAATGATCAGATATTCTGCATGTTGTTTCCAGAAAGCACTCACTCCCACAGGCTGTTGCAGAACTGTAAACAACATTACCCCTAACAGCTTGTTTCCTAAGAAAAGATTTTACTTCTGTGTAATCTAGGTCAAGACTAGTCTTTACAAAATTTCTCAATTTCCCTGGCTTGGGACTGGCCTTTGAGCAAGCACCAGAGCAGTTTCTGTAGCAGAGGTGCTCCAGCAACTGCACTATGGAGCTGCACTACTACGGGACGCTCTTCTAGCACAAACAAAGTCCAGGGGTTTATCTTTTATCTCCACTGCACGAAGCAGGATTTCTGCTCACTGCTGGTTTTGCGCATGCTTATGTACCTCACCTTACCAGCCGCCCTAACAAGGGGCACGCACTGGTGGAAGGCAGCAAATAGCTATGTATTCATTCCCTAAATACTGTGAATATGAGTCAAGGCCCCCTGCTAGTCACCTGCTTTTTGCACTTACCTGGCTTTTCGCTATTACTCTCTGTTAGATGTGACAGTATAACTAAAGGTTAAAACAGTCTCTACAACCCCAGGAGACAGCTCATTCTGGGGGCAGAAAATTTGCCAGCATAAGAGAAAACTCCATTTCAGCTGGGTGGCTTCAAACTAAGCCCCCAGCACAAAATATTGAGGCGTAACCACTGTGAAAAAGCATTTCAGAGCACTTCTGCACGTCAGTAAATGCATATTCATACTCCAATAGAAACGGCAGCAGGTGGCTGGGAGCCCTCCTGGCCCCACCAAGGCACTTGCTTGTCTCTGGCCGTTGGGCTGGATCCAGCTCAGGAGGAGGCAAACCCAGCGGGTCTGAGCGGCTCTGCTTTCCCGGGATTGGGGCGAAGAGCCGCTCAGGAGAGATTCCCACAAACCATGGTTGCAGCTTTTTATGTGGCCAAATACGTGGCGCTGGCTGCAGCTGAAATCCATGTCGGGCCACAGAGCATCTGCTTAGGTGGGACATTGCAGCCACTTCAGAGATGCCCAGGAAACACTTACCTTTAACGAATGAGATGGAGCATTTACTAATGAGGTTAACTGGTGAAATGTAATTTCCATGTGCGAGATTACGTTAGTCAAAAGCTGCCCATTTATTAAGGAGGGTTTAAAAAATGAGGTATGGTTTCCAAAGCCCCGTGATCTTCTCATACATCTAGCCTGCCCTTTCACATAAGGGAGGAAAAGGACCCAACGCAGAGTCTCTCACAAATGTCACTCTGCCCTAGGGTTCCATTTACCATCACACGTTTGTCCCATTTACCACCGAAACACCCACACACCATTTTGTAGCCGTGTCCCCTCGACAGCGCCCGTGGGCTGCACGCCCTGGTCAGCAGTGCTGGGGCACAGAGGACACCCCTCGGACACCCCTCCGACACTCTTTGGATCTCCCTCGCTCCTGACACCTCAGGACAGGGGGGATGAGGGGGAAGAACGGCGGAGGACCCCTCACCCTGAAGCACCCCGGGCATTACCTGCACCCTGCAGTGCTGCTCCGACCGACTCCTCCACCTCCCCGGGGACCTGCCCTGGCAGAGGAGCGCAGGCGGCTTCGAGCAGTCAGTGCCGTCTTCAGGGGAAAGGCGGTCTAGGAAACGGAGTCTGTTCCCCGATTTTCAGAAATTTCCATTTTCTCGAGGCTGGCAGGCTAGAGAGGCACGAGCTACTGCACCATATCCATCCTGCATTACGTACTTGCACCATTAAAGCAACCTTATCTGAGCATCATAACTTTATGCTTATCTAGATGAAGGAGCAAAATCAGCTATTGCAAAGAGTTGCAGCTTCCAGCTAACGATGCCGGTAAAGAGATACGAAGGTGGCAGTAGCATACGGTAGCTTGCTAGTTCCTGTGTGCCGCTTTGGGTCCACCTCCCCTGGGCACCGCAGTGTTTCAGGCTGCCATGGCTTCTGCAGGGGCTTCGTGGCACGACTACAGCCAGGGGGGACCAATCCTGCACTGGGGACCAGACAACAAGTGCTGAGCAGCTCCCACAGCTGTCCAGGTGCTGGCGATGCAACTGAGCCACAAGTAGGTTCAGAAAAGCTCATGCTTAAGCAAGCTCAGCAGTAGTCCTGCCTGTTACAGGCTTGGTGAGCACGCTGCGGCGGCAGACCGACTTGCTCAATTCTTACAAGGCATTCGCCGAGTCTATCAAGCCTGTTAGTGCAGGGACGTACCCGCGGGAATCGCCATTTCTCGACGCAGAGAAGCCCTTGCCCCGGGTGACGATCCCAGCTTGCAGCTCTGGCATCAGCAGCACCTTGCACAGCTTTTAGGATAGCTTTGTTTTCACATTCGTAGCATCATCCAATTTTTTTTCAATAATATTCCTAAATCAGACATAACACGAACATTGATTATCACATGCTGACTCCTACTGAAATACCTATTTCATTAATATCAGAATTCATGAATTCACTAATTAATTACATTATTTATTCACGTCCATACTCCTGATCATTCCAAATTCAAACTGAGTCACTTTGGATTTATCCAACAGTTTGGATTTACACTTACTTTTCCTCCAGCCTCCAGAGTTTCTTCAGAAATATTTTCTTTGCTTATTCTTATTCTTATTCTTATTCTTATTCTTATTCTTATTCTTATTCTTATTCTTATTCTTAAATTCTTATTCCTACCAATTCTATCAGTGTTTGTGGTGCCTTTGCTCTGCCCATACTCACAGATCAGACAAATTGCAGAGCTACAGGGACCAAAGGTGCACAGCATCGAGGTCAGGACCTGTTGCTTATGTTGCCTTATTTTGTTCTCACATTGTCCTTCAGCTTCTTAACCCTGCATTCACATTAAAAAAAAAAAAACAAACCAACTGAACAATAAAAAAACTGAGGCTGGAAGATGTGACTACAGTTTGTGTAGGGACACGGAGCCAACTTAGAGAGAAAAACAAGCACTTGAGCAGTTCTGTTATTTCAAGCAGAAGAGAAAAAAAAAAGGGGGGGGGAGGAAGAGAAGAAAATCCTTTCATTGCAAAGTCTAAAGATTTTGGAGTCTGTCACAAGAAGACAGAGTGGTCAGGCACTGGTGAAGAACCAATCTTGGTCCTTTGGGAACTAGCCAAAGCCCTGCTGAAAGACCAGCTTGTGCTACTGGTTGATAACATGCAACAAAACCACCCTATAATTCTTGGGAACTGAGAATTATCTCCTGACCACAAAAAACCCAAAATTTGCCAAGGGAAAAAAAAAACCCAAAACATACAGTTCATGCAAGGTTCTGGGGCAGTGTTAGGATTCTGCAGAAGTGATTGAAAATCCCAAATGCAAGAGAGGGGGGGAAAGGAAAGGCCTGAGACAAAAAATCTGTTGGCAGTTGTGCCGGCCAGGAACAGAAGTGGAGACAGATGTGCTCTCTGCCACGAGCAGCCCCGGCGCAGGGAGACCTGAGGTGGGAGCGACTGCGGCAGCAGCGGACGGCTCCGTCGGCGATCCCTCACGGCGGTGATGGGAACCGCTGCGGTACAGGATGGACCAACCATTGGCCGAGGAAAAGGTAAAAAAGAGAGATTTCCCCTTACCAAGCTTGAGGTCCCGCAGCAATTCAATACCAAGTTGTCCATGGAGGTCCCCAGTGGTGGGGTCAAACCTCAGCCTGGCTGGCAGGGACAGCCCAGGTGCCAGCCAAAGGGGAGAGGAGGCTTTGCCCAAAAAACCAGTATGAGTTTGTGGGAGACCAAGAGAAACAAGCTGTAAAATGCCAAAACCACAGCGGACCAAGAAGAGGGCTTAATATTTTCAGGTGCATGACTTACAAATTCAGCCTGAGGGCAACTGGTAGTGCCAGGCATGTTCTCCACAGAGCTCCCAGCGATGCGCTGGTGCAGAGTCCGTGTTCCTGCAAGGATACGATCCTTGGAGCTGCATGATGCGAAATCTCTACAGATAAGCACGCAGCATGAAAAAACCAAAACTATTCCCATTAGAGATGACAAACTGGGTATAGTGAAGTGGGCAGCAATCAGCTTGCAGGTTAGCTTGAGCTAAGCCACACAACCACTGCTGACTTCTGACTTCCCCAATTCAAAGTATTGAGATATTGAGATGCTTACTCATAACCGCTGCGGCATCAGGCTGCGGGCCACCGGGCCACGCAGAATGGAGCCAGCAGATCTGCTCCTGCCCAGCAGAAACGGGGCTGGACCACCTGCGGCTGCCGCCCTCGCCGGAACCCGCAAGTGGAAAGGCAACGATAGCAATTCTTGAAAAATGACACCATTCTTTTTGAAAGGGAATCAAAAAGGGCTTTTTTCCAGCTTCCAGGAAAGAAGGAAACGCAAGTCACTGAGTCGGCTAATTTGGCCAGATAACAAGTGAAATGCCTTCGATGAATTAAGACCTCAGGCGCAACTCTTGCAAACCCCATGGGCTTTGCCCTTGCCAGCTCCCGGCCGGCGAGCGGGACAGTGAGAGCACGAAATGAACTCCCCAGGCCTGGCTGTGCCCGCAGGGTCCGGGCTGACACGCTCGGGGCATCCTGCATCCCTCCTTCCCCACCCAAAAGGTGCCGCTTGGCTGTGCCCGTCCCCGGGGCTGCCCTCCCGCCCCAGCGTGTGCTCCAGGGCAGCGGCTTCCCCTGCTGTAAATTACTTAATTCTTACAGAGTACCTGCACGTTGACCAAACTTTTCCACAAGTATTGTGCAAATGCTGTCAATTTTCTCTTTCTAGGCAGCAGTCCACATATTTTCTGTGGGTTTTGTTGGGTTGGGTTTTTTTCTTGCACCACAGCCTTTTTCCTATTGCCTATCAGAAGATTGTGTGCTGTTATCAGAGCTCCGATTTCTAGAGAAGTGCCGTGGAGACAGCAACTGCTTGGTCATGTTTTTGGTCCTTTTTAAGTTTTACTGATTTTAACATTGAAAGGCCACATCCTTATGTGTTTATTACCTCCTTCTGTGGAAATGCTGATTGGGTAAGGAGTGTGCCCCAAGGTTAAACAAATTTACTGGAACCTTTTTCTTCCAGAAAGTCTCAACAAATGGCCTTTTTTCTATCAGTTTCAAAAGTCAACCTGACCTGTTATTTCCTTGTAGAGAGACCATAAAATGGTAGAGGACTGGTCCAGAAGCACTTACAGGTTCTCCGAGCACATCAGGAGGATGAAGATCCATCTCTACATTCTTTTGCTGGCTGCAAGCATCTCTGCTGCTCCCCAGATGAGCAACATGGCTGAATTACAGATATTATTACAGCAAATGTGTGAGTCGATGGCAAAGGACATTTGGGTAAGTTCAATTTCCACTTTTCTAATCTAAAATTTCATATACTGAATCCTCTTGTTCTTGAATATTTAACTTTTTTGAAAGTCAAACAATCTATTTATGTGACTTTTTATTAGTGTTAATGCAGATGATATTTGAAAGACTTAATATATTATTATTTTTCAGAATCTGAGAATTGAAACTCCAGACAACATAGATGTAAGTAAAACTCCTTTCTTTAAAATAAAATTAACTTTTTCATAAATTTAGTCATTGGAAATTGAGATAGTTTTAAAATTGTTATCTCCTAAAATACTCCATTTGTATTTAAGAGCAAACAAGTACTTTAAATGTAGCTATTGTAAGATATAAAACGTCATTAAAGATATAAAATGTTATTGCAAGATATAAAATGTTATTAAAAACAATCAAATGTTGAGTCAAAGAAAAATATGCTATGATACAAAAGTAGCCAAGGACAGCAATTATTCTTGTTCTATGTTTTTGTAAAACAGCTGCAGAACACGCACACGCCGAGTGATTTTCTGAATCAGTTTTTTAAACGAGGGACAGTTAAAAAGGGAAGAACAAACTCGTTCCCATTCCCTGCTTGCCCATCTGCAAAAATACTTCTTTTTAGTCTACTTTTAGAAATGGCTTTTTATACCTTTACCATCAGTAAGGGGATTAAATAGTTGTATTACCACATCTTGTCTGAAGGATGGTGTTAATGCCCCGGGCACCAAGACACCAGCTACTGTGTGTCTATGAATGAGGTCTGTCTTACAGATCAAACTCCCCTTTATGCATCTGCCATCTTCTTTTGCACCTCAGATAAATTTCTGCTGTTGCCTCTCAGCCTAAAGGCTCTTTTCTTTGTGAGCTGACTTTAAAGAACTTCCTCTTGATGCGGACGCTGCTTTTTTTTCTGCTGTGCATCGACTGGAAACTTGGTTTCAACGTGAGATCACAGCCCAGCGCAGAGCCCGTTAGATAATATCGTGGCCAGATGGCTAGTTGTGCAAATGCAATCTGAGTCATTGATTTATTGAAGGAGCAGAAGGATTCATATTTGTGCCATAAGCTAGCTGCAGGACGGTGGGGTTGCTTTGGTGGCAAATCCAGCCCGTTCCTTGTAAATCAGGTGTGAAGTTTCCAGCGCTGTCACTTCTCTCTGGATCCTGTCTGGAAGAGCCCTCTTCCCAGGCTGGGGCTTGGGCTGGGTTTAACCCTGAGGTTTTAATAAGGAAAACAGACCCGGAATCAGCGGTGCCAGACGCCGGCAGCTCCCTTGTCCCTTTCCCTGCCGAGGTCCCCGGCGGTGCCGCTGCAGCCCAGCAATGGGGAGAAGAGCTGCTTCGCTTTCACCTGCGCTTTGGATAGAGAGGACGGAGAATTTCCCAGTGTCTCTGGGTTTGTCGTTCGTCAGTGGCAGGAGCGAGCAGCTTCCCAAGCAAGGCCATGGAAAAAATTATCTTCCTTGTCATACAGCATCCAGGAATGACTAACAGGAGACCACATATTGGTCCAGAACATCATGGGCGTGATGCTGTCCTTCGACAGCTGTCTGCATTTGCTCGGATCTTCGCTGATTTGTTTTTGCTTCATTTTTCAGCACTTTCTCCTCCCATGACACTTCAATCTGTTCCTGCTGCTGACGGTCATGTCCTTTCCTTCCTTCCTTCTCCATATGTTTAGCTGATCTCTTCCAAAACAACCCCGCGCTGGCAAGTGCAACCATCATCACTCTTTGCCCTGCTTCCACCGCCTGTCCCCTCTAACCCTTCGGCCGCCTTGCCCAGACCGTCAGGTCTCGGAGACAAATGCCAGCTACCGCTTTGTGGAAGCGAACCAGTGCGCCCAGTGCGTGGCTGCCCTTGGGACGGGACAAGGCAAACAGGGCCGTGAGATGCGAGGGTCACGGCTGTCCCCACCTCTCCTGGCCTGCAGATGTCAGCTGTGGCAGAGGTTAATGTTTGGAGTAGGTTCAAGTTCATTTATCTTCTTTGTCTCATGTTCAGAGAGCTGTAACTTCTGGGGCCAAAAGCATCTCACATCCAAACTGAAGATGTAAACCAGAATTATCAGCTGTCACGAGCAGATGGAAGAAATCAAACTGGTCTTCAGATAGCTGCAGAAGAGATAGGACTAAGTCTTTAGATAATTATACGGTTATCTGGACATTACAAAACATAGGCCAGCAGAAACTATCACCTGCCAGCCTTCTGCCTGCAGAGTGAATAAACGTGCACATCAGTTAAGCATGTCTGCCTAAGTCGTTTGCAAATACAAGCTCAAAAGTCAGTAACAATTTATTTGCCACCCAGGCAGCTGGGTGTAACTCAAGATGATTTTTTAATAAACTTATTGTAGTTCATGGTTACAAATTCTTGTATCTCAGTTTTGCTATTTCTTCCATCCTAGGATGTGAATTGTGTCAGCACAATCTTTGAAGGAACGGAACAGCTGAAAACTAATCCAGCTATGAAAAAATTTAGTGTTTTTTTCCAAAAACTTGATAGGCTGAAGCAATTACTCACACCAAGCCTGGCAAAAGAGGTAGGAATTTATTTCCTGTCTAACAGAGATCATACAGCAGAGATGTGATAAAATGTGATCCATAATTCATAACTAAGCCTTTATGTCTACAAGAGAGAGAAGAATTTTTGTACTCACTTGTGTTGAGTACATGGAAGAAGAAATCCTGGCGTTATTTCACGTCTACCCTTCCCTTGTTCTAGTCTTCAGCTTGACCCACCTCTAAAATGAGGATTCATGTGTGTCAGCATATTTAAGGAAAATCATATCATTTATAAAATGATTTCAAGATGAAAAAGCTCTACATAATGGTTAAGTATTACATAATTTCATTTTCTTAATTAACTTTTCAGGGGAAATGTGATACAGAAAGAAAGAATGCAACAGTATTTCTAGAAAAACTGATGACGTTCATCCGAAAAGTATCAAGAACTGCAAGCACATAGAGTTGTAAGTTTCTAGAAGGGCTGTAAATTTAAACTAGCAGTAAAATGTTTATTTTTTTTTAAAAGTACTCCTCCTTTGTGTTAAAACTTGGCAGGGCACATCTTCAGTTTCAGTTGTACTGTACTGGTTCGTGTTTGGCATGTAATCTCTGAAAGTACCGATGACGAAATGCCATTCGTAGTTCTAGATGAAAATTTAAATGCTTGATAAAGCAAATTGTGCAGGGGATTATGGAAGGACACGACTAGGCATCAAACTTTTGGGTTTCTCATGAGAAGGTCAAGTTAATTTCTGAACAGTCACAACGAGACTTAACATAGATGGATGCGACCAAAAGCAGCTGGTTCACACTATGCGCCTTATCCAACCATCGCCGTGGGTTTCGCACGCTGTACCATAAACACTAAGTGATCTATCGATATGTGCTATGAATATATTTCCTTTGCCTTTCTTTAAGACCGGGGTGGACCAGTGTTGGGGGGGGACAGCATGCGCTCTAGCAATACCTGTTGGGAATCTTGTAACTTCTCAGGTTTAAGGTCAACTTTCTGCTGGAAAGTTTGCTGATATCGCATAACCTCATCAGAATGGGTATTATTCTTGAAAACATGTCTAGAAGCACAAGAACCCATGTATAGACCATTAAACCAGTACACAACTGCTGCTGCTGAAATAGGTAATTTTACTCAGGGAACTGGTATGGCTCTACTGGGAAAATCTCAATGTTGTGATATCCATCTACAGTAAAGAGGATTATTTAATATAATTATACCAGCAAAACTTACCAAGTACAGAGCTAGCTTTGCCACTGCTTTGAAGCCAGAGGAGTATGAACTGCAAAAGTCATATTCACACAATATTCCACCTCTTAACCTCTGCATGAGCTTCGCTATATGTATGTATATCGCTTATTAGCAAGGAGTACAAGAATGTTGCGCTCATGCATACAGGATCATCTTGATTTAGTATGCTTAGCACTCTGCCCAGAATCCTTCACAAGCACTGGGAAACACCTCCTGAGATTTTCCTCTACCTGCAGCTTTGGTAGATCAGTGTAAATTTGGCAACTAAAGATTTGTAAGGATCTGGGCATATGCCACTTAGAGAATTAATGTTTTTTCTAATGCTAATGGTGATGATAGGAGTGTTTAGATCTGTATGAATTTATTTCTATGGTGTCAATTAAATTATACTACATTTTATAGATATATGTATTTTGGAGAAAATATTTATTCTGTATTTTTACTACTTTTAATAAAGTGAATAGATACATGTCTCTGCCTTTTCTTCCCCACAAATTTCTTTCAAGCTATTTTCACACTTGAACAAATCTAGTTAAAATCTCTGATTGTCAGGGGAATTAGATCCTTGAGGTGAGTGAGCAAGTGTGTTGCTAGAAGCTGTTTCTAACGATGCACAAATTAAAAACCAGAGAGACCATTAAGGTGTGCACCTCTGACAGAGCTGAGCTTTCACGTTTGGTTTTACTTTAACAGAGCTATTGAGGAGCCCTGGATAGAACAAGGACTGACAGGCCACAGAGACCTAAGTGGCTGGTCATAGAAAAGCTTACTGGTCTCTCTCCTCCTTTTCAACAATTAAAATAGAAAGGGAGAGAATCCAAGTGACAGCCTAACTGTACAACCTGCTCCGGGTGGTGGCAATGTCTGAGGCTCGAAGCTGAACAGTTTTTTTAGTGCTTATTCTCAGATGCAGATACCTGCCAGCATCTGACCAAGCATCCTATGAACTGATTGTCCGACTTAGCCTGAGTAACTCCAAGCACTGGGGATAAACATGCTGCAAATAAAGGAAAAAACAGCTGGGGATGTTCCTAATCTAAAATAAATACCTTCAAAATAAATAAGCAAGAGAAATAGCAGCCCTTGCCATTCACAAATAAACATTTGCAGAGAAAGTGCCTTTGGTGGAAAATGTTTTCACCCTCCCCCTGGAAGCTGGAGGCTGCCACGACGAGAGCATCCCCAGAGATGTCCTGATCCCCACCTCTGGAGCCCCCAGCTAAGCAGAACCCCCCAAAGACCAAAACGCTGCAGCCGACCTCTGTTGCTCTCATAGCTCAAAACGAAATCCCAATCTGCATAACCCCCAGATGATAGCCCTGCACTTTGCAGCCTGCCTGTTAAAAATACTAGAAATAGGATGTTGTAATGAAGAAGGTGTAGTAAAGCAGAGAATGCAGAAGCTGGATGCTGGCCGAAGGTTCCTCCTGTGCTCAGTGTACGTCATCCAGAACATGGGCAGACCTCCCAAACCCTACAGAGGGTTTTAGACACCCAGCTACAATCAGCACTCCAACCAGGGAGGGAAAAATAATACTCAACCGCAGCCCTAAAATCCCTCTCAGCTGGCACCTCAGATTAGTGGAACCAGCAATTTCACCCTTGCAAGAGCAGCTACAAACCTGGTTAGCAGCTATTACAGTCGTGGGTGATGCATCTCATCCCAGAAAACCCTTGTGTCAGGTGCCTCAAATAAACTTGCCTCTTGTGTTCATTTCTGCTTCCAAATCAGAACAAAACCAGATTGTATAATATATTAAAAAAAACCCCAAACTTTCTGTGAACCTGAAATCTACTTTTCATTTTCAGCGCAGACTCCCTAATTCTCACAAGCTATTTCTGAGCTCGGGGAAGCAAAAAATGGGCAGGTACTCACAGGGACAATCCCATCCGCTGCTGCAGGTTGGTTTGCAAAACAGCCTGAAATACAACAAACAGCCAGAATCCTGACTCTGGCGGAGCGCGGAGGAGGCAGGACACCGATAATACCGTCACTCCGTAACACTGGTGCCAGATACATTTAAAATCCTGATATTACCCTGGTATCGGTCTCTCTTCATGCCAAAGTTAATTCATCACTGCAAGAAAGGCTTCGATTTCATCCAGAGGACGCAAAAGCAGAACTCCAGAGACACGTTTGGGCTGCCTTATCAATGGGTTTCCTCTAGCACCCTGGATGATGCTTATGTGTTTTGCTATAAATATCCCAGCATAAATTAATTCCTCAAAAAGAGTTTTAAATACAGGGGAAAGGAATGAGAAGCAAACTGAGAAGAGATTTTTGGTGAGAGAGAGAGGTGGTTTCCTCTGGTGTCCTTCTAACCACAGCAAAAACTTCTTGCAAAACTTACCAATCTTGACATCGTAAAAAAAGAAGCTGAGCAACCGAGCAAGGCACTTGTAGTCACGGTGTTCCCAAGCATTTGATTTCGTTTGTTCTGAATTCCTGGGTCAGACATGTCCTGATGTAACCTGTCAGCGTTACTACTCCTTTTTCGGGTGCATCCCCAGAGACCCTCGCTGAAGCACGAGCAAGAATCCTGTGGTACCAGCACAAATACGCAGAAGCGAAACATGCTTTTGTCACATCAGTACTGATTTTCCCACTGTTTTCAAGCGCTGTCATCCAACTTTTATGCAAGAAAAATAGTTTTTCACAGTACAGCTCCATATGATGGGGGGAGCAGGCACAGTTGCTGGTGAAACAAGGGTTAAATCAGCAAAATTATTATTTATAAATTAGTCGCAGACGTTGGTCTGTAGGACTGTCTACTCTCCCTGCCTGCAATCCAGTCTCCAAAATGCAGCAGCCAGGGCAGCCTCCCATAAAGGGGCCGGGGAAAGGCGTCCGGGCGGCTGACGGCAGGTGGCAACAGGAGACCAGAAATGCAAGATGCATTTGTCATAAGTCCTCGGGTAAGGTTTTGAGCAGGAAAAAAAAAAAAAAAAAAATCCCAGGCAGGGATTTCCTTCTGATGGGCACAGAGCCAGCGCTGTGCACAGAAAATGAAGGCTGATCCTGGCTGCCCTCCAGCGAGGACGGGGCCGGGGGACGAGGCTCAGTCTCCGTCCCCGGGCCAAAGCTTTGTGCGGCTCAAAGCATGGCGGGGTGCCCGCTGCCCGTCCTTGGCGGGGACCCCCCCACCCCACTGCACCCCAGGGTGATCCCCTTCTCAACCAGCACCGGCTGCCCCTCGGGCCAGCCCTTCCCAGGCTTGTCTGCCTGAGACGTGACCCCGAAACACGTCTCCCTCTCCCCCGCTGCCTCTCGGAAGCCAGCCTTTTCCCTGAGACGGGCTTTGAAGTACAAGCCAGCTACTGGAGGCACAGAAGACTCAGAACCAGAGCCTCCCACCCTGGCAATCCCCCTGCCCCGCTGGGGGCTGTACGCGGGGTCAGACCGTCGCCACACAGCCCACGGACGCCAGCACCGGCGAGTGAATGCCGCCGTCTTGCGCTGCTTCTCCTGTTTCGGCAGCACACCTTCACCTCCTGCCCCTCAGACCGAATCCTAAGGGTCTCCCCCCAACGCCCAGGTCCGGCTGCTGTGCTCCCCCCTGGGCTGCCGTGCCGCCCCGTATTCAGAGCTGCGACCCCTCCGTAGGACCAGGGGCACGGTGCTGGCCCCGGCGCTCAGCCCCACGCTGGGTTTGCTGGGAGGTGTGGGGCCCCTTCCCCAGGGCACTGAACCAGCCTCAAGGCACCTGGCGACCCATGATATCCCTGGGACATGACGGATAAACGTCATTCCCTGGCAGCTGGAGCGATGCCAGGCATGAGTGTCACCCGGCAGGCAAAGGTTTTGCTTTCCAGCGGGACCTGTCGTATGGATGCAACCCCTTGGCACCGCAGGGAAAGGGCTGGAAGAGGCTGCCGGCGCTCCCGGCCACCGGCTCATCCCTACATAGGAATCCTCAGGTATCCTGGCCTCTCTGGGAAAGACGGGAGGTGGGAGGCTGTGTGCTGGCCCCCCGGGCACGAGTCGAACAGGAACAGCCCCCCATGGGCACAGCCACACCAGAGCCAGCCCCTTCCCGCGGCTGCTTCTTTTCCATCTCCGCAGCCAACACGGGTGCAGAGACACACGCGCGGCTCCTGGACGGCGCGACGGGGGGTCAGGGCTTGTGGATGCACATTTAGCTCACGCCGGTCACAAGAGCATTGCAGGCGCCTTTAGAAGACCTTGAGCAGAATAAACAAGAAGACGAACAAAGAAAGATGATAGTAAAGCCAATCAGAAGAACACAGGATTGCATTCCACAATAATGGGACCTTGGCAGAAAACGTCGATTCGACAGTTTATCTCGACCAATCAGACTGAGAAAAGTTTCCCGTGTTTAAGTTAATATAACCAGTTAGATTTTATGTTTATGCGCGTGTACAGAGTTAGTATAGCCAATTATGTTATGTTTATGCGCGTGGCTAAGTTACTGTAACCAATCATAATACATGCTTGTGCACGTGTACAATGACTTTGCAGAAAATATAACTATAAATATGTGTGTGTTTTAGCAATAAAACATCGTCTGCTTTCAACCTTACAGGCGTCCGTCTACTTCAATCTCCTCAAGGGCTGATGGCGAGCTGGCCACCGCCACCGGGCACGCAGAGGGTGGCCAAGAAAACAGCCAGGGTCAACCACCCACCCAGGAGGGTCGGACTGGACACCCCCGTGGGACGTGTCAGGAGAGAAAACGGTCAACGCTGAAACAGGAACGCGCGCGCGCTGGGCTGTCAAAGCCACGCGCTCCCCGGAGCTCACCAAAACCCTTCCCAAGCGTTTCAGCAATGCAAATGCCTGCTGACACCCAACAACAAACCTTCAAGCGCTTTGCGATGGGGTCCACCGACCGGACCGTTCGTACCGAGATGGGAAAGGTGGGACCGCGGCACGTCTGGCCGCACGCAGCTCCTCCGTCTGACCCAGCGCTGCCGGCTCCCGCGCCTCATCCCGCGGCAGCACCGGCCAGCCCCGGCACGGGACAGCCCCGGCACGGGACAGCCCCGGCCCGAGCCAAGGCAGGGCTGGGCTTTGATACCACGAAGGTGTTTCTGAAGAGCTGAACCGCGTCAAAAAGCAACAAATGGGCAGAAGGAGAAGGCAGCACCGCTGCAGCCTCGAAAAGCAAAAGGCAACTGGTTTCTAAGGAGTACTCCAGAGGATGTAGAGGCAGCCCAGCAAAATGTCAAGCACAGCACAAGGAAACCTCCAAAAGAAGCTCCTAATGGCACTGGCTCTTTTAATATCTTAATTTTTTAAATATTTTTATTATTTTCCATATTATTTTTTATTTTATATCATTTTCATTCTATGAAAGAATGACGCTGTGGTGCTCCTTTAATGCAACGGCCCCATTTCACAGCGATCCTGATTTCTTAGAGGACCCAAAGTCCCGTTTGCGTCCAGCACACCACCACAGCAATCGCTGCCTCCCCCAGCCCGCCCGGTGCCCACGCTGCCGGGCCAAAACCGCGGCAGCCCCGAAGGAGGACAGTCCCGGTGGGATGCGAGCCCCCGGGTTCATCCCTATGAACCTTTTGCCTCAGGTATAACTGGAGCAGGAAGGACACGTCAGCCAAAAATATAAAGTGGTTGACTGGAAAATGAGTGGGCTTTAGCATAGCAAGTATAACCCCTCGGTACAGCCATGGCATAAAAGTTAAATATACATGCACGAATACTTACTGTAAAGATCTTGGGTCAGATTTCACTGGATTCGGTGTGCGCGCTTCCCAAGGGCTGGAAAGGTGGAGAGAAGGAAAGGCCTGACCTGCCTGCGGCTCTGCAAGGCTGTGGAAAATACCGCAGGAGTGACAAGAAATGAGAGTGCAAAGAACTGAAAAGCTCGTAATAAAACTACCTGCGACAAAGAAACCAAACCGTTCTCCATCACTCGCCCGAGTCAAGCAGCACAAGTTCAGTACCGCCACGATAACGGAACTTTTTGACTTTGAAGCAGCCAGCAGCTCTGCCTGGAAAGCAGCCCGCTGGTCATTCTGCCCCAAAATATCTCCTCAGCTACCTGCCCCCCCAATCCACCTGGATCCTTTTTCAGATGTAAGCAGTTCCAGCTGTATTTTAAATATTAACTTTGACTTTCTATAGGAAGTTCAAAATAATCATCTCTCCCTGCATGCCCAGGAAAAATCAGCATATACTTAATGAAAAACAACATTCTTTTACCCTAATTAACCTTTTAATGCTTTACTTTTATGCTTTAATTGACCCTGGTAAGCATAGTATTGTTCATTTCCAGAGAGCAATTTGATATTTCTTCTTCTTCTTATCATCATCATTATTATGATTCCTGCTGCAAATACAGAAGTGGCCTACAAAATCACGATTTCAGAAGCCCTGCGTGGCCTGGTAGACGGCGGAGAGGGGTGGGTTGACCACAGACTCTTCCGAGAGGGACCCGGGCTCACCGGGGACCGCTCGCTCCCAGCGGGCAGCGGGCCTGCGCTGCCTTCTCTGCCTGACTCCAGAGCGGGAACGTCCCTTCTCGCCTCCCCATCGCGGCTCCGTCCAGCCCCGTCCCGCCGAGCCAACTCACGGGCAAAGGGGCTGCAAGCCCCAGGCAAGACTCTTCTGGTTTACCCCCAGCCGGTAACTCAGCACCACGCAGCTGCTCGCTCATTCGCCCCCCCCCCCCAGTGGGATGGGGGAGAGACGTGGGAAAAAAAAAAAAAAAGGTAAAACTCGTGGGTTGAGATAAGAACAGTTTAATAGAAGAGAAAGGAAGAAAATAGTAACAATAATGATAAGAATAATAATAATAAAAGGATTAGAATATACAAAACAAGTGATGCACAATGCAATTGCTCACCACCCACCAGCTGGTGCCCAGTTATTTCCTGAGCCATCTCCCCAGGCCAGCTCCCCCAGTTTATATACTGGGCGTGACGTCCCATGTTACGGAATACCCCTTTGGCCAGTTGGGGCCAGCTGCCCTGGCTGTGCCCCCTCCCAACCCCTCGTGCCCCTCCGGCCTTCTTGCTGGCTGGGCAGGAGAAGCTGAAAAATCCTTGACTTGGTCTAAACCCTACTGAGCAACAAGGGAAACCATCGGTGTGTTATCGACATTCTTCTCACACCAACCCCAAGACACAGCACTGTACCCACCACTAGAAAGAAAATTAACCCTATGCCAGCCGAAACCAGGGCAAAGACCTACGCTCTTCAGCGGCGGCGACCTCAGCCGCCAGCCCTCGCTCGGGAGCCTCCGTCCCCTCCTCGCCGTCGCAGGACGGCCCTGCGACGGGGCGATGGAGAAAAGCAGCTCCGTCGCGGGTCGAAGACGGCGGCCGAACCCCCCCGGGGGGTCCGCTGGCGTTTTGCAGACGTCGTGCTCCTCACCGCTCCTTCCAGAACACGATTAACCGGCAAAAGTCACACCTCCGGGACGTGCCCTGTGGGCATCGCGGCACTGGGACGGGACCGCCGGGGAGCTGTGGATGCGGCTGGAGGTTCCCGTCTCCGGAGAGCATCTCCTGCAAAATTAGTCCGAAGGTGCCGGGAGGGGTCTCTGGGGAAGCCGGAGCACGGCCGATAGCCCAGCGCGGGGGGGTGCCGGCCGTTTGGGGGAGGTGGGAGCGGGGCGTTGGAGCCGAAGGCCACGACCCTCGCGTGCCGACTGGGTCTATAAACCTTTTTCCCAGCATCTTCATTTTTGGGAACCCGCGAGCCCCCCAGGCCCGTAACGTCGCTCTGGTCACAAAGCTTCTTGCAGAGAAACAAGTGAAAAGGTTCAAAGGGGTTTTTAGCGCATCTCCCGACGGGGGGTGGGGGGGGGGCACCCACCGGCACCTTCGCTGCGTTTCAAGCTGTAACTTCACCTCCGAAATAAAGGCCGATTTGCGAGTGAATTCAGAGACTTGAGGGAAGGAGCCAGGCCGCTGGGGAGCAGAAGGCTG
>JANXJC010000044.1:20098344-20122791 GCA_027564655.1 Leptodon cayanensis | reverse complement strand
ATAGTCTACCAGTTCTTGTTCTTTCGAACTCTTCTCTTTGCCCCCGCGCCGCTGCTGCTACAACAGCGTGATTTCCCCGAAGTGATGCTGGAGGCGGTAGCCAATGGGAGGCGCGGCCGCCCCCCGCGGCGACGCTGATTGGTCAGAACGCAGCCGGGTCCGGGGCGGCGGGGAATCCCGGGCGCCGCCGCGTTATACCCGAGGGCGCGCCCCGCGGGCGGCAGAGGCGGGTCGGCGGGTAGCGGGCGCGGACGGCTCGGCTCGGCTCGGCACCGGCACCGCACGGCGCAGCGAGGTGGGTCGCGGTGCGTCTCGTCTCGTCCCGTCGCGGAGTTTGTCCCCTGCTTTGCACGGCACCGGCACTCCGGGTGAAGGTGCCCCGCGGGGTCCGTGGGAACGGCCCCGGGGACACGGCACGGCACGGCTTTGCTCGCCAAGAGGGGGCAGCGCCGGCTTTCGCCGTGCGGAGGCCGTTTTGGGGGAGCGGGGCTCATCGCGCCGGCAGCCTCCGGGGGGGGGGGGTACCGGGCATCCCTCCGGCGGGCGGCGGTCGCGGCCCCTTACACAACCCGCGGGAGGGAACCGCGACCGGGACCGGGGCGGGATGTCATGTCCCCCCGCGGGGCCGGGCATGTGCGGGCGCGGCTGCCGCTCCGCGGGCTCAGCCGGAGGCTCCGCTCCGCCGTTGAGCGTGTGCCAGCGCCGAGCCCCGGGGCTGGATCCCGCGGCCCGGAGCCGCGTTCCCGGCGGGGGGGCAGCCCTGGCTGACCTCCCCCCGCTCCCGTCCCGTCCCTTCCCGTTCCCCCCCGCCGCGCCCGGGGCGGGCACTCTCTGGGCCGTTGTCCCGCCGCCGCCGAGCTCGTTGCTGGTGAAAGTTAGAAACGTATTGTTTGGGAAATCTTGGGCTGTCTTGGGAAAAAAAAAAAAAAAAACAAAACAACAAAACCAACAAAAAAACAAACCACCGCAAACAGGAAATTATTTCTGCAGAGGAAGGGCTGGGAGGGCCGCGCCGGGGCCGGCTCTTTGCCGGGGCCGGTTGCGGTGCTAATTGGGGAGATTCCCCCCCGCCTCCCTTGCGCAATTTAATTAATAATAAACTTTTAAGAAGGCGACGGTGCCCGCGGGGGGACGCCCGGACCCACTCCCGGGAAAACCGCGCGGGTGCTGGCGTGGGGGGGGGTGTGTGTTTTCCCCCCCTCCCGGGCTGCCCTGTCCCACCCCAAGCTGAGCAGCCCGCTCCCAGAATTTAGAAGCTGAGAGGTGGTTTTGGGGCTCACCCGGCAGAGCGGGAAGCACTGCGCTCTAGGAGCAGTGGGAAGATACCGAAAAAGAGTTAAAGACCCTGGAAAAGCAGTTTTGGTTGCACCGCTAGCGTTAGTGGTAATGCTGAGGGAACGGGGGTCAGGGAGGGCGGTGACATTGCAGAACGGTTAAAATAGTGATGAGTTTTTTGCTGACCTGTTATTTCTTTCATAGACAACATGCCAGTGTCAAGAATGCGCATGAGGCCCTGGTTGGAAATGCAGATTAATTCCAATCAAATACCAGGACTGATATGGATTAACAAGGTGAGGGTCGTTTGGTACCGTTACTAGCGTTATTATTATTACTTCTGTATCATTAACCATCCTTGTTCTCAGAGAACACTAAATATAAGTCAAGATCATAAAGAAAAGAAGGACATGGAGAAAACTTGCAAGCATTATGTTTAAAAAACAACTATTTTTGTTTTCGGAAAAGGTAGCTCTGATCGGTACAGAATGTAGTAGTTCCATTTTTCTCCTGAGAAAATTCCCAGGAGGAAAATGATAAATTAAAATAAAAGTAATCTGAACATGATGGAGAACCAAGAAAACTCCAGGACCTTTTCACTCCTGCTGCCCACTTGAGCCAAGTCACCTCCTGTCCCAGTTGAGCAGCTACTGTTACACTCCCAGTTGCTCCCAGTTTTAAGATTTGGCCTGAAAGAAACGCTGTATTTTTTGGTCCAGAAGGCACATCCCTGTACCTGTAGCACAGGGTGAGATCACTAGGCTTATTGAACCAGGTCTCTTTCTCTGAAGTTTCCATATCCAGCCCGAGGTGATATTTAAGCTAGAACGTGTTTTTCTTAAGATTCCTGCAGGGTCTTATGGACAACTTTAAAAGGGGATTGTCTGCCTAAGTGTACCTAGAAAATATACTGTAGCTTATGACACACTAATAGATTAGCTGCAATGCATTTAAATGATTCTGCGATAAAATTGGCGATATTGCTTACTTCTACAGTACCATACCACATGTGGCTTTCCCAGTTTCAGAACTTAAAAAGCCTTGTATGCATTGAACAAAATAGATGGAACAATGGGTGCTTAGTTAAGATAGAGGGCAGAGGGTTTATAAAGTCTCTGAGCTGCTGCTGCAAATTCTTTGATTAAAGCCATCGTTCCAAACTGGCACACGATGCTTCTTTTTTAATTCAAGTCTCTATTGCTTTAACTTCAGGATAAGATGATGTTTCAAATCCCATGGAAACATGCAGCTAAGCATGGCTGGGACATGGAGAAAGATGCCTGCCTTTTCCGGAGCTGGGCCATTCATACAGGTGTGTGCTGGCTTTACATTTCCATCAGTCATACAAATCTCTCAAACACGGCATTTTTTTGTCTTGACTTACACCTCAGCTAGTTATATTAAGTACTAGTATATATGGCAGAGAAAAGAGAAAAAAAATTTTTTTTTTGTGGGAAGAGCTAGCACTGGAAAGTCTAAACACTCACCCCATCTCTTATTTATAGGAAGGTATAAAGTAGGCGAGAAAGACCCTGATCCAAAAACCTGGAAGGCAAACTTCCGCTGTGCTATGAATTCACTGCCTGACATCGAAGAAGTGAAGGATAAAAGCATCAACAAAGGCTCCAGTGCTGTCAGGGTTTACAGGATGCTGCCTCCCCTGACAAAGGATCAGAAGAAAGGTAAGCCCTCGGCAATCCAGCCGGGGTTATGCAGCTTCCAATACTGCGCTTAAACACCACTTAAATTTCCTTCTCAGCGTAGGCAGGGGTAGAACAGACATGTTGGTAGCACCGGTGCTGCTGGGGTTAGTCACTGGTTATTGCCATTGGTAATAATTAGTACAAACGGTTCATTTTATCCCAAATTCTTTAAATGTGCTTATAGGCATCATCAGGAGGCAATTGGGACTCGCTGCTGCTGACAGCGGTAGCAGAGCTTGCTGAGCAGGGCTCAAAGCTGCAAGAGCTCATGCTCGCCTAAAATGTCAGCCATGCAGCCCTTTCTCACGTTTGTCTTATTTTTATTTAACAGAAAGGAAGTCAAAGTCTTCAAGGGAGGCAAGAAACAGGAGCAAGAGAAAGGTATGTGTCTGTAGAGGCAGCTGAAGAAGCTAGAGGTTTTGGTGGTTTTCATGGTTAATTTTTTTTTCATATGGGAGCTTGTGCATTCTTAGACAAGTCTTTCATTCTTTGCCCTTATTTTTGTAGTCGTATGAAGACGTGAGGACAGAGGAGTCGGCAGAAAGACTAACCAACACTCCTCTGCCAGATGACCACAGTGGCTACACCGTTCATGACTACGCAGGGCAGGAAGTGGAGGTTGAGAGCACGTCCATCACCTTAGGTGAGACTCAGTTTTTAGCTCCCTGAGCAGAGTGGAAAGTGCCGTTTGTGCTAAACCCACAATCTCTGCGCCAAAAGACAAAGGTGACTCTTGGGGCTGAGCCCGGCTGCGCCGTCAGACGGGCAGGGAGGAAATGGAGGTGGTTGTGTCTCTCCTGTGAATGCCAACTCCTCCTGCTGCATCCCGCAGACCTCTCGCCGTGCGAGGTGAGCGGCTCGCTGACCGACTGGAGGCCGCCGATGGAAATCACCATGGCTGACAGCACCAACGACCTCTACCAGCTCCAGGTGTCTCCCCTGGCTTCGTCCTCGGAAGGTGGGTATTCCTTTTTTCCCGTCCCGGTCTTTCATCGGTCTATTGGAAGCAAGTTGGAGGCAAGGCAGTGGCATGAAGAAGTGCCTGGGGGATCAGGAGAAGCAAGAGTTGTCTTGTAGGAAAAACAAACACACCTCCACTTGATGGATTTGGGTGTCTGGAGCTACCAAACTGGCCAGGTCACAGAAGGGGCACGTGCCACCTGGAGAAGTAGTTCCTGATGGGTGAAAGGCTCTGAAATGCCGTTTACTTTGCCCATGTGGGCAAAGGGGCAGGCTTCATCTCACAGGCTCAACGCGATGGCACGGACAGGTCAGCCTGTAAAGAAGAGGAGAGTTTTCCGAGCCGGGAGGGTGGGACTGGGGCAGCTGGAAGGAGGCGATGCCAGAAGCAGGAGAGAGTTGGGTGCAATAGTGACAGTGGAGGAACCCGCGCTTCCCAATGGTTCTTCGCTCGGGGGGCAAATCGTCTTGCTCCTGCGTACCAAGCGGGCTCTGCTCTGGAGACTCTTGGGGAGGCATCTGAGCTGGCTGGAGGCTTGCACGCCAACGTGCCGTTGTTCAAGAGCGTCCGAGATGAAGGGCTGTGGGGAGCCTGGGGCACGGAGCTGCTGGTGGGCCTCCCTGCCTCAAACCCCTGAGCCCCTCCTCGGTGTCATCTGTATGGGGGGAAAGTAAAAGGTAGTGGTGTTCTGTGACAAGAGAATATGAAGCGGGTTGCGTGGTGAAGAAGCAGAAGTGTGAGAAGTTGACCTCTATGTCTATTTTCTTCTCTTCTTTTTATGTGCTTACAAAACAGTCACGGACGAAGATGAAGAGGAAATGAATTCGGAGATTTTTAAGGTAAAACCAGCCCTTCTGGTCAGAATAAAATTGGCCAAAGTTGCTGTTTGCACCAAGAGAGGAAGGGAAGCGGCTATCTGATCCAGTCCTCTATGAGCTGGACGTACACTTACGTAATCCAAGACCCTTATTTAATGAGGAAGCCTGAAAAATTCAATATAAAAAGGCGGCTACTTTGCAAACATGAGCTGGAGAGGACACATCCATGGAAATATTTGCTCTTCATGTGAAAGTCAGATAAAGCTATTGAGTACTCCCAGAAGTAGAGGTTGCTCTGTTAGAGTCTGCAAAGTTTCTCTAAACTGTTTTATTTTGCCCTTCCCTCCACCTCTGACATGTGGCGCTTAATCTGAGTTTCCAGACGTCACGCTCATCCCACTGATAAGATGGGGTTTCATCACCGAAGGTGCTCCAGCCCTTCCTGTTTTGCATTAACTTTTTTTTTTTTAAACTAGGAGTAAAACAAGTATTATATAACATAGCATGAGGAGATATAATTTGATCGTTTTTGCTTTCCCCGTCTTCTGATTAAGGGGAAGGAATAAAACATTGCACCCACAGAAAAAAAGAGCAGTTTTTATCGTCTCCTTATTCTCTTACAGCTGCTTGAACCAGCCCAAGACTGGCACACCACCAGCGTTGGGGGGAAAGGCTTTCTCACCAACGAGCCGGGCACGCAGAGCATATGCAGCACTTACAGCTACAAGGAGCAGGATGGGGAGATCGACACAACTTCAGGTACAGACTCCTCGGTTAGCACTGATGGTCAGTGCCGCAGGATGATGCAGACGAGGGTTTTCGTGCCAGACACTGATAGGGAGGGAGCAAAACAAATAGGGGGTTCACACATCCCTGTGTTCTGCGATTTCCAAGCAGCCTGTCGGAAGGCTGTAAGGAATTTGTTGATGAAAAGGAAAAGGTGAAAAATGCCTCCGGTAAGAGTATACTACAGATTTGTCCTAGGGTTATACACATGTAAGTTATGTCAGCTTTCAGGAACTCCTTGGAATGTAACTGAAGAATTTCCACTAGCAATAGCTTAAATGGGACAGTTTAGCAGAGAGTGTTTGGAGTATTTTAGCAAAATATTAGTCTAAGGTATTTACTCACATCTGAGAAACTTTTCCATTTTTGATACATTGTGTTCGTATGTATACACACACCTATAGGCTATTTTGCTCTTACTGCTTGTGATTCAGTACTCATTCTTGTTTTATTTTGTCTAGGAGAGCTGGAGTTCAGGTTCTTAGACCAGAAAAGCAGCCTAGACTTCTCCTGGCTGGAGACGGTGAGACCTACCATGCAAGTCATTCCCTGTGGCTTGTAAAGCCCTGGCTTCCTCTGACCACAAACTGCTCTTGGGTAGAAACTTTGGCAAGCCTGAAGAGAATGGAAGAAGTTGTTTGTTACTGACTGAACAAAGACCGTAGCTTTTATATTCCGTTTAACTCTTAGGCCTGAAAAGGTTAGCAAGAAAAACTCAATTATAAATAAAAAAAAAAAAATTAAAAAAAAAAAAAAAAAAAAAAAAGGACTCCCATCTCACTAGCAGGACTCCTGGCACCAAAGATGCTCAGCCACAGTATGCACCTCGTCATCGCTTCGGAGGGGAAGCTTTTGCTGGGAGGTTGCCGATGTGCTGTGGGGTCTGACCTGGCGGGTACCCCTGAATGTGTGCCAGAGGCCTGGGGAGGACGTTACCATCCTCCCGGTGCGAGATGTGATGAGCACTTTACCCAGGGAGTGCTTAGGAGAGACGCTGCAAACGAGTCTCTTGCCTGTTAGTTTTGGTTGCTGCTTACTTGTGCAACACTGGTGATATTGAGCTTAACGACTGTCATTATACTTAGAAAAATTGCACTAATTGGCCCTCTCTTCTTTGATTTACTCCATCACATAGTTCATCTTTCAGATCTTTCAACTTTAAACTGTGTAAATAGTTTAGACCAATAAAATGTGAAAATTCAGTTTAGGCTTTGCTTCCACATAGTACAGTTACCCAGACCCTCTCATAGGTTGTTACCTGCTCGTAGGCATGCCATATCTATTTCCATACAACCGTTGAAGAGCTGCCGCATGAAACAATTTTTGCACTGATGGGGCAGAGCTCTTTATTTATACCATGCCTTTCTGAGATCCCTTCTACCACTCTACCAGGATACCTACAGTACTGTACGCAGTCACGGGAGCTGGAGCGCCCTGCAGACCCACCCTGGGCCAGCGTGTGCAGGAGAGTGCAGGGTGGAAGAGGTTCTAGTTTGTGTGTAATACATAGGAATCGAATCACTAAGCTGTTATAGACTATTTTCATGTACATTTTATTTTTGTATATAACACATTGTATATTTGTTTTAATAAAAATGTTTTATATATGACATGTTTACTTTTTCTCATGGGAGAGCTCTGAGAATAGATACCAGATTCCTTGAAAATACCCAGACAGATGTGACAGAGACAGTTGGAGGGGTTTTTTTTTCATGAGTCATGAAAGCACAGGGAATTTAGTACAGTTTGCTCCTGTCTTCCACCCCCTCGCCAGTGCAGCTGATGGGTGGAATCCTGCGTGTCCTGGGAAGGGAAGCCCCAGTCCTGTGCACGTGTGGGGTGGTTGGTTTCTATCTGCCGTCATCTGCAACTATCAGACCTAACTTACAGCAGGGTTAAAGGCTATGCTATTAAAAAACCCTACGCACCAAGTCCCTGCTATGGATGTCCCTGTAAGCAACACTGCCAGCTTCTGCGATAAGATCAGCAGCGAAGACCTAGCCAAATAACTCGGGCTTGCCTAAAAAGAACGTATATGCACAGTTCAGAAGGCAAGGGGAAAGCAAGCTGGTTTTCCCCTGTATATTTTATTCATTTGCATTAATTTCAGGCTGGAAAGCTCTGACATGTTATTGCATCGTCTGGGCTGGGAGACAAGAGACAAGGGAACGCGTCTCCAGCTGCAGCCACCAGCACCTGACACTGCCTGGAAACCCCCCCGTACTGAACAAAGCTGGGTCGTGATGGCCTTTGGGGAATAACTTCATTCACCGAGCGAGAGCGAGGAGAACACGAGGCTGCGGGAGAGGAAGACCCAACCCAAAGGGCAGGAACAAAGCGGACATTTCCTACCGCCTTTGGCGGAGGCTCTGCCGTGACTCGAACCGCACACACGTGAGGACAGATGTGGGGTTTACTGAGGGAAAAAATAAGGAAGCAGGTGGTGGCGAGTCTCAAATCCAGCACAGTTTGGATACGGCACAGCAAGGCGGACGGGCAGCCCGGGGAGGGAGAGGCTGGGCAGGGTTCCTGCCGTACCTGTTAGTCATTAACCGGCCCTATCTATCTCTGAGACAGCCCAAAGCGGGCAGCGGCAGGCAGCACCCTTCCAGGTGGCACCAGGCAGAGAGCAGCTTCCTACGCCTCATCCCGGTTCTGCGTGGGCGGCAGCCTGGGGGGGTGATGTCCTTGCTGTCCCCCCCCCCCCCGCAGCGGTCACAATCCCTGGCAGGGTATCTGGCCCAAGGGTCCATCTCCCAGGACGGGATCCAGCCAGCCAGGATCCCCCCCCGGGTACCAGGGCCACGGCTGCCTCGGATCACACCCGCCTAAAATCCCGCACGGCTCCCGGCTATGGATCTAGAGCAGGAACGTTTTGCGCACCAGCAAAGAAATCACCCACCAGAGCAGGTTTATGCCCTGGCCAGCTGCAGCAGCAGCTACTGCCGAGGAAAGAGCGTGGGGCTGCTGCATCTAGAGCCACCGCTGTACGCCCGGGAGGGGACACCAGCTCAGTGCCATCGGCACAGCCAGGGGAAATCGGTTTTGTTTAGGAACTGCTGCAAGTTTGTTACATATGGGGGGGAGAGAAGGGAAACTTTCTATGATGCGAACAGTGCTAAAAATAAGGTAGACATTAACCTGTCCATTCATGCATTAAAAGGGCAACTTTTTCACAGTTATGCTCAGATAGAAAAAAAACAGCACTTAAGTTCTCACAGATAAAAACATTTGACCAAGATTTGAGGACTGAAGAAAACAGCAGCTAGTATGTCTCACCCAGGGACCACAGACACACTCCAAGTCTGTTTTTACCAGGACAGAAGAGATGCTTTCCTTCATCACCTGCCAAGGTACCTGCCTGACCGACCGCCCATTAGGTATTTTGCCAGTGAGAAGCGGTAAAGTCCCATGACGGGGTGGGATTTATCCATCCAGTTCCTCCACTGGGTAAGTAACTGCCAAATTCAAAGTATTCTGTTGTTTTTGCTGTTTTGAACTCTTTGGAAGGAGGGGGAAGGAAAAAAAAAAGGCAGAGTTGAGCTCTCCAGCTCAAGAGAGACGTGACTTGCCAAACCCCAGTGAGACTCGGAGGCTGCTGCGCCGTGTCGATGCCCGACTGGCTCCTCCATCACCTCCAGGGCAGATGGGATTGCTAGAAGTGATATTTCTTCTGCCAGTGCCACCTAAGGAGACCTTTAGGCTGCTGGTACCCAGAGGAGCATCATGAGCTCTTTAGGATAAACCTCCTGCATAGGTTATGCAATGAAAACAGTTTTAAAACCTTGACATTGACTTCTTCTGCACTTGCCTATCCTAATCAAGCTCTTCATAAACCCAGTAAACTTCAGCTGGCTATCCTGTGTTGGAGTAAGAGTTGTTTTCACCTTTAATATGCACACAGCTACATTGAGCTGGGAAGTAATTACATACCAGGAGAGCAGGTCATTGGAGAGAGCTCACCCCTGCCAAACCCAGGCAAAGCAATAAAAGGAAAGTTTTTATGGGCACGGCTCGAAGGGCAAGCGGCTCTTTCTTGTGCTATGAACCTTGCCTGACAGTGAGAAAGATCTACAGGCAATGGACCTGTTGTAAAAATAGAAATCACCTCTCTGTGGTGGAAAAGAAAAAGGAGTCGTATCATCGGTCGTCATTTGGGAAACGAACGGAGCTAATGCTGCAGGCTTGGCAGGCTGCTTGAGCAGAGGCTCTCCATCACTTACACCCTACTTAAACCACTGCTGGCTGCAGCTTACTTGCAAACCTTGAAACCATTTAAAAACAAATCCAAAATTCTCCTTATTGAGTTTTAGAGCTTTAGGATGTCAACAGGACAAAACCTCCCGAAAATAACATGACAGTCTCAGAAACAGTCCCACAACCTGAACCTGGGAAAGCCCTACAGCAACTCAGGCACAGATTTTGCTGCTGCAGCATCCTGCACCGAGGCGGCAGAAGACTGCCTTGGTCTTGCCAATAGAGATTTTCAGTGCCGCAGAGGCAAGGATATCGCGCATCTGTTAATTGCAGCTTTTCCTAGTGAAAACCCTTGACCTATAAATAAAGAGTTGTTGCTTTTCCCCTGACCTTTGTTCAAATGGATTGTTAAAATGCCCTTCCATATTTAGAGGGGAACATAACTTCCTCCCCTGTGGTCTGCTTTGGACATTGCTTGTAATTTAATCACTCATTAGGAGCAACCTGTGAGCAGCTCAACACCTAAAGGTGCTGCCTAAAGGAGCCTTTTTTCTCTTGGCTTCCCAGAGCGGTGGCACCTTGCGTGAGCTTTACCCGCCAGGCAGCAGAGCCTGCAATTAGTGTTTCACCTTTATTTGCCATGGTGATTGAATCCTGATAATTGGACACATTTCCAGGCAGTCACATGATGTACAGTATTGCACCTATAAAGGGTAGCAGTGCTTCAGACCAAAGGTATGAATTTATAACTGCAAAAAATAGTGGAATATTTGTTTGTGGTGCAAAGGCAAACTATTGCTTAGACAGCAACCAAATGTCTTAGACTGCAAACATTATTTCTCTGCTGTTGTGCTGGATCATTCCTCCTCTCTGGTTCCTCAAGGGTCCATTTTTCCCCCCCATGTTTGTACACACAACACAAGGAGAACAGAAACTTCTGCAGGACAAACCTCTCCCAGAGGCGTGGGAGGGCCAAGGGAAGAAGTATTGCCTGTAGAAAAGTCAGTTTTAGAGCTTAGATGGGGAAAAAGCTTCCCTAGAAAGGGAGGAAAGTCACATTTTCATGGACAAATTGGATCTAAGTAGTGTTCTCTCTTACACCAAGTGCTTCAGTCCGCTCTGTACCCTCTTCCACCACAGCACCGCACTTCAGAGCTCCTTTCCCTCCCACATTTTCCCCATCCTCTTCAACATTTTTCTTACCATTAAACTCACCCCTGTCCCTCCCCAGCCTTCCCATGTGCGAAACAAACAATAATAAAAGCACATTCGTGCAGGCAGCACGCTGTGCGTAGCTCAAGCTACTTGCACACTGTGTCACTCCACTCTAACCTTTGGTCTTACCTATTCCAATAACGTCAGGATGCAAATTCAGCCGGTGTGGTTCCCTGCCACGCTGGGCTGCGGGTGGCCACCCCGAGCCGCTGGGAAGGGATGGGGAAATCTTCCCACGGCCCCTTCCAGAGTTCAAACAAGAGCATGGCACGCACCGCCACCGAGCTGAACGCTCACAGGCCACATGAACCTGAGCCAGCAGAAACCATAAGTTACCCAAAACCTAGAAAACCTGCTCATCCCGCTGGCAGACGTATTTGGTCACCAGCTGGATGTAAGCAGAAGTGTCGAACCACAGTATTAAGGACTCGGGGCTGCCAGGCACAGACAACCGTACGCTCGTTCCACTAACTGCCTTGCGGACCAAGGGGATGAGCAGTGCCGAACCACAGACAGCACGACAGGAGTAACAAGGACAGGGAAGCCAGGAGGATCTGTAGCCACAGAACTAGGAGACGATGAGGGCCAGGGAGTGGGCAGATCTCATCACCCCCCCATCCAAAACCAGTGCCGGCTGGGACCCAGGTGCCAGAAGTTACCAGGGTCTGCCTCTGCATGAATACAAAGGCAGTTAATCATCCCTTCTGGTATATAAGGCTGGTAAACGAAGTCAGGACAAATGCATGGATGGAATAGGCATCGGACAAGGGTTATCAGGAGATTTCCAGGAATAAGGAATCCAATTTGCAGGGAGCAAACAGGACAGCAGACCCAGCCTCTCTCCCTGCCCTGACAGCCAACACAAGCGGTCGGGCTCCCTTCAGCCTCTTCGCCTCCAGGATGATCCACCCCATTTGTTTTGCTCACGATTCCTACAGAAACTTCACCGTGAAGCCTCTGAAGGGCCTGACAGTCGGTACCCGGCCAGCCTGGGCACGGCTGGCCACAGCCGCTGTCATCTGCCAGCGGAGCCACCGGCGAGGGATGTCAGGCTGGGTTAGGGGTGAGATGCTGTCACAGCCCGCGCAGCACAGACCTGCCTCGCGCAGCTCACCAGCATCTCCTCAGTTGCCAAAAACCAGAGAGGAGGAGAAGGCTGAGCTGGTGGCACATCAGGTTGCCAGCGGCACCCAGGTCCTGGGCCAGAACAGCAGCAATGCACATCACTTGTACAACACGAGCACCCTGAATGACGATGACTGGCGATGCCCGCGCAGAGGATGCTCAGCCATCGCAGATGAACTCACAATCTATTTCGGTATAGGAAATTTCACACTGCCTGTTGTGCATTGTTCCCCATTGCACGGCTGCGACACGCTACGCTGCGGGCACGTGGCCACAGCATCAAAGCACAGAAACGCCGGGGCAAGCTGAGATGTGTGCAGCAGCTTCTGGGGATCTTCCAGGGGAATTCAACCTCACCAGCTTTACATGACTGCCTTAGCAGAAACAGATGCCTCGCCAGCCAGCGGGAAGGACTTTGTTTACTCTGTTTGCATGGAGCAATGGTTGAAAATACCAAAGCAAGGGAATGGTTAAAAGGCAGGTTTCACTGGGAGGAAGAAGGGGTAATGCTGTGAGGAGCTCTGGGCAATGGGGAAGCAGATAGAGGTTTTATTCCTCTGCAAGCATGCAGTGGTTTAGCAGTGATAGCACCGAGAATGAAGGACAGAAGAGAGCATAAGGATGCTGGCCCTAATTCAAAATAAATCTAGCACAAGCATTACGCATATTAGCTATTTGCAAGCAGGGCTATTAAATAACAAGACCCAGGCTAATCACAGGCATAAACACTGAACATGCCCAGTTTTAACATCTGCATTGCAAGAATATGTTTCACTGTTTGTTCTGTCATGAGCTAAACACTATAAAGACTTCACCAACAGTCTTCAGGCAGAAGAAATTAATTGGGAAGCCAAGTCCAGACAGGTACAACTTTGTTTTCACAAACTTTATTGCTGAAGAAAGAAGAGGGAGTAGAGAGCGGAGTGTGGACTATGCTGGCCTGTTCCCAGCCTTGTGGCTAGGTTTTAGGATGTTTTTACAAAATCCTGGAGGGAGATGGCATAGATTACCAGTGGCATTATCTAAAATCAGCAAGTGAACCATGTTAGCATACACACATTTCACACGGAAATAATAATACAGTATTATATCCAGCGACTGCCATTCCTGTCCGGAGCAATCCTTTGCCATCAGCTTTGGAAGACCCTCACTGGGGTTTCTCCTGCTCCGTGTGCTGCACCCCACACTTCTGGAAGCCCATGGACAGACTTTCCCAGGGGTGTACCAGGGCGACTTGCCTCGGTGTGAGTGATTCGTGCCACCATTTGTTCTGCCCCATAGCTCCACATGCCTCCTGCCCTCACCCCACAACGAGGTCCCAGCTCACCCAGTGCAGGCTGGGTCCACAGCAAAGCTGTGCTGCATTTGCCTAATGTTCATGTGATGGCTGTATCATCTCAGGCTGCGTGCCAAAATCCCAGCACAAGCCACATCACATCAAGAAACCTCATGTAGTTTGTATCCGCTAATGCGTAACATCCATCAAGCTCACACCAACAATCAACAACTGCATCTGAGCCATAGCAAAAGCATCTTAGATACTGCCTACAAAATATTATCTGAACCACGAGAACTGTAAAAGTTTTACAACAATTGGCTGCATCAGAAACAAGCTCTCTCCCAGCTGCCATGCAAAATGCTACCAAGCTATTCCAGGGAAACGGTCCAAACCGGCACTGCTCACCGATGCTACATGCACAATTTCCATGCACGGGTGATCAGCCCGTCTCATTGAGTGGCTTTTTCTCCATGAGGCAGGGAGAGGACAGCAATCATCAACAAGAGGAAGAGCATTTAAAAAACCCACAGCAATTAATAGGTATGTTCTTGGACCTATTTTTAATTTACATCTTGTGACTGACCAGATTTCAGATTGCTGGTGTGTTTAATCAAGGCGCTATTACTGAAACTGCCCTTTCTTACCTCATTTAGTGTTATCTTTCCTTAGAGCTAAAGACAACAGGAGCTTTTTCCATTGATTTTAAAAGGCTTGGGCCCACCTAGATTATACCCTTGCCCAGCTGTGTGCAGAGATGACTAAATTTTGGGCCTTAATTCCCAGATCCTGTTTGCTGCTGGGTTCATCCCAACAGTTCAGAACCCGATATTGTCCCTGCAGCTGAATAGCTCCCGCACCTCCACTCCAAGACAGGTAGTGGCACGTGAAAGCCATGTGCATGTCCTGGTAGCAAAGTCAAGGCAAAGCCTCAATATAATTCCTATCTTCAGGAAAATGCCCCTTCCTCGAAACAGCAATTGCTCATGGAGAAGCATGGAGCGCTTTGCTGGAAGCACAGGCTGAGCCCCTCATCCCCATCCCTGATGAACAGCTCAGCAGGGGAAAGACCCCAGCTGACACTCCTCTGGTGTTTCACTCACTATAAACAGGTAGCAAATCTTCTACCTAATTAGCCCCTTGAGAGAAGCAACTCATTGCGGTGTTTTGATTACAGTGCACGCGCCTTTACGTAACGTGAGCGTCGAGGGCTTGGGGAGCGTAGACAGCCCTCGAACTGTGCGTAGGTACGAGGAAGCCTTGGCAAAACATTTTTCTGTGTTCCACGTCGGGGTGCCATCCCCTGCTGCCATGGAGGAGCACAGCCAGGCTGAGCGGGTGGCCTTTCAAGCCGTTCTCCCCAGCTTCAAGAATGACTCTGCTTTTGCCCCTTTTGCAGGGACCGCGGCCCTCGCGGCAGGACCCCCGCAGCGGGACGGCGGCAGGACCCTGCCTGGGTCGGGGGAGCCGCGCACAGTACCCCACGGCTGATGCTCGACTGTTCCCAGTGCTGAGGCTGGAGCCTTGATGCTGTGCTATGTGAACACATTGCATGGTACCTCACAGTCAGGCAAAATTTCCGGGAAACCGGCTAACTGCCCTGGGGAAGGTTCTTGCCGTGAGCAAGAATAACTTACACCCCGAGCCCCGTTTAAAGGCTGTGGGGATCACTTTGCAGCAGAGGAGTTTCCCTGCCATGCCGGGAACTGCCGAACGCTGTCCTGTACCCTGCGGGAGAGGCACGGGTGGGCTACGCTCCCCTTTTAGCGACCAGCTCCTTTTCACTGCTTGGCTGCTGCAGGGATTTTGCACCCCTGGCCATCTCAAACGGGCTGGCTGACGGCCACCTGCGCAGAGCCCCGGCTCGCCTGCAACGCCCCAGCTCCACAAACTCTGCCAGGGTTCTCAGTACTTGCCAAACCCACCCCAAGTGCTTCAGAAATTAGGTCTCTGCAGCCGCAGAAGCGGTGGGAGCAGCCGTGCCGGCAGACAACAGGGGCCTGCGCTCCAGCCTCCCCGGGGCTCTTGGCTGGAAGAAGCCGCTCCAACATTTCCATGACCTTTTCACGTGGCTCTCATAAAGGTGAGGAGGAAGACGCTGGTCTCCCAGCTTGTTTCTTTTTACTTTCGGTGCAGGATCTGGCAAGTTGTGAGGCAGAGGAGCCAGGTGTTGTCCTTACCACGGCTCTCTCCTTGAAATCAAGAGGATGGTGCAGGGAACCCGCTGCTGCCCTCCCAGCTGTGGGATGGACAAACCATCCGCTCAGCACAGCCCTGCGCTTACCTCCTGACTTCTTGCTAAGGGCCTGGAAGGGATTGACTTCGCCCCACTTTACAGAATAACAACGCAGGGGCGGCTGGAGCCACTTCGGTGGCACAGTTTCACAATGAACTCGCTGCGGTTCAGCAAACCTCAGGCACCTCGCATCTGAGGAACAGGAACCCAGCGACTGAGGTCTGCAGGACGCAAGCCCAGCCCTGCAGGAAAACGAACTTGCTACGGTGTCAAAAACCCAACAAAACACTCGCGAGCTTGGCGCTTGGGATGCGTCCCCTGCGGCGGGTGTCCCGAGCCTGCACGTGCCACCTGGGCTACACCGCTGCCCTTCGTGTGGAGTCCAGTACAGCCTTCTGCTCTGGAAAACAAACTCAGTAAATCGAGAAAAAACTATGAGAAAGGCTAATGGTATACTTGATAACAACTTGCTGCCTCCTGCACCTCTGCTGAACAAACCACTGTTTCCTGAATTGAGGTGTCAGGCATGAAATATTTCACATGCTGGAGCAACCGTCACCATCTGCTAAGCGACAAACAGAACTTAAGCCTTTCCTGGTATTTAATGCATAAATCAGGGTGCGTCCTGTGTGGCTGTTTGCGATTCTGTAATTGAAAACTCCCTGTCTTGCTTGGGGAGGTGGCAGTAAAAATGCTTGTATAGCCGGTGTAGATTTAGCCTAAACCACTTTCTATCAAAGTGTCTCTATAGGATGCCTAACTGGAGTGTGCAGTCTAGCGCTACTGCAGCAGGAGTGTTGCCAGAAGTGCCTGTGGGCATCAGGTAAGGCCGTACCTGAAGAACCAAGAATTTGTTTCCTTTGATATCCTCTTTTCCCTACAGCTTATATGGATTTATCCTTTCCTTCTGCTCCACATCTCACCAGCCGGGTGAGAAATGACTCGACCATTACTCGTGACCCCACGGGTCTGGCAGGCTGATCATTGCATAAGCATTTATTTTCACTCTTAGCCCTCCAGGCACTCAGTTATCCTCCCAAGTCCATACCAAACAAGCACCCAGCACACAGCGTGGCCTGGGGTCACCGCACCACCTGCAGCAGAGACAAGACGACAGACCTCCATGCTTGGGGAGCATTGGCTTTGCATGAACCCCCCCTGCCCACAGGAGCTCCTGGGAGGTCTCCTGTGCAAAAGCCACACGTTAATATATTGTCACTTAAAAATATGCTTCACCAACGTTGTTTGCAACGGTTGCAAGAAGCAGAGGGGAAAGGCTGATTGCTGGTGTCAGCCAGCAGCACAGGAGGGTTAGTGCCGCGGGGGCACGGGGGCAGCTCCAGCCCTATCTGCTGCAGCTGCGCGAACGCCGAATTCAGCGTGTCCGTGATTCGTGCCCCAGTTCAGCACTTCCCCCGCTCTGCTCTCCACCTCAGAGCACCAGGTCACATCCTGCTCGGGTCTCCAATTCACACAGGCTCGTCTATTCAGACCTCCCCATCGATACACACAAACAGAAGCAGACCCAGTAGATCGAGGGAGGGGATTATCCCCTCTACCCAGCACTCGGCAGTTCACACCTAGAATACCATGTCCAGTTTTGAGTCCCCCCAGCACAAGAAAGACATTGACACACTGGAGCAATAAGCCCCAAAAGCTTGAAGCCACCAGCACAGCCAGGGGCAGAGAGCCCTTGCTGGGAGATGAGGGGGGCTTGTTCTGCTGGAGGAGAGGCTTTGGGGGGGGCTCACGGAGAAAGTGGAGCCAGGCTCTTCTGAAGGTGCACAGTAAGAGCACAAGAGACAAGGGGAAAAAGCTACAATGAGAAGTTCAGCCTGGATATCAGGGGATGTTTTTTCCTGCAAGGACAGCCCAGAGAGGTTTCCATCCAAGACTGGAAACAGCCCAGGACAACCCAGTATGACTTTGTGACTGACCCTGCTTGAGCAGGAGGTTGGACTAGAGACCCCCCAAAGTCCCTGCCCACGGGAATTATCCTACAAGGCTACTCTGCTATGTTCTTCCACCAGCAAGCAGATCATTGCAGGTGGCACAGTTCATGAGAAGCTCTTTGCCTTCTCCTGCTTAGTGCCCTGATTTACCACCTGTTTATCACCTTTATTTAATCAGCAGCGGGCTTCCGGACCATGCTTTCAGGAGAGCTCTTTTCTTGTTAAGTTTTGATTATGTTTCAGTTAAGGTCTGGTATAAAGTCTCCTGTTCTTCCACACCTCACAGCTATCGAAAAGTACAGCTATCGAAAAGTACAGCTATCGAAAAGTACAGCTATCAGTGGTCGTTCCCTCACTTGTATGAGGTTTCCCTGCTGCACAGAAGGGCAACAGCATAAAGCTCCCAGGTGAAACCATCTATATCAGCTTCAAAAGCAGAGGTGAATCCCCACCAGACTTTACATGGCCTTTCTACCATAGCCTTTCACACTAGCTATGGCATTCTATGCACTGAGGTGCTGCCTTCATATTTGCTTCATCAAACTCCAAAAAAAAAGGACTCTCAACTTACTGAGGAAAGCTGAATCATCAACAACAAGAACCCCCCTGAACCAAGAAATATCAGACTAAAAACTTTCACTAAAGTGGAAGGGGGGAATAACCTTCACAGGCTGGTGCTGCTGGCAGATGCAGAGGTCCATCTGCTCACCCCCGTTTCTGTCTCCAGAGGAACAGCGAGGAGAGCACGACCAGCAATTCCACCAAGTCCTGGGAAGCCCTGCCTGCCCTAGGCTGTGGTCGTATTGCAGCTGTGCTCACAAGTGTTTTTATTTTCTCAGGAAACCTCTCAAACAAAATAATCTAGGTGCAGAAAACTAAAGCACAAGGGATCCCTTGCCCTCTGTACAATGGGAAAAGCTTCTCTGAAGGCACTTTTAATGTGCATTATAACTACAATAAGCCACAGTAGACAATTCCTCATTTCCTACTGAAGTATACAGAAGCAGATGGCAATTGGCACTGACAGGTTAGGAAGAGGCATTCAGTGCCCTGGAAGTTCTTTCCTTGTTTGCATGAAATCCCCATTCACACAGGGGCAGAGGCTTGGCCCCATCCAGAGCATTGCAACAGGAGGACAGGAGAAATACGCAGGAGAAGTGTCCTGGACAGTGGAAACAAAGAAAAGAACAGGTGCAGTGGAAGAAAGAGAGGAAAACCCAGAAATACTGAGGAAAAATAAAAAGAGAAAAGGAAAACCTAGAGCCAGTAGAGTTTGGCTTCTGCTATCAATGAACAACAACAACAACAAAAAAACTAACAACAAAAAACCAACACCCAAATGAAACAGTTTCGTTTTATCTTAAAATGCAACACTCTCAATGCGCTAGAGGCACATCCATGCAGGCAGCTCCAGTAATGTTTTCCTCTCCTTTTCAGGGCACTCAGTAATGCTCTTCAATCATTTTGATTCGTGCCAATCAATGATGGCCCACAGCACCCACTGCATAGAAATAATTATACTTATTTACTAATCTTCTGAGGGTAAAATGGAATTAAACCCAAGAATGACTGCAGCATTTTTAAACCACATGTAGTTCAAACAAGATGCAAAATTCCTTAGATATGTTTCTAAACCAGGCATTAGAAACCCCAGATCAACAGAATTATTAAAACCCAGACCCTGTAGTTTACCTGCCCTTATCTTACAACCAGTGTCCCAGTAAATTAGCTTGGGGTCTCCTCTCTAACCCCAGGATATCAGCAAACCAGTCCATGCCCACCATCAGGACCACACTCCTCATTTCTCTCAACCACTCCTACCCTTAGGAAACAAGCCACAGAAATTTCAAAAGACATCAGAGTACCTGGTAGGGAGGAGCTCATGGGATGCAGGCTCCCAGCCTGGCTCTGCTGCACACCACTGCAGGGACAAATCCTGCTCAGCCTACAGCCAGGGCTTTGCAGAGCTGGCCCTGCTGCCCCAGGAGCCCTGCTTTCAGAGAAATGGATCTACTGGCTCCTTTCCTTCCTCCCTGGGCTAAATAACCTCCCCATAAAGCCCTTGCTGATAGCAGGATGCAGCCACCGAGACATGCCCCTGGCTAAACTGTCCCAGAGAAAGCCCAGAGCAGGGCAGGGTGCTGAGCTCCGGTGAAGAGCTACAGCTGCTGCTGACAACATTCGAATGCACATGGAAACACAAAACACCTGCAAGGTAAAGACCAACGCATCTGAGCATACCAGACCCCAGCAGTGTAGAAAAACGCATTACAGCAGCTCTACTTCCCATTTCCCTTTCCTTACAGCTCTGAAAAGAGCAGCTCCAAAGGTCAGGGGCTTGGGGGGCAGCTGCCGGTAGCCCCCCAGTGGGGGCTGTTGCTGCTGCAGGGCCAGCCGAGCACACTCAGGGTCCCAAACTCCCACCGTTTCCAGCCTGAGCTTTCCGACTGATTTGCTACCCGGCTGAGCATCAGGGTGCAGAGCACCGCCGTGGAGAAGCTGGCTGGGCTGGGGAGGGACCAGCTCGGTGACGCAGCGTTGGGCTGTCAGAGCCCGAAGGCGGCTTAGGGGCTGAATCTGCTCCTTTCTGGTAGTGCCTCCTGAAGAGTCTCCGGGAAACAAGCAAATTCTTCCTGAATTTTTATGTTGAAGAGCGCTCCCTGGCCAAAATCGGCACGGAATTGCGTTAGCTTCTCTACAGATAGGAGGTGTGTTCGGTCTAACAGCCTGGGGGAGAGAAAGCACAGGCACCTTCGGAGCAAGAATTAACACCCAGACCTTGGGTGCGCGTTCCAGAATCAGGAGAACCACTTTCCTCCTCCTCCTCCTCCTCCTCCTCACTGCTGTGCTCTATGATCCCAGAACAGCAGCACCATCCACACTGGAAAACGCCCCTGGGCACTGTGGTGGAACCTGCACTAATTAAATACCCCCAAACCTACAAACTTGCAGAAGCAGCGATATAACGATGAGGTGATGGGAGTGTGACTGCAGGTATCCCTCCATCAACTCCAGTCTGATTCGCTGCAAGTATCCGAGCAATTTTCTAATGCTCTGAGACTCACAAATTTTACAGGGTATTTGAGCTGCAAGTTGGTGTCTATTTTACTTTAATATTAAAGGACAGGGAAGTGGCACGAGGTTTGACAAAAGAGAAAGCTGGCAGAAGGGTCTAGCTAAAAGGAAGAGTGGGGAAAAGTCAGGTGTAGGCAAGAAGAGAGGAGGACAGAGATTATTTCTGTGGCCAGAGCCTTGCAGAAAGCATGGTGTAAATATCTTACTCTAGTTTGTATTGCTAGAAAAGAGGGAAAAATTTTGTGGAAAGGATGATAAATGCCCATTTGAAGACAAAATGCCATAGGAATATTGAAGATTTCATTTAAAATAGCTGAAGAACATCTTGGTCCAAGGCTCAGAAATCCTTGGCAAGCAAGTGGTGAAAAGGGCCTGAAGCCGACGAAAGAGGCAGTGTTAGGAAATGGGAACTGAAGCAATATCTACTGATGGGAAAAGAGAAGTGGCCGGGATATTTCTCAGCTGGTTTCACATCCAGGCACCTCCTTTCACGCACAATCACTCCCACTTTATAACGAGTGGGAAAGCAAGGGGTGCAAGCCAGACTCCGGATTGCCGAGGGTATCGGGGCGACAATGGAAACACACCATTGTGCGTGAACTGATTCACGGGGCACTTCTTGTTTAAGACAGCGTTTTCCCTCTTGTGCAAACACTGCACTAGGGAAAGTAACCTCTCAGTTGCAAAGACTGGTGAGAAAATACTAAAACCAGATGGATCTGTTACTTGTGCTAGGTTTTAAGGACTATGTTGGTGTAGTAAGTGACTGTGTAACAACAGAAGCAAGATGCAGAGTAAAGAGCGTTGCAGGTCCAGGTGACCCATCGCAGTTTGGTGCCCAAACACAGATGGATGCCAGGAGGAGTTGCCGAAATGCTGGTGCAAATTAGCACCGAACTCCTACCCAGCAGCGTAGCTCCCTGGCTGAGGTACCCGAAGTACACCTAAAGCACCAGGAGTTGCTTTGGGATACGGATGCATACCGGGTTTGCACGGGGGGGTGACGGGACACCCCCAGAATAACGCAACCCCAGGCTCGTACCCACGGGGACAGCTCAGGCCGGCGCAGCAGGCTGCGAGCAGGGACGCTTGCACTTGTTATGGTTGTAGCATCTGCATTACCTCCCTCAAAATACGTGGTTGTGTGGGTTTATTTTAGAATAGCCAAGTACACCGGAGGGCTTATGTTTCTGCTTTCTTATATTTGCATACAAATAAGACACGCAGATATATCCCAGCATCACAACAACCAACTGCATGCAACGAGCCAGCAGCCAACAGCCCTGGCTGTACCCGGAGAGACCGGCCTGGGTTTAATTTCTAACATAACTCTGTCAAACGGGGACTCCCCACTTCTTCCCATTGTAACTCACAGCGATTTACATTGTTTAAAGACACATATAGAGAGGCTGTTTTATTGCAAGCATTTCTTCAGCACCAGTTTGTAACTCATATTCTCACCTATCAGCTGCTTCATCTCCATCTGCTTCAGATTTTGGCAATGGCGTTTAATGAGGTTAAAGTAAAACCTCTCGAAGATTAAGAAGGAAAAAGCTCTTTGTATTTTCGGAAAGAAGGGGGTTTAAAGAGCAGTTGCGCAGTTCAGGGCAGTGAGCAAGTGAAGTGCTGTTCTAGGATTTCTCGGTTCAGACTGGTCTCACACCACTCGAACACTTGTAGCTGAGGGGGGTCCTGTGCACAGCGGCCGGGGACTCCCACCCAGAGCAGCCTCTGGGCTCGCTGCCTATTGAAGCTTTTTTTTAGCTTCCACCAAAGAGAAATCCGGCGTCTCCACAACCACTAGCTAAGGCAAAATTTCTAGTGCAAAGGAGGAAACCAGCACGGCTAGAAACGCAGCGTTACGCAACGAACACGCAGCGGGTTTGCGCCCACCGTGGGCTGCGCCGGCTGGACGGCACCGGCGGCTGCTGCGGGGATGGAGGAGGAGGAGGAGGAGTGCAAGGGAAGGCTGAGCGTGACCCAGGCACCCAGCTTGCGTTGTGTCCCCACCTTACAACGCATAACAAGGATGATGCGATTTACCGCAGGTCCATTTTTCACAATCTTTTATCGGAGTCATCTAGAAACACCGGCAGAGACTGGTGAAGCAGCAGTGCGACGACTGAACTTACGCTCACCTCTAAGCAGCCTGGGAAATATTAACCACAAACTTGAAGTGTATATATCCAAAGCCACAGGGTTTTTTCTTTTTTTTTTTTTTTTTTTTTAGCTCATGAGCCATGATACTTTATAAAGGCATTTGTAATACTGCAGAAAAGAAGAACTGAAAATTCCAGAGGTGCATTTTATGCAGTATGAAATATGGTCTCCTCCAGTTTCATATCTTAAATGTGGCTTTTGCTGTATTCCAGCATAATATCTCACTTGAAAGGAGCTGTATAATGGCATAGATGAACAAGTATGTTGCATGTACAAAGGCGAAATTAATCCTGCCAACATCTCTGAGGAAATTTAAATTTGAAATCTGAACTAAAATAGGTATCTTCAAAGATTTTTTTTTTCCCAAACCCTGTTTTCTTTAAACTCCCATTTAACACCCTTAATTTAATTTTCAGTGCGGCAGATGTTACTTACCAAATACTTTCTAAATAATATCTGATTAGTGTATAGCATTATATTTGAGGTCAGGAAATCTATATGGAGTTGCACAGTTAGTTAAAAGTGAGGGTGCAATGCCTCGTGTGAAGTTAAACTGGTCTCCGTTTCAAACCTCCTTCAAAAAGTCTGACCACCCCAGAAGACTAGATTATTAAGACACAATATACACATTCATTCCACCACGTCCCCACGTGCCTGTGGGAATATGAGCTCTACATTTCTAATACATTCAAAAGCTGATTTCTAATGAACCAGGTGGTTCCAGGAAGGTAAAGAGACCTCCTGAAGAGAGGGACTAAAGTGGGATGAATTAGTTCAGCAGAGGTTGGTCTTTATTTTGTGTTAGGCAGAGGAAGCCCTTGCTGGGGGCCCCTGCTTTTGAGTGCTAGGCCACTGAAATCCAGAGACGGTCTGATAATGATCTTGGTAGGGTCAGAGTCTGAACGTGAGTGAAGGTAAATCGAGCAGTAACAAACGTGAGAGCAAGGTCAAAACCTCCGACAGCAAGACTATGCAAGGTGGAAACTGTCCTTCATCTCCATCGCAACATGGCTGAGCGCCGAGGCGGTCGGCTGGTTCCATCAAAATTAATCCACTTCTCTGGAAGAAGTGACCTAAAAATACACACCTGGCACGCCAGCGTTCCCACGGCTTTTACACAGAGCCGACACGGGCCGTGTTCTGGCTGCAGAATGCACAAGAAATACCAAAATTAAGATCTTAATCTTTACCAGTTGCAAAGCACATGGCTGTGAACCTGAATTCAGATTCAGGACTAACTCGACCGTCTTTCTTCCACTTTTCCCTGCGGTGTCCCCTTGTCACATTAGACGGCCGACAGCCGCCGGACGGCGAGAGCTTCCCCACGGCCATCGCCCAGCCGCCGGCCAGAGCTGCTGGGGATGTGCTGGGGATGTGCTGGGTATGTGCTGGGTATGCCCACCATCAACTGCTGCTCCATGAGAATCCGCATCCCTGCTTCCAAAGGGGGAGGTTTCCCAGCCTTGGCTTCATCCCGTGGCTCTTCTGGCTATAAACCATGTATCAAGCGCTGTAAGGAAAGGGACAATGTTTATATATTGCATATTACTGTATTTCTAGATCAGCTGATAGAAAGTATTCCCTCTTTGCCAAAGTGTATTCATTTCTTCACATGCTGATACCCACTCTCCCTGCAAGTGTTGTGTGTACATATATACACATGTTTTT
>JANXJC010000044.1:20074041-20098244 GCA_027564655.1 Leptodon cayanensis | reverse complement strand
GTGTTGTGTGTACATATATACACATGTTTTTTATATATATATATATAAAACTTATATATATAAGTTTTATATATATATATATAAAACTTATATAAGTTTTTACAACACCGGCAGCAAGATAGCTGACAGCGTGTCACCTTTGGTATATTTTATAAAGCTCTACTCCAAACACCATCACTAAAGCAGCCGCTGGCAGGTCTGCCCACACCCTGCCAACCACCCTCCCGTCCCACAACCTTATTCTGGCTAGATTCCCTTACAGTGGGAAAGCGCCGTTGTCTTCCTCGCGCTAGAAACCATCCCATGTGAGGGGGGCGGCAGGGTCTGCCCTGCAGAAGGCTTCGGCATGGCAAGATGTAAAGATGGAGAACTGCATTTTTCTAATACCCTGAAGTCATTTCCTAGACAAAAATTCTCTCCTTGCAGTCCAGCTGGAAGATGAAAACTTAGATCGGGGAGCCTAAAATTTTTGTAGCCCTCCACCAATACCTGTGGGATTCCTTGGCACAGTCTCTGCTTCCTAAAAGTTTATCCATTCCATCCCACTCAGCTTACCACGAAAAACAATTTCCCATGTTCCTCACCTCCTGCACTGCCTTAATGTGCTTTAACTGTCTAAGATCTGCTTTCCCCATGACCCGAGACAATGTTTAATGCCTGGACAGGACACACCGCGCACACCGTCCAGCTTGTAATGAGAACCAGCTGGAGGTGTCCGACCGCGCTGGGACTCGCAGGCTTTCCACCGCCTCGTCCTGTGCGATGGCTTGGAGCATCACCAAGTGACTAATGCAGGGCTTGCTGCTGGCTAGAAATAGAGCGGGGAGGTATCTGAAACTCTAGAGTTTATGGCTACCTAAGCAAGGAAACTCAAGCAAGTTGTGTATAATGAGAAATACGAACCAAGACGGGGAGTTCTGCGCCACTGAAGACCCGAGAGATGGCTCTGGCACGGGCATAAGCTCCAGCCTCTGGCTGATTATTTCCCAGATACACTACTAAACAAGGTGCGGCACCCAGACGTGCGTTTAAATAAAAACGAAGGTCGAGGGTGTCAGAGACGAAGGCACAGAGACGGTGCCTCCCAAAGCCCAAGCCCCCCCCCAGGAGCTGCAGCTCGTCTGCACGGCGGTTCCTGCGGTTTCGCGCGGTTCCACCTCAGGACATCCCCTCTCCAGCAAGCCCCCTCCTGCGGCAGCTTTTTCGAGGCACCACTTATTTCTCCAGTTCCTACCTTTCTCACAAACCGTTTCCCCTCGCGGAGCGCGGCACAGCACGCAGGGCTCCGCTTCGACACGCAAATCCACCGCCGAAGCTTGAAGTCCCCCTGGAGACGGAGCGATTTGCTTGGAAGTCGCACAGGATGTCGGGCTGGGGCAGGAGCGGAGCAGAAGCAGCATCTCCCGACACTCGGGCTCACTGTGCGCAGAGAGTTTCTGCTCTTCGCGCTTCATCCCCGAGCCGGCGATGGTCCACGCAGCCAGGAGATGATAAAGGTCCATGGGGGAAAGCCACCGTGTTCAGGAATGCACATTTACCATGGCAAAACCCAAAAGAAGCGGTCCCTCCTGGGCAATAATTCTCATTTTCTCCCCAGACAAACAGATCTAAGTTGTTGCTGGAATGATTCTGTCCCCTAACAAGAAGGCAGTGTAAAAGGGCTCAGAAAAATGAGGGTGCTTGTGGAGGAAAACATAGCAGATGCAGGAGAAATTTTCACTTTGCCTCCAAAGAAAAAAAACCACCAAATGATACCTGGCTTTCTTCAGCAGAAAAGAGAAAAACTTTGTCTGCAGAGTGCAGAGAAAGTTGTTCGGGTGAGAAGAGGGAGGAAGCCGTGCAGAGGAGAAAGAAGAGAGCAAAGCAATTTTCCATAAATCAGATGTCATTTTTTGAAAGTCCCACATCACACACACTATATTCAATTAGAAAAGCAAAGGTTGATTACCCAACAATGAACTTTAACTAAAATAAAAGTAGGAAGTTCTTTTCTTCCAGGAGCCAGAATATTTAAAGGTTGGACCATCTCATAATATTTTTTTACCCAAGGTGAGTGAAGTGTTTTGGATATGTGTCTTACTCAGATCAAAAAGCAAATTTCCCTTTACCTGCTTACAGGCTTGAAAAAAAAGAGACTTAAGCTTAGAAAGATCAGAAATGTTTCTCCACATTTCCTGGTCTGGGTCAGAATGAGAAATTAGAAATACTATCCTTTCACTTCTGATTCTAGCCAAACCAAACAGCAAGTACTAGAAATCAAGGTGAGATGGGAAGAGGTGGAAGGGACACAAGGTCTCTGTGCGAAATTTTCTACATTTTTGTGGTTTTTTGACACACCAGCAATGTTCAAAAGGCTCGAGTAGCCTTCAACCAAGCCAAGAACAAAACTCAGCCTCCAAGTCCTTCTTGGACGTCTGCTCAGTTCCAGTGGCTCCAAAGTAGCACATTCAAGAGGCAGCACTGAGGTTTGATTTCAGGTCGCCTCTGGTGTCGGATGGGTTTGGACACATCTCCTTGGCAAGGAGATGCCCCTTGCAGGAATCTCATTTCCTATAACCCAGGTGACACAAAGACTTGTGCTGTGCAAGACGTTTGAGCCATGCTTTGTCCCTCTTGCTCCCTGCCGCGTCGAAGGCTTTGCTTAGCAGGTGAAAAGATGGGAAAAGTATCGGAGAAGCCGGTGGCGAAGCGGCACACCTTCCAGGCACCCAGGGTACCATGCAACTAAACCATTTCAGACACCTTGGGATATCCATCATTTCAGTCACTTAGAGAATACCAGCTTAGTGGTTTTGCCCCCACTCCCAGCGAAATTCCCGGCTCCAAACGCCATCCTGCCCAGTTTGCCGAGGATGTCGCTGAGGTCTCTGCCACTTGGCCCCCCCTCGCCGCTGCGGAGAGCTGCGCTGGGCTCCCGTCCCGCCGCGTAGGGGCCTCCCGACCGAACTCTTAGCCAAGCTGATGGTGGACTCCAGGATCTCGTTGCCATCCGGCAGAAACTCAAACCTGCTCTAACGGGGAACGAGCCAGACGCACTCGTGCAGGCAGGGAAGACCCGATCTCTTGGCGGTCTCAGTCTTGGATTGTCCAAGCCCAGGACCACATCTGAACTTTGCCTTTCGAGCTCTTGAAGCTTGCAACATCTCCACGTGAGCCGTGTCTAGTGTGGGAAGCAGAACTAGAGAAGAGCCTGACATTTAACAGCAGAAGTCACCATTGCCTGCACGGCATCTGCAGAGAGAGGACGTGGCCTCAGAACAGCCCCTCCTAGTGCAATCCTCAAGCAGCTCTGTGCCACATCAGATGGACTAATCTTCACGACCACAAGATCAGAGTAATCAAATTTATCATACTCTCGCAAAACAAGGTAAATCTGTGTTATTCTGAGACTCCTTGCTGACTGAATAAACCATTCTGTTATTCCAGATAAAAATGAAATGGGCCCAACACTGCCCTATTTTTTCCTCATGTAAGTGAGAATTAATTTAAGTGGTGTAATTAAGATTACATCACCGCTAAGTGAGTAAAAAATAACATCAGAATCCAAAAGTCTGTCCTTACTCCATAACAAACACTGTGATGATGGATGGCCACTTGAAACTACCCCATATTTGTGATAAATTCCTAAATTCTGTTGTATGGAGCCATGAAGTTCAGCACTAGCATGATGGAAAACTCGTACTTTGAAGAACAGCTGTATGAAGTAGACGGAACATGCTATCGAGATACAAATATAAAACTGAACAACTAAATCAACAGACTTCAAATTAAAACTACATATTACAGCCACAAGTCACCCCAAGTCTTTATGTCCTGTTTTCTTGCACATTAAAAACCCAAATACATTTTTTTTTCTTGCTCAGCAATGTCTGCTGATGCGTGACTTTGGAGGAACAGATTGGAAACAGTCCAGCAGCTGATGTACCTATAGTGTTTGCATGGGGGCCCAATCCAAAATGCAAGGAGACAGAACAGGGGTAATGATACAGCTAGTGTCCCCACCACCTCAAAGACAGCTTAATGTTAGTCTCTGAGCACATGCACTGTCCATCTCCAGTAATCAAGGCTTTTTCTTTTTTTTTTTTTTAGCATATGCACAGAACTTGATTTAAAGTGTTTTATTTGATGGAGGAAAAACCCAGTTTCATACCTGCCTCCTCTCCAGCACATGGGACCGCTGACATGACGGGGCAGACGGACCAGCTCCTCACCAACCCACAGACACTATTCGAGACGGTCCATGCAGCTGCGCGCATGTCTCCCAAAATTCATTGATTAGAATCTGATGTCTCGAACCAAAGTCCTGGTGAACCACCAGACCATGAACGCTTCGGGAACTGGTTCCAGCTTTGGCTGCTCCCTGCGACACCGGCTGAGCGGACGAGCCCCCAGCTTCGCCAGCAGCCCCTTCCCAGGGCAGATTTCTAAAACTTTGAAATTCAGTCTGTAAAACCACTGGAAATTCTGCAAAGTAGCTCCTCTCCTTTATTTCTGGCATTTTGACTCTCTGGAAAAGGGAATGTAAATAACAAGTAGTAAGTCAGATTGTCCTGGTCCTCCACAAACTTTGTATTTGGTATGCATTTCAGATTATTTTCTTTAATACATGTGAAGGCACTGCTTAGTGGTATCCTGTCAATAGTCAGCTGGACCTTCCCCTTCTAACACAAACCACGCCCTTTGAATGATGCAAAATTCCTTGAACAATATTAATAAGCAACAACCATCAGGCAGAATAACACTGGAAAAATAAAAGAACAAACTCTTGCAAAGCTTCCAGTCACCGATGTTGGGATAATGATTTTGACGAGTGGCATAAAAAAGCAACCCCTTCTCTAAGGTCTCTTTTCCTAACAGTATTTCCCACGCCGGTGCACGCACCGCCTGTTTAAACAAGGTCTTTAAATCCAAAGTGATCGTTTTCAGGACACTTTCATACATATCTTCCATGCGTGGACACAGAGGTCCCTACAGCACACACACGTTCCTTGGTTTCCTTGGCCCAGCTCCTCTTCGTCTTGTCCTCTACATCAGAATTACCCATATTCCTGTTTCATAAGTTATTTACTATACAAAATGTTGAGATGAAAGCCAATATGCCTGCTACTTAAAAGACAGCCTTCAAGACTTTGAGCTGTAATACCTGTAAAGACAGCTCATGACAACAGATGGACTTTCCTCAGTCACAAGGTGAACAAAGTGTATATATATATATATATATATATTTTTATTTATTATTTTTTGCTAGTTGCAGTAGGTACTCTGCCAGTAACAAAATGCACAGCCACTAAAAAGAAGGTTGGAAATAGCTGATGTAAACTCCAGGACAAGCCCTCGTGGAAGCTTGATCACTTCTGAGCCACTTACGTTCGGCTGGGATTGACTCACGCATCGTCCTGGGAAGCAGCTGCGTTTGTATCCTGCATTTACAGGGCTTCAGACCATGTTTAGGCTGAATTTCCCTGTACAACAGTGATGACTGGTGGCCGTCCTACTTGTTTATGTAGGTAGTGGAAAGTCATATAAACCAGCATTGCTCTCGTGGTGTCTGTCACCTGCACCTTGTACCCAGCCAGCACTGGTTACTGGCAATAAAAAGCACATGAACATACGGGGATCACTCAGTTACATCATGAAACAAGATGAAATCAAATACTTCAATATGCAGAGCATTGCTTGTCATGAATAACTAAAAGAAATGTTGAAATATGGGTTGCTTGGAACTTTCTCACTTTCTCATCTCAGAAAATATGATTTATATCAAAAGGGAATTTCCCACAAGTACATTTGAATTTTGCTTAAATCGCTCCATATAAATATAAAATAAAATGTTTCAGTTGTGTTTATTAAAAAAACCCCAAAACCCCCACAAAGAACATCTGTCTTGTTGAAATGAGCCGAAATATTTAATTTTTGCTCAGCCTGACTGTCACCTGTGTCCACCTGAGCTACCTTCAAGCCATGAAGTTTCTAAGTAATTTTTGCACCGCCTGACCCCACTTCCGTGGTCAGAGTCCTTAACCAGACTACGTCGCTCATAACACAATTTCACCTTTAATTAAATCCTGGTGCTACCCCATGAGACCATCCGCAGGGGATGAACCCCTGCTTCCGACGCACCCTGCCCTGTTTCGGTGTTAAGGAGCACCGCGGTGGGTGACTGCCCAGTGGAGACCCTTCTTATGGTGTATTTGGAAACGGTGACTGAAAAACCTGAAAATCTGGATTTTCAGCCTTGTACCTGACAAATTCTTTTATCTCCATTAATGCCCAGCAGCATGCTCACAAGCCAAGAAGAAAGCATCAAGACCAACAGTTACATAATATGGCTAATATTAATAAGCTGAGTCACAGTAATCATGTCAAAATTTCCTGCGGCGATTGTGTTTCATTCGCTTACGTTTTGGGTTTGTGTTTTTTTTATTAAAAGTTCATGCAAATACCCTTTGAGCACATCTAAAACCGAGCCAATAAATGCAAGTTGACCTTCAAACGTGGTCGATGCTAAAACAGGTGAATTCCTCAAGCCGGAGCGAGCCCTTGCCGTGAGATGTGGCATCACCTTCCTCCTGTCACCCCCTGCTCCTCACGCTTCAGCAGAAGCCACAGCTCTCTGAAGCTTTGCTCACCACGATGCCGCCTGTTTTTTTGCAGCTATTTTCGGCACCGCCACTGTACAGCGGCCAAGTTCACAGACGTATTTGTGTGATTTTTCATAACTTCCTCCAAGCGGGTCTTTTTCTTTTTTTTTCCTCCATACTAAGCTCAACATTTTTACTCTTCCTAGGTCAACCAAAAGGCATCTTGCGTTGGCATTGCGCCTATCTGCCCGGCCCAGTCGCAGCATTTCTTATGAACGGTGCCAGCTCCCAGGGCGGGTGCGAGGGGGGGCACCTGACTTAATTTACTAAGAGCCCATCAAAAACTATCTCTGTAGAGCAGACTGGGCTCCTTCAGAGCTAAAAAGGCAAGGATTTGGGTGCTTCCCCACGAGTAGGCAGTTCCCAGGCAGCTTTCCGCTGGGTACACGCTTTGGGGACCGAAGGCAATGCTATTTTTTCTCCATTTTTACGCCCGCTGTTGAGCCTGCGTTGGGTTCCCCGTCCTGTGGGGGACTTCACCAAGCGCCTGGTGTGTGCCAAGGCTCTGAGCTATTGCCCTGCTTGAAAGCAGAGGGGAAGACGGAGGAAATGACACCGGCGGGGTGTTAGCGCAGAAGCGCCGTGAGCAGACATGCACTCCGGACCTACGCTAACAACATCCTGCCCAGCGCAGAAAGCTCCATTTGCCGACAGCCCTACAGATCTCCAACTCCAACCCTGCGGTACCCAAGCTCCACGCAAGGCTCTTGCATGCACATCAAGCGAGTGCCGATATTACGCTTACACGTGCCGGTTTCCAACAGCAGCGGATTGACCTCTTTAATCCTCCATGCTCGGACATTAATAAAGCACCAAGCGTAGGTTCAAAGGGGGCTGGAGGAGGTTGGTGCTGCTGGGAGCACCATGGCTGAACTCAGGCTCCGAAACCAGCTCCGGGTCCCGATGGCCGCGGATGAGGAGCCGCTCCTGGGGCTTTTTCCATGTGCTAATTCACCCCATGGGATCCAGAGCTGCCCCGAGCTCCGGCCAAGGCTGCAGCTCCCCGTCCTGGAGATCTCACCGGCTAGTTCAACTTCAGAGGTTATTAATAAGACACACACAAGGGGAGGGCGGAGGGTGAGTGTACTTGTGGGATGGAAACAACCAGGCTGAAAGGCTTAGAGCATCAAATCTGACATGCTCAAGTGTTTTTCTTCCCTTTTTCAAACGCTGCTTTGATTCGACTTTTTCTTTTTTTTTTTTTTTTTTGACATGCAAATGTTACTTCAAGCTCTTCCTGTTCTTGTGTCAGGTGTATGCAGTCAGCTTTCTCATAGCAAAATTGCCCCAAAAGGTTTAAAACCTGAAAGACGGGGGATTGCCAAGGAGGAGAGACTTCACATGCACCCTTGCCCGACACCCTCGGCTCTAGAACACCCCAGAGGCTCCCGAACCAGCCTGGCCCAGCCTCCAGCGCAGCCAGCAGCCAACAGCCCCTCTCCAGAAATGCGGATGAGGCGTTTGCTTTTGAGGATAGACCGCGGGAGCCTAATTCTCAGCTGTTCTCCCAAACGCTCGCTTCCTCATCCATGTTAACCAGTTTGCCAGCTGCAAAAAAAAATCTGCTTTTCTTGGACTTACGCCACTTGGCCACCAACCCCCCACAAAAACCAGAGCTTTCCAGTTCAATGACACTGAAACCAGTGCGTGACCCTGGTCTCAGCCCCGGCTCCTCCAGACTGCTGTTACCCCATGCACCCCCCAGCATGCGCAATCCCACCCACGCATCCTTCCCACGCAAACAAAACGGCCATGAAATTCTACAGGTATGAACACTACCGTGAGAAATACATCGCGATGCTATTGGAAACGCAGTGTGGTTACCCCGCTACCAAAAATAAATGACCAAAAAATTGAAATGCAGATATTGGTGTCAAGGCTTGCGCAGCCCATGATACTCAGAGTAACTGGTAGGTGGATCAAAAAGCTCAAGAATCGCCAGCCTGGTAACAGCCCCACAGACCTGGGGTACCCACGCTTTACTTCCAGCTTCCTAAGAGATGTGCTGGGCAAAGCTTCGGCAGTCCCCGACGATGCCCTTCCAGCTCTCAGGTGGCTCAATCTCAATATTCAGCTATATTATTGAATTTTGGCCCCTCGAGCTCCTGGCGCAGGCTCAGCCCTGGGTGAACTCCCGCTGTCCCCCGGCAGCAGGGCAGGGCTGCAGAGGGACGGGGCACCGCCAGCCGCTATTACAGCCCCGAGAAAGAGCTGAGTCAGCCTTACACGTGATAAATCGTTGACTCATATTTTCAGTTTCCTGTTTTTAATTGAAATGCATCTGTTGCAAACTCATGCGATGCCATGCTCTCCCACAACCACCCCCCCTCCCACCCCGCGGTGGATTTGCATCCTTTGGAATAAAACCCATCTGCCTCCCTTATTACCTAATTACCTTAAATTGTTCATTGCAGTGTTTCTCAACTGCAAATGCAATTCCTAAGGTCATGTTTTCTAAAAGAGCCCAGATACCTCGTGAGAATACAGACGTTGATGAGGACGAGCTAAAGCCGTCGCCCACAGCTCGGGCAGCCAGAGCACCCCGCGGGCAGGGACACCTCAGCCCTGCGGTTCTGAAGGCGCAGAAGAAAGCAGGAGGCAGTTCAAAGGCAATTACATGAGAATAATTAATCAGGAATGGAAAATGGCACACATCAAGGCAGTTAACCACAGGAACATGCCTTCAGCGCTACCCACCATTACAAATGCCAGCAGGTGAGCCGGAAAATCAGCGTGTTGCTAGAAGCCTCCACCAGCTTCATGGCATTTGCTCCTTTACCTGTAGTACTGTGCCATATGGGTCTGATCCAACACACACACATATATGTTTTCCTGCTTCCCTAGCAGCTTTGTTTCTATTTTTTGAGGATGTAAAAGGCTTACAATCCCTGCGCGTGCCAATGTGGACGAAACCCCAGACTCGGAAGAAATCCCTACCTGGCTGCTTCCCACGCTCCTCTGCCGTGCTCAGCATGAGCTCCTGTTAGAAATTTCCAAGAACCCCCAGAAGCTGCCCAGCTAGCTGCCGCTTCTGCAGGCTACGGGAGACGACGGGCAACAGCACGTTCTGCGAGGCTGTTTGACGAGCTGTCAGCGGTGCCTGTTTGTGGGTGCACGTGTATGTCCAAAAGCATCCAGCTCCCATTTTTTCCATGCAACGTACCATTTATTTTTCAACTGCCTGAGAATTTCTGTAGGAATAGTGTTTCACCTCAGGAACACCCGAATATCTAATTATCCCCTTAGTCAAGGCTTGATTCATTCTAGCAATTAAATTAAAACAACAAAGCAAAACCAAGAGTATGGAAACACCTAGGCCGCCTGACCATCTAGCTAGGTAACTCCCGATAATTTCATTCACCTAAACCATGTGAATTGACGATATAATGAAGGTCATCGGGGGAACTGCTCTGCATCAACAGAAAGCGCGATGCAATGCTTAAAGCAGAAGATTAGGATCAGGAAACCTGCCACTATTTGCTTTACCTCTGTATTCTGTACTTCCATCACCTATAAAACAGGAGTATTGACATCTTTCCTAGCCTATGGATGCATATTAAACCACTTCATTAATGTTTATGGGGCAACCGGAGAGGTTCAGATGAAAAGGGCTGAAGATATGAAACCACAAAAGCTTGTGAGTGATTCAGAAGAGCCGGTACGCTGGGAAGCGGCGAGGCGCAGCGTGAGCGTGGGTTGCAGGATTCCTCTGCAGGCAACGCAGAGGCCACGGCGGCCGCAAAAGAAGCACCAAACCAGGGGAGGGAAGTGCTCTGGAAACAAATGAGACAAGGCAAAAAGCTACGGCTGAGTACCTCGGAAGGTGTCCCAACCGAATATTCCTTTTCAAATTTATTATGTTGCAACACTGTTAGAGATCTGTAATGGGAAGGCTTTATTTCCCTCTCACTGCCTAGAAGTCAGACTTACACTGGCCATTTCTTCCTATCGCTGTGGTCTGGGACAGGAAAAGATGCTCCACATGGCAGCTGGAAGGATTATTGTGGGGTTAAAATAGTAAGACTAAAATAAAACTAAATTATATAAGTTAAGTCTAGGAAATATTGGCTGTAACACAACTCCATAACCAAAGTGCTAGCCAGATCTGTTAAATAGTCATAATTAAATCAAATATATCTCCATTAGCAACTTATTATGCTGTAGAGCAGGATTAATTTAGCAAGATTGTTCAAATTTTTTATGACTCCATTTTATAATACCTGGACATCAGAGCAGTTCTCTGTGTATACAGTCCAGCAGTCAAAATTATGATTGCTATTAGGCTGCAATTAATTGGGTACAAAGCACTCTGCCCAATTTGTTATGCAAGCATGAGGACAAGCCAAAACTTTTCTGTCAATCTGCTTTTTTTTATAGCAGAAAACTGAGGTTTTGACAAAACAGTTTGCTTGCAGCCATTATTTGCTTTCCAAGAAATTTCCCTCAGTGATGTTTTTAATTTTCAAGTGGGTTAAATGTTGTCACAGCTTTCGGTAAGAGAATTAAAATAACTTTGTTTTGCCAGTTTTCTGGCAAACGGGTGTGCACTTGTACCCCACTTTGGGCTCAGTTGCTGTCTTTATCGAGACCAGCCTGAAGCAGCCTCCGCCAGGCTGTTTGCCACTCAGCTCTGCGTGCCTCTGCTGCTTCACCCTGATTTACGGGAAGCAATATTTTACATCCTGATGACTCAGGGTTCACACAGCACATCATAACTTATTTATGGCACGGCCACCCTTTACCAGCGATACACGGCACCACCTGCCCTGGTGGGTTTAAAGTGACCGTGGACGCTCCTGGTCACAATAACCCTGATGAGCACAGTTGGGTTTGTTCCTCCAAACCAAAGGATTTACTCCCAGGGTGTATAACTCCTGCTTAATTCAGCCTCTCCCAGCACTGCGGCCAGTCTTCCACAGCAGAACTGGTGTGACCGTGGCAGCGTGGGGTTCTGCCCACCCGCCGTGGTACAGGCACATACGAATAGCTCCAGCTCCGCTGCGTGCACCGAGTCATTTCTCGTTCACTTATTGCCACGTTTCTGTGTCTTCCAAGTTAACACTGAAGCTACACAGGACTCGATTACGTACTTCAGGATACAACAGCAATAACGACCAGATCATGGGAGCAGGAATCAATGACCCAGCAGTGGTAATCCCAGGTCCATCACCTCCCCTGCCTCCTGCCAGCTCCCCGTGCTTTTATGTTAGATTTGCTGATCAGCTTCAAACCAACATTAAAGCCAACACAGCATACTGCTTCATCCCTTTTTTCTCCTTCCTTTTTTCCCCACCCCCCCCCCTTTATTTTTTCTTTCCTTAGCAGGGTGTTTTTTCCAAGATCATAACAGCAACAAAGGAAAGCTTCTGCTAACACGGACTTGGTCATCAGGGCTGTCTCTGCATTGCAATGCAATCTGTTCTCAGAAACAGCCGTGCCAAGAAGAAACCAGACACGTTCACAAATATGTGTCCGAATCAAGTATGTCAACATTACAAGCCCTAACAAACAAAAACCTCACTTGGAAGCTACAATCCTTCCTGCTCAAGGCCATAATACAGTCACGTTCTTGGGCTCACCTTCACCAGGCTCAAAATAGCCCGAAAGTCCCCAGCTCACCCCAGCCGACGCCGGCGCCCAGTCTGCACCAGCAACACCAGCCCGGCTCCCGGAGTGAGGCCATACGGCACGTTGGGAAGGCAAAACTCATCCCGGAGCATGCGCAGGGTCAGAAACACGGCTGCAAGGGCTGCAAAGCCAGCCAGCCTTTAAGTTGAGTGTATGGATAAGGTGGTCTGGTGAGCCCGGCTCTGCTTCTCCAGCTGTCTCCGTTCGGATGGAGACCTGGATGCTCCAATCCAGACCAATGCCCCCTGATGGAAAGCAGGGCGTGAGGAGAAGGGGGACAGGGCAATGGGGCACACCTCTGCCTTGACACGAAGGAGACCCAAGACTGGGAGTCCTACAGCCCGGAGTGTACAGCGAGCAGCAGCTACAGACACGACTCCCAGTCCGAAACTTTACCCATATTCCAGCTGTAGTGCTTAAATAAAAAAGTAGTATTAGCCACCAGGGATATTTTTTTCTTTTTCCCATCATGTTTCCAAGGCAAAAGAACAGCCATTATGAAGCAGGTTTGCTGACTATAATAGAGAAGAATCATATTATTGAACACTCACACAGGCTTTTTTCCCTTGCCCCGTGTATGCTCTTGGCTCTAAACAAAGGACAACAGACAAGATAAATTAGACAGGAAGATGTACTTCAACAAATAGATATACTTCTCTTTTTTCTAAAACTGTCTCGATTCTGTTTATACTGGCTAGGAGACAGCATCCCCCATTCTTCTCAAACATACCAAAAAAACCGCGAGCTAATGACGTGATTCCTGTAATCAAGGTCATAGGCCTGGTTTTGCTGGAGAGTGCAGCCGAATGTTACATCCAGGGCAGAACTCAAAACTTCATTTAAAATGGGCTGAGTATCAAAAACTTAAAGAATTTGCTTAACAGGAGGAAAAGCACTTAGGGAACGCTTTTCTCTCAAAAGAAAAGAGGAAAGTTGGAAAGCTTGTGGGTCGTCTTGAGGAAGCTGCAGGGTAAGCTGGGGTGCTCCTAAAGTCAAGGGCAAAGCTCGTCTCCAGCTGGGTGAAACTGGGATTTTGCTCCATCTCCTTTGGGCTACACCCAACTAGGAAGGAGTGCAGTTCAAAGAGAGAAGGGACGGCTCGCTGCTCAAACCCACCTGCCAAAAAAAAAAAAAAAAAAAAAAAGGTCATTTCCCAGCTGAGAAACTCACCTGGGGCATCAGTGCCTTAAAATAGCAGCTGTGACTCTGCCACCGCAAACAGCCGCCGCTCCCTGCGCACGCTGCACACGAGGGATGCACGCCGCGGCGTACGGGCGATTTCGCCCTAAACAAGGAAATCAAGGCAAAAGGAGGACTTGCACGTTGGGCTGTTGACACAAGAAAACCCGCTTTAGCTCCTAAGTCTATAGTTTGCTTGACACAGAAGAAAACAAACTGGATTTGAACCCAGCAGTCCTGGTGATAAGGCTCAGCCGCTCGGCTGGGACAGCTCGGGGTACGGACGGAGCGCGGTGCCCGGGGCTTCGCACCGTGGCTGCTTGGAAAACCTGCAAGCACGAGTCCTCCCCGCCTCTCCTGCCCGACTCCACCGTGCTGCCACGCTGTGCCAGCTGGAGAGGGATGTCCGGGGCTGGCGGGAGTTTTTGGGGAGGACGGAGGGCAATGGCTCTTCTGCAGGTGACTCCAGCTTAAAGTGTTTGTGCAACCTTGGCACCAGGCAGAGGCGGCTGTTTTTTCTCGAGGTGAGGTTGCATGAATCACACGAGGAAATACAGCTATATAGAACTGGCAAAGCTGAAAGTAATGCAGAGAGGGCAGCTTTTTCAAAGACGGGTATCTGGTCTTCTGCTCCTAGATCCACGCTGGGGGCCGTGAGTGACAGCAGTGGGACAGTCCCACCCTGAGCGCTCTGCAGAAAAACCACAGAGGCACCGCAGAGCTCATCGCCTCCGATGAGCAAGGCTGTGCTCATTTAGGTGAGGAGTGTGCAACTGCTGACTCTCCTCTTCAAGGCAAGAGACATTTGCTCTGCTCTCCCTGATAGACTTTGGTCATGAGGAATAACAAGGGAACACAGATGATTTGGGTCATCTCCACTGATCCATCACTCAGGGAGAAAAACAGCTTGCTTTTTTTTTTTTTGCCGTATGCAGCAGAAAAGATAAGCAGAAGAAAAAGAAAAGCTATGGGGAATCTCACATGACTTTCTTATAGTGCACTGTACTTCATCTATTGGAACTAATAAAAACAGTTACAGCTGCAGGGTATATGCTCACACAGCTGGATATAAAGTAACACAGCACTATTAGAACAGGCTGCATTTTCTTTTCAGACCAGCTGCTAGCCCTCCAAATAATCCAGACAGACGTGCAGGAGCATCCCCTAAAGCAGGTCCCGAAGTCTGTCCCGCGCACGCCTGGGTGCATGTGCTATGTACACACCTTGCCTGTCTGTGCCTGCGATGCTTTCTGCACAGCACGAGCAAGTCTTATTTGCACTGTATATTTGGTAGAAAGCTCTTCTAGAGACAGCAATTCCAGGGTACCTTCGTGTGCTGAGGGACCTCCCATACTTATGCTTGTTATCGCTGGCTTGTCACACACTACTACACTTTTATTAACCACAGTACTTGTTCAGAGGAAGATGATGCAATGGCTGCATGGGAAGTGTCAGCTATTTTATACAATGCTGTTTATTGTTTCAGAAAAGAGACTTTCAAAATAGAATGGTCGCTGCCATGTTTACTGACCTCCTCAAGAAGGCTTTTGGCTGTGCCTTTTCTTTCCTGAAAGGAAGGCAAAAATATCAGGATGCAAAAATTAGTGCACGTCAGTGAACGGTGAAATCGGGCGGTACTGTCCCTGATCCCTGATCCTCCTCCCCTGCACCCGCTCTGCCTTTCCCTGGGGGCTGAACTCCAAGGGTTGAGGAGACAAGACAATCCTTTTTCTCTATCATCTAATCCCTTCTCTGCTGCATTATCTCAGCACGAACACACGCTGGTTTCTCCACCGCTCCGTTAAACTCTCTCGGTGGGAGCAGCAGCCGTGGCACTGCCTGGGGTGCAAACGGGGTGCAAACTGGTCCCTCCTCCGTCGTACGCTGCTGCCGAGGAGCCGAGGTGGCATTGCTCTCCCCAGGAAAGGATCACCCGGGGGAACTTTGATCCATGCAAATAACACATGTGGAATTAAAACGTCTGCCTGTTTTCTTTTATGCAGCTTGCAGTTACCCTTCTGTCACAGGGGGCATAAAATCAGCTCAGCTTCGTCAGTTCCAGCCACCTCCATCATTGCTGACCTCATAGGAGTTGCTGCGTCCAGGCATATGACATCATACATCAACAAAGGAAGGACTTAAACCACAACACAATATCTCGACAAAACCAGACAGCGGTGATAAATAGTAACTGATGAACGTGCCTTAGAAGCAGGTGGGTAAGATAATAACGAATCACTAGAAGCAAAATTATTCTATCAGCCGACCTGCGGCAGGGCCGCTCCACAAACTCATCTGCTTGGCGGCAGAAAGCGGCGTCTGGAGGCGAGCACCGCGGTGTAAAGGAGCTGGCAGGCACACTGCCACGCCGGTGGCATTAAATAGTCAGTAATGTAACCTTTCCACTCTACAGCCTGTCTGGGAGCCACTATCTTTTATTGCCCTCTGGAAATCATTAGCTCTACGTCCAAAAGTCTATGCAGACAGAAGCAGGATAAACGGAGACTGATAAAACTCAATTTTCTTCAGATTAAAACTAAATTCATTTTTCCGACTTCTAGTGTACTCTCACTCTCAAAAGTGAGACTGCGTGGTTGCCCTTCACCCAGCAGCTGCTCAGTAACTCCTGCTCTATGCAAAAACGACAATTAGCACGAGCAGCCACGGAGACCTGGCCGCAGGTGCACGCTGCCTGCAGGACCCGCTGGCAGCCACGGCGGGACCTGGACTCCTGCGGACAGACATTCCTGCAGCGTCTCGCCGGGTTTTGGTCCAGACACGCAAGGATGGCTAGAGTCAAATTAGTTAAGGCGCATTGACATCATGTTAAAACCAATTTCACGCTTCCAGAAAGCAACCTCAGGCCAGCTCAGTGCTTCCCATCAGTGGGCGTCACTGCTTCTATAATGACAGGAGGGTAATTAGCAGGCTGTCCGAGCCCACAGGCCGGTGACTGGCAGCACCATGCCGCCTGTCCCCCCTGCCCCAGCCCGGGTAGTCCCCAGCAGCGCGGCTCAGCAGGATTCGGGCAGGGTGAAACCCAGGACCCGTGCCTCTTGAATTTCCAAGGCTCCTAGCCCACACTCCCCAGGAAGGAACGATGCCGCTTTTGAAGCGTGCAGAAACGCTGCACACTGCAGGATGTGGAGGTTACCATATTTCAGTAATCCTGCGGGTTAAGTGCTTTGGGCAGACAGAGTACAACTAATGCTTTTCTCTGGGTATTATGGGAAACCCAGAGAAAAGAAAGCAGAGGCTCAAAGTTTGCCACCTCCGGATTTCCCCGTTCCGCACCTTCCACCATCAGATGAGGCAAAGGCAAAAGCTGTTTCATCTGTAGAGCCAAGAGCCAGACAAAGCTGCTCAGTGGCATCCAGGCGACAGCAGCCACCTCTGATTCACACAACGCTGCCTTATGAGAATCTCATATTTAAGACCATCCCTTTCCTGTAAAAGAGCGGCAGAACTGGTTTTGCAGCCCTTTGGTCATGCTAATTTGCTGATGGAAAACAAGGTGCTTGTAAGGGAGAGCAAGCAAACAAGTGAGCTTTATTCAGCTTAATCACTGGGTTAATTAACTGTATACCAGATGAACACCACTTGAGTTGTATAACTAGTGTAAAACCTCCTTAAGCAGGGTTCGCTTAAAACAAGAGCCTCTGGCCCATGAAACCACAGCCTTCTCTCCAAAAGCAGGTGACTGCTGCTCCCAGCAGCTGGTAGGGGTAAAGAGGAGAGAAGCTGCCCTGAGGCTTTTCACCAGGACCACTGAGGTCCGTAAAGTCACACAAGGTGTTGCCCTTTCTGCAGGGACACAGTCTTAGCTGGGAGAGACTTATTTGGGCTCTTAAACTTAGCAGCATAAGAATAAGTTGTGGTCATATTTTGCTAAAATAAATGCAAAGGCTCTATAAGGCAAAGGGGACTGACCCGAACTCCTCTGAAGTCACTGAGCTTTTTACCAGCAGCTCCACTGCCCCTCGGCTGAGGGAACCCCACCTCGCCCTGCAGATTTGCCTTTCACAGCAAAGGAAACAGCGACGAGCATTACGAACTCCTGATCAGGGAAAACTCAAACACAGTCCATATTGGGGGTTTAGCAGGACATTGCCTACAGAAAAAAAATCCTAAAGCAAACCAGCACAGACCATGCTATGCTGAAGATTTCTCAGTTGTTCTCCCAGCCCTAGAAAGAGTACAGACTCCTCCACGGCTCGTGGGAACGGCTGTTCTGGAGAAGGAATAGATTACGTATTGATGAATTACTGGGGATTGACAGGCTCATTAGCAGAGTAATTTAATGTGTTTGTGAATGTGACTTCTATGCTGCACAACATGAACTGGGCAGCGAAACAGCAGCTGTAGGAGTTCTGTATCTTGATGAATTCATCTTGAACTGGCAGCTGGGTGGCATCTATGTAAATAGAGCTTCCTTTGTGTGGCCTCAGATACTGGCCCAGCAGGAAGATATGGCAGAAGGCGATCCCGCAAGGCGGGCGACGGTTCTGCTCCGCCGGACCTCTGCAATCCTTGCAGCAGTGCCTGGCAGCGAGGGCCTGGCCTGGCCAGTAACAGCACGGTAACGGACGGGAGTAATTTTTATTAACTGAAGAATGAAGAATTTTAATTAACTGAAGAATGACTGCACAGTAAGTGTATCTGAGCGAGAGAGGACAGAACCTGCTCTCCCCTTTCTCAACCGCAGCGTGCCAGCAAGGGCGTACAGCGCTTGACATCTCCTTTGCCTGTTTCTTCAATCAAATCCACCTGTATTCTCTCCACCAGACCCAGCCCACTTCTGCAAACCTCTCTTCTGCAAATCCCTCTTCTGCAAATAAACCCTCTTCCAGGTTTCCTCCTGCCTCCCAGGCGGCAGAGCTCTGCCTGCTTTCCGTGTCCAGCGGTTTCCCTACGACGCTCCACAGCAGCTATGCTGGAAAGCCTGGAGCGTTTTAAAAAAATGACTGCATTTGCTTTTTTTTAAGCTATTGTAGCTGAGCCGGCTCCAGGATGGGGCTGTATTTGGCAAATGTCCACGGCTGCTGTGAAGCGATAAGTGTGGCTGCCCCAGCACCTCGCCTTCCCCCGCAGCCGCTCGAGATGAGACAGGAAAGGGTGGGATGGGTGTCAGCTCGAGAACAAGCTGTGACAAACACGAGGCAGGAGACTGAAACTCCTGACATACCAGAGATGCTGAAAAGGCAACCGCAGACCTCCTGGGCCACGAAGGAAAGGAAGCCCCACAGAGCTGCCCGGCACACGTTACGGGTCCCGGAGGGGTACGGATCCAAAGCCGGTCGTGTTTTTCATGTTTTCACACATCTTTCTCTCCAGCCGTGCTGCAGCCTATGCAAAAGCTCTTTGCTGTCACACCGTAGACCTGAACTTGACCTCTAGCCCTGGGGATAAACTCAACATGGGGATGAAGCCAACGGTTTCTGCGCAAGGCTCCCAGGACAACTGGGAGATGTGGTTCCCACGCTGCAGCTCAAAGCCGCTGCTGGAGGCTGACTTTGGCTTCCAGAGGCAAAAAAAATAGGCAGAAACAAAATGGAACCATGCCCAGGCTTTGCGAACCGGGGGCTGGCAGCTGGAGGTCTGCACCCCAAGGTTTGGGCACAAGCTTGGCAAGGGCTTAGGGAGGATGGCAGAGGCTCCCTTGTGCCTGTCAGACCGCAGGCCATTGTGTACAGCAACTATTGGGATTAAATAAGAACAGAGAAACATTCTGTTGAGGAAGAGCGACCGCTGCAAGCTGCACTTCCAGCAGATGAGAGGAAAGGAGATGAGTAAAATGGAGTGCAGAGAAGGGCAAAGAGACTGGCAGTAAACCACACGCTCTTCCAAGTGCTCAAGGCAAAGCTCTGGCACAAGGTTTTGCTCACAGACTGATAAAACAGAACTCAGTGCGTTCATTTCTTCCTGGCAGCTCTGCTAGGACCAGCAGCTCCCTACCCTCAACCCGAGATGCTCCTCCAAGACCTCTCGGAGCTGCTGCTCTTCTCCCAGGACTCCTCAGGAGCTGGAAGCTCTTCAGAGTGCCCAAGTCCCCCACAAGCAGCAAGTGTTGGGGTCTCCTAGCTGAGCCCCCCCACTTTGAACCCCTCCTCCAGATGCAGATGCAGAGGCTGCCCTGAAGTCTCAGATGATGGTGGGTGTCCAAGGTCTGAGACCACATGGACTGCATGAGCGCAGGGCCCCCCTGCTCGCATTTGGATCATCTTCCAGTCCTCTCTGCCTCTGAACCTCATCCCAGGAATCTCCACGTGCTCGTGTTCCACAGGCTCCACATCCTCACGCCCTGCCCAGGCAGAAGGCAGCTGCTGCTCCCCTTACTTCTGCACGAGCAATCGGCACCTGCAAAGGGAGCCTGACAGACCGCCAGACCCCTCGTCTCGGGGGGGGGGGGATGGATGCTGGGTTGGGGCCAGACGGGTTCTATGTGTGCTCTGCAACTGCTTTAACCTGCGCCTCGCTTCAGGCACTCGGAGGCTCCTTCCCACCGGAGCTGGCTCCGGTAATGACGCTGCGGGATGGAAAGAGAAGGCGGGAGGGCAGAGAGCGCTGCGCTGGGTTCACATCGCCTTCCGACCGTGGCTGTTTCTCGTTGCTGTGGATGGCTGACGCTGTTCGCCATCAGGGAAGCATCACGGCGGTGGTCACTTGTGTCTTGTCATGAGTGGACGTTCCCCACGGCCAGGGCCAGGAGGGATGGTTCTCCACAGCCACAGCCAGGAGGGATGGCAGCACAGAAGCTGGGGACAGCAGGGCAGCCCCCGACAGCCACCCGCAAACCACCAGCACACGCAGTAACTCGCAGACACGCTCCCACAGAGCGAGGCAATCCAAGCTGAAAGACGGAGCTCAGCAAGGGATGCAGCGACCAGCATTGCCACCCAAGGACAAGCCCAGGACTCCCAGGAGCTGCTCTGGGGCAGCTCCTCCAGCCAGCACCCAGGGCCACCCACACTTCTCGTGGGTGCCACTGCCCTCTGCAGTCCCCAGAGCAGCACGCAGCTTGCCACCACGCAGCCGGGACGGGACGTCCCTCCGGCATCCTCTCCTTCCAGCCTCACCTCACATGGGCTTCCCTACAAAGTCCCAGGCCAGAAGATAATTCCTCCGAAGAAATGCATTTACCTCCAGTGGGAGCACTGGAAATGGTGCTGGGGGCAAGCGAGGGCTCTGACACCCCCCCCGCTCCCGTGCATCGCCCCAGCTGGGAACTCCCCAACCGAGCTGTGGTTCTTCCAGAAGCTGCTGAGGAATGGCCGAAAGCCTGAGCGGAGAGAGCGTGTTATCCCACACTAATCCCTCCACCCACAGCCTTTCGCAGGAAACCTTCCGTCCTCCAGCCGGTCCCGAGAACGCAGCTAAAGGCGCCCTGCGCACCCGAGAGCGGAGCCGTGGCCTCACGCTGCCTTCGGTCACGTAGTTTGGGACACGCCTGACTCAGCACGGATGTCTCGGTCTAAACCGGCTACTTTAGGCGGTGTTTGTAGTCGGTAAAGACTCAGTGGAGTGTAGCACACTCGGCTTCAGCTGAAAGTGGAAGTCGAAGCAGTTGAGGTGAGGAGGCAGCGAGCGGCACCAAGGAGGGGACACGCCGCAGAGGACAACAGCTCTGGCAACTGGCGTAGAAGTCCCTGCTGAAGCTTTCTAGACCGCTGAGACCTGGCTGGGTCAGGATCAGGGCAGGACAGAGGGCAGGGAAGCGACAGCTCAGAGGGAGCCAGCGCTTCTTCAGCCACCCATGGAGACGCATCGCCCCGGAGGCAGAGAGAGGGGTGAGCCATGGGGACACCTCCAGAGTCCCTGCTCCTCCCCAGGCTGCACGGACAGACCAGGAGAAATCCCCAGGGAGTCTGCTGGCTGCAGGGGACTGGGTTTGGAGGTGTCCCCTCCAAAGGGGGAAGCACCCTGGCTCCAGCCCAGCCTGGCACCCCTGCCCAGCCGCCTCGCAGGCTGCCGGCCAGGACAGACCTCGCTCTGAGCACGTTGGCCATGCCGGTGTGCTAGCAGCTGTGGTTTCGACTAAACATTTCTGCTTTGAAGGCTTTTCTCGGTAAGCCAGTCGGATTGTTACAGGTAGAACCTACACCTTAGTGCAAAAAGCAGAAATCGAGTCTCTTGTTTTATGTATGTATTAGCACAAGCGCCGAGCAGTATTTGCTTTGTAGCAGCAAGTTAATCATGAAAGCAATCTAGTCTGTGGCTTGTTTGCAAAATTGAAAGCAGAAGATGATAAGAAAGGGCATCTGTGCCAAGGGCTCTGGCACCTGGGCTCTTTTGACATAGCTCAAACAGAGACTAACGCCACCCACGGCTCCCATGCAACATCGCCCCACCGCCCCTACCTCCAGCCCTCTGTCCCGAGTGCAATTTTAAGAGTTCTGATAATATTGCTGTTATAAACACAGTAAGGGTAAGAAAGACAGCAAGGCTGGGCTGATTCCTGGGGGAGAAGTAGAAGGATGTTCCCTGACGGAGCCGAAGATTCAGATATCCACCACTGCCCCCCTGACCCCAGTGCAGCACAGAGCACTCAGCTCCCATAAACTGGTGCCAATTTTCAAGACCCGGTAAGCTGAACAACAGCCGGTGGGCCAAATTCACCCAACGTTTAGTTGTGTTAGAGCTCATACAGTTTTACCAGTGATGAATTTTTATCTTTAGGTACAGAATTGTAATGCACTCGAGTGCTCTGGGAGCGACGTTTCGGCGGAGAAACAAGAGGACCGCGGTCACAAGTTCAGACTCTGAACACTGAAATCCCCCAACTTGCACCGTTACAAGACGCTCGGGCAACATAAACGCGTCTCCGTCGTCCCCTGCCTCATTGCCTGCAGGAGATGAATGGTGCTCACTCGCTGTCTGCTGTTTCTCCACATCGCTCGAGCCTGGCATTCTCTCTGTGCTGCTAAAACCCTGCTCCGAGGACGAACGGCATCGCGTCACCAGCTCTTCCGACGTACGCATCGCCAGAACATTTATTGTGCGATTCCGGGGCTTGGCCTCATTCTTGGCCTGAGACAGAGCAGCGACAGCAACGCTGCCGTTCTAGTGACCAACCTACACCACCTAATTTTCCAATGACATCAACGAGCACTTTACACATCCAAAGCTCAGCTCTCTCTCAGCTCCGCAGCTGCTCCAAGCGCTCGGCACTTCTAAAAGAGCATCTCCTGAGCTGCTGCTCCTGCCCGCGCCGTTGCCACCAACCACCCTGCTAGCAGGTTGGGCTCCGGAGACAGTTGCCTCCTCCAGCCGCCGCTCCCAGAGCTCCCTCCATCCCAGCTCCTGGGCACAACACACGAGCCTGGGACAGGGATTTGGGAGCAGCCTTCACTCAGCCGCTGCCTGAAGCGCGTACCTGACCTCGCAGCCCGTACCTGACCTCGCAGCCCGGCGCTGGCTGTTTCAGTGCCTGCAGGGTCACCTGGGGCCAGGCACATACCTGCAGTCAGCACATGCCTTCCGTTTAAAAATAAGCAAACACGAACACGTGAGCACGGGGCGAGAGCCGAGCCAGCGGCGCGAGTGTTGCCTGAGCACAGACTGCGTTTCCCAACACCTCGTTGGCCGGGCGGTAAATGGGATCTTCTCCCCTGCTGCAGCGCCCAGTTTTTTGCTTGCTCCAACCACCCTTTGCAGGGGAAGCAAAAGGGTGTTGCTTGAATCTTCATAACATACAGCTGGGCTGTGGGAAAGGCAAGTCCTGAGCGTGGCCTGAGCTGTTTGACATGTTGAGGGCTCTGTTCTCAAAGGGAGAGCGGGCAGCGATCACGGCTGTTGCTAGAGGAACAAACTGGATTTTGTCTGCCTGAGGTAAGCCTAAGGGCTGGGGCACTTGGCTCCGGCAGCAGCTACCTGCGAGGGGACCCTGTCCCCACCGGTCTCGGTCCTCGGCAGCTCTCGGGCTAGCCTCAGCCTTACCCCCTTGTCCCAGCCCACACAGTTCCACTGGTCTCCTCTAAATCCACAGTTATTCCTCATCCTTTTCAGCTTCCTGACCTTAACCTATTCTTCCTGCTGTGGCACCACCAGCAGCAGCGTGTACCAGGGCTACAATTAATACTTGGCCCGACATAAACCAGAGGGAAATTAAGCTTGTAGTTTATTACAATTTGTGCAAATCAGCTTGTATTTGGGCAATGGATCTTCACAAAATCTGTTCTCCCTTCCCAAATGCAAATACCTGGCAGGGAGGGAGGCTGGGCGAGCAGTGCTGCTCCAAGGAAAGGTCACCAGAACTACGGCCATCTGAGAGGCAAGGGTCAATCCTTGCCTCCCTCTTGGCTGGAATAAAATAAATAAATACAGAAATGAAAGCCAAGCCGAGACGGGCATCCAGGATGGAAAATTTTCAGCTCAGACAACTAAAGCCAGCAGAGATACAAGCAACTGGAAACTCAAACCCAGGAACTCGCAGTGGGCTAAACCGAACAACGCGAGTGCCCGGCTCACCCGCAGCCTCTGGAAACCTGTTCTCCCTGGGAACACACGCACGGAAGAAACCTCCCCAAATTACAATTTAAAGACCCGACTTTCACCCCTGCCAGCTTCCGCAGCAGCTCGTAGCAGCCCCAAAATCAGGCCCTTGGGGTGCAGGGAGGGACCCCCGGCACCAGCCAGCCAGCAGGGACGCCGGGGGGGGACACAGAGGAGACTTGGTCACCGTCTTCTCTGCCAAACGGGCGCTGATTTCACCCCAAACTCGCACCCGCCCGTGGCAGAGGAGGAGAGCACCGAGAA
>JANXJC010000044.1:20054337-20073555 GCA_027564655.1 Leptodon cayanensis | reverse complement strand
CCACCCCCCCCCCCCGCCGCCCGCCGGGCCGGTGCGGCAGGGCGGGGCTGGGGGAGCCCGGAGGGGGGGGGGACGACGGACAGAGCCTCCGGGGGGGGAACCTGAGCTGGAGGCAGGGGCACCTGAGATGGGTGGTCGAAGCTACTCCTCCCTCCCCCGCTATAAAGGGAGATTATTGCCTCCCCAGCCGCCTAAACGCGATGTTTCCCACGAGTGAAGGGGGGTGCCTTGGCTTGTCACCAAAGAGACCAGAATCCCTGTGGATGCGACCGAGCTGGTCCCTACCGGGGGATCTCGGATCTGGGATGGGAAGGAGAGGGGCTTGGGATGTGGGGAGCGACTGGCTTCAAGGGAAAGTGGCGGTCTCGGAACGCAGGAGGGTTCCTGCTGCCCGAGCCCTCTCTGCAGTTGGAAGCAGGAGCTACGTGAACTCTGGGAGCTTGGAAAAAAAGCTCTCAGACCCGTAAGATTTCAGATGGCTGAGGACCATTAATGAATAAATCAAAAGGAAATTATCTTGGTTCACCCCAGGGTCAAAGAACCCTCCAGATGGTCTCAATTAAGACGCCTGGAGAAGCCTCACTTCCAGCAGGGAGCCAAGAGCGAAAGAGCTTCCCCACGCCAACACGGCCACGGCTGAGGGCAGAAAAGCTGGGGCTTTCACCAGCAATTAGCAGGAACCACACACCTCCTCCTCCTCCTCCTCCTCCTCAGCTGTCCCGCTTCAGTCCTCCCGCACGGCTGCATACGCCAGGAGGCAACCGCTGCGATGGGGAACACTCACCTAACAACCGCACGCTTTAAAGCTATTTTCTTCAGGAGTTTAATCGGTTACCTGGTGTTCTTGGGAATTTCCTGCTTCTTGCTCTTACCATTTCCCTTGCCTCAAGGCAAAGCCAAGATAGGAGCGAGCAGCAGGTAGAGCTGCAGTTTGTCAGGAGGCGGGCAGAGGCAAGCGATGGAGGTAAGGGCTGCTAGCGTTAGGGGTGACAGACGTACGGTGCAAGCGAGGCAGACAAATTGTCTCCCTCCAGCTATGGACACCCATCCCCAGAAACCGCACTGGCTCAAAGTGCAGTCTCTGGTTTTGTTTTTTTTTTTCTTCTCAGAAGCGCTTGTTTCTGCACAGGGATTTGCAGAATGCTGCTCACAGACCCCACGCACAGGAATGACTCCCAACGCTCCAGTGCACAGGCTGCTAGAGGCACCAAGGATTTTACATTCTTAAAAGAGTTTGGTTTGTTTTGTTGGGTTTTTTGGTTTGGTTTTTTTTTTGGTTTTTTTTTTTCAAGGGAGGGGAATACTAAGGGGAAGGGTCAGCCTTGGATCCCAGGCAGCAAGTCCCGATTGCACAAGCGCTGCTGGCAGCCCTCCGGCTGGGCTGTCTCGGCTGACCCTCACCCCAGGGCCTGCAGGACCGTTGCTATTTGGATGTACACAGTAACCCCTTATAGAAAAGGATCCAGTATACAAACAGTCCAAGAGATACCAGACTGGCTGTTGAATAACTGTCATGGTTTAACCCCAGCCAGCAACTAAGGACCACGCAGCTGCTCCCTCACTTCCCCACCACCCTGTGGGATGGGGGAGAGAATCAGGAAAAAATGTAAAACTCATGGGTTGAGAGAAGAACAGTTTAACAGAACAGAAAGGAAGAAACTAATGATAACAGTAACAATAATAAAATGTCAATAATAATAATAATAAAAGGATTAGAATATACAAAACAAGTGATGGACAATGCAATTGCTCACCACCCACCAACTGGTGCCCAGTTATTTCCTGAGCCATCTCCCCAGGCCAACTCCCCCAGTTTATATACTGGGCGTGACGTCCCCTGGTATGGAATACCCCTTTGGCCAGTTTGGGTCAGCTGTCCTGGCTGTGTCCCCTCCCAACTCCTCGTGCCCCTCCAGCCTTCTTGCTGGCTGGGCAGGAGAAGCTGAAAAATCCTTGACTCGGTATAAGCACTGCTGAGCAACAACTGAAACCATCGGTGTGTTATCAGCATTCTTCTCTTAGTGAACCCAAAACATAACACTATACCAGCTACTAGAAAGAAAATTAACTCTATCCCAGCCGAAACCAGGACAACAACAAAAACGTATGTTAACAGTGTTTCAAATAGATTCTAGGATATATTTCCAAAATCTGTCACAACTGGGTTAAATAAAGGAAGGTTAGCATTTGGTGAAGAAGCAATACCTTGCCCTCCTCAAATGTTTTATAAACTGGCAGAATCACGATCCTCGTATTTTGCAGGTGGAAAAACTGAGCTGTGGGAAATGACAGGAACTTCCCAAGGAACCAGCCCCAGAGCCCCTACTCCCAGTACAGCATCCCATAGACTACACAGGTTTCCAAGAAGTGCTTAAGTGATCTGGGAATCCGAGGCACTGATTCAAAGGTGACTTGTTACCTGACTTCTCGCTACTGGGGAGCCTTACTGCAAAACTGCAGTTAACCTAAATCGTATTTGAAATGCGGGTCATGGGAACCAGTCACCCAGTTACTTAGGCTGGTGATCGCCTCTGCAATAGCGGGAGGTGCACGCCTCGGGGCTGGGCTTAGTCCTGGCACTCGCCCTTTGTAAAGTTTCAGACCTTGACTTAAATAAGATCTGTTCCTGGCTGCCGAGAGATCTCCTGGGCGACACCTTGTGCACAGCTCAGATCTCTGTACCTCTACGAGACTGTTGAAACGTTTATCCTCGACAGAACTGAAGGGGAAAATAGGCAACTTGGGAAGACTCATTTAGATTGATGGATGCAGAGAGAGGAAAATGTATTTCATGATGTATTGAATCCTCAAAAATCCTGGAGTCCTGCTTTACCCAAGTCACAGTCCTGGACTTCTCCAAATGTATGAGAGCAAAACATACTCTTCGCTCTGCTCTCACAGCTGCTCAGGACAGCGCTTCTTCCCACAGGAGAGGCAGACAGCCCTGAACACAAATCTCATCACACAAAGATGCTTGTGACCCCTCTGAAATATAAGTCACATCTCTTCTACAGCATAGGAGCTTTGTCTTAAAGGTATCCATTTCTCTTCACATCTCAAGGTTTCTGCACTGCTTCACTGATTTTAAAGCAAAAAAGAACAAAAACAAAAAATAAAAAAATCCGCAACCAAGCTTTCACACATTGCCTGCCACAGGGGGAATCGCAGGGCAAACCCTGCTGCACCGTGCGCCCGTCCAGGAGAGGAATGCCTGCCTGGTCGTCCTTTCAGGCAAGGGTGGGTTTCTTGAAAGCAAACTGGGAAGCAGCTCTCCAACCGACCTTCTGCTGGGGAAGGCGTTCTTCCCCCTTTCTGCTGGTCTTGTCTCCACCCTTCCCTGAAGGATTAAATTTAGCAATTCAGGCTAGGGACAGCAGGGGCTTATTTGTAGAGAGTCAGCCAAGTATTTAGTTCTGTAAACATCTTAAGTAAATTCCTGCTGCCCCATTACCTCATCTTCATACTTCCTTGCTGTTTCACTGCATTTATTTAAAAGGAAGTAAGAAAATGTACTAGAATAGAAGTGACCCAGGTTTTAAAGACAGTTTGCGGAGGTTGGTCCAAACTCAGAGGAGCGATTTCTTCACAAGATGGGTGAAGATTTTTACAGATAAACCAGACCTGCATGTACCATGTATGAAATGGGCTAAATGCTAATTACTAAGAAAAACCAGGCAGTGATAGGGGCAGAGTCCCTAAATTGTTTCTTAAACCTCCTAGTATATCAAACTCAGCTTGCCGGTGGTACTTCTGCTTATCTACAAGCATACAGCTTAATGTAGCACATCTGGGGGAACCCCACAAAACCCCAGAGACTGAAGCTAGCAATGACGTTTGCACTGCTTGTTGTCTCAGGCCACGTGAAGACTCCTGTACAGTTTTGCCACAAACATTTAAGTAGCACCTTAGAGAAACTCCTTGCAATTTTTCAGTAACGTGCCATTTCTAAATAAATGTTGAATTACTGGTTCTCTGTGCTGGTGACATTTGGAAAACGCTCCATGAGAACAGGACCCACAAGATGACCTTTCAACAGATTGTTCTCCGCAGCCTCTCCGCAGGGAGGAGAGGAAGCAAGTGCCCACGCTGCTGCTCCAGCACCCACCTCCCATTCACCTCTCCCATGGACAGCAGCCACAGACAGCAGTCAAGTTATGAAGACCACCTCTTTGCTTAGAACAAATATTTAAAAAAAAAATTATGGGAAAAAAGTCATTATATATAATACAAGATTAATCAAGGTAAAGCCTACAAGATGACACACACAAAAAAAGTAGTTCTGTTATACAAAACACCTTAAAACATAAAGATGTAAAAAAATAATGAGAATACTTCATTTTAAAGATAATTCCAGATACAATTTTATTCTGAATTTTACAAAGAACAGCATTTTTCTACAAAAAACTAGGATAAGAATCAATTTAGTTACAGGTAGGAATATTTACATTCTTAGAAGAAATTTCTGTATCTTTCTGTATACAAGGCTGTGGCCATTACTAGTTTAAAGTGCCCCCAAAGGCATTTGTAAGGCAGGCATTATGGTGCCTGAGCCAATTCTATGCTTTAAGAAAACCATTTACAAACGCCAGGGTTAAGGTTCTATTCTACAAATACTGAAATAGGTATTTATTCGGAGATACAGTCCCATCAGTTTCCTTGCGCGCTTGCTGTGCTCACGTGCGTAGGTCCCTGGAGAGTGTTAAAAAGAAAAGCCCTATAAAAAGAGACTATAAAACAGAGCCAGCTGTAAAGCAGAGATGGGTATAACTCACGTTAATGTTGAATTCCATGAGATCAGCAATACAGTATTAACATCATCATATCCCAAAATGAAAAGTCCTCTGAAAAGAACCGTATTCTTACAATGTAGTTAGGTGCATGGTGAAAATGTTCAATAATGCCCGCCCTCACAGGTGGCATGCTGCAGGCAGTTTCTTGTAGAACTACGAAGGGGCTGTTCAATTAAAATAATATGATTAACCATTCAAAACCCAGTCCTTGCCTTGACTTACTGCAGTGCAATTCCCCAGGCAATGCACCACTTCGCTGTGCCGCCTTCTTCCACACTGTAACTTGGAAACAGGGCAGGAGGTGTTCACACCTCCTAACAAAAATAGTGTCAGAAGTCATCTGAAGTCGCCTGCTTCTGAAAGAGGAAATACTGGATGATGCTCATGCAAGCATTACATTAACCATCAGAAGAGTCGAACAGAGAATCTAACAAATACGGACTGTGGAGCATGAACATCCCAAGAAATTAGGGTACCTTTTGAGTTAATGGTATTTCCACTTGAAAGCAAAGAAACTGAAGTCACAGGATTATGTAACATGCCCAAGATGATGAAAGAAGTCAGTCTAAGAGCTGGAAAGGAAGGGATCCTAGTTCCCAGCTCGAGGCCATATGCTGTTTTCCTTGCTGAAGATACTGTAGTGTGCATTGTTCTCTAGCAACAGAGAATTTTGCCTGACCACATAATTTTGTATAACCTGTGTTGCTGCTGTAATACAGGTTATGGGCACCAAAACCATTCAGTATTTCCCAGGTTAAGGTTAGCCTGAATGTCAAAGTCTCTATTATCTTCCTCCGCAGTACAAGGAGCTCACGGGTTTACCACAACTCCTCTTTCAAAGGCAAACTCTGTCCCTTCCCCCTTACAAAAGTGTCACTTACTACTACTTTGAGGATAACAGGAGCAAAAGCACTGGCTTTCCCAGAGAGCAGCAGAACAGGTCCTTCCCCGTGAGCCAGCACACTAGGCAAGACCGGTGTTTAGGTGCATTCCAATACTGGTACTAAAAACCATCAACTCCTTCCAGAAGGGACAACCTGTGCGTGACTTCACCTCTCCACCACAAGGGCAAGAGAAGCGTCTCCCACGTGGACCTTGATTCATTTCATAACACTCACACAACAGCTCCGCAGAGGTGAGTGAAACGTGTCTCAAAAACGCAAGTTACAAAGTGGTCTGTTCACAGCACAGTCTCAGAAAGCCAGTCCCAATCCTGCTTTGCATCAGCATAACGCAGAGTGATGTGCCAACATGTCTATTAACGAAACCACACACTATCCAGGATCGGCCATGTCTGAAAACGTGGCACTCGGCAGACACCTTTCAAAGGCAAGGCACAGTGCAGCACCAGTGCTTTATTCCGCAGGTATAGCCGTAGCCACACTTACTGCTAGAAGTCTTACTGTTGCCAGCACTGATCCCACTCTTAAGATTTGCCAACGACTGGATCAGGTCCTTTCATCCTCATTTGCAGAGATCAGATCAGCTACCTATATTAAAATATTCCCTCAATTTCTTTTGGAAATGCCTATTAGCTGGATTCTGCCTACCCACTAGAACAAGCTCCTTGCGTTAGAGACAAACTTGAAAAGAGTAGGATAAAAAAAGTAAACACAAATTAACCCAGTATGCTACATTAAATATATTCTACATTTCTGACTCATCCTTTCTGTTTTTAAAAACATAAGCAAGGAAAAAAAAAAGTATTTTTCTGACACAAAGAGATTGCCATTGCATTTTGTAGTAGTAGTCATAACCAGGAAATTCCCCAATTTGTCTGGATTAAAAAAACCCCTAAAGAACAACAACAACAAAAAGCCCCGCAAAAAAAACTTTAGTAAACATCAGAATATTTAAATATTCAAGAACAAAAGTCTCACTGTCAAGGCACATACCTGGATAAAACAATGGCTAAGAAATTATAGCCAAACCAGACGTTAAATGAACTCTGCACTTCAGGACAGGAATTTCCATACTAGTTCATGTATCAGGCAAGCACGTTATCTTACATTTCAGGATATTTTCTGAAACATTTTACAGGAAGAGACTTATGGGACACAGTTGTTTACATTGGCAAATTCATTACAAGGAAGTTGCAGCTAAATGTGTTTTGCCTCAGATTCCTGCGGTTATCAGATAGTTCTTCTACAACACACAGAAAAGAAGCTGCTTCTACATGTTCCAGTGCCTAGAAATAAGGTCGACAAAGAAAAATATCTATACCAAGTTTTAGAACACACTCTTATGTTTGCAGTGAATATTTCAAAAAAGGTGGTAAGCCTGACAAATTGTATCATGTCTTTTGGGCCAGGGTGACTGGCTGTTACATGCACTCTCCTGACACGTATTTGCTCATGTCAAGGCTATTACATGATGTGCAGCGAGGCTTGCAAAATCCAGAGTCTCAATTTTCGCACTAGCTTCAAATCACATACTGCGTTTTAAACCTGCCTACCGAGGGCCCGTCAACCTATTAACAGGAGTGACATGGAACCTGCCCAAACGTTCGGATTTCTCTCCTCGGAAGAACTGATGGTACGACAAAACTATGTTTCTCGGTATCATTCTCTGACCCGGTAATATTAGCTAACTTCCTGCTGCATGCAGAAATTAAAATACTAAACAAGTAGGCGAGAAAATGCAGGGAAAGCAGAGCAAACCCTAAAGCTCAAGACACTGGTAGGAAGAGTTTGAACAAACCAAACCACTACAGTCCGTACAGTGTTTTCTACTTGTTTCTAGGACAAGCAGTCTGGAGGGCACCCATCAGTTCGACTACTGGAGCCAGTTACCAAGGACAGAATATGGGGTACTGGTTAACAGAAGACTGGAATCAGCCGATGCCACCTATGTATTTAAATCCAGTAGGAAAATGCAAAACTTCCACGACCAGCTGCTGCAGCAGAGAGTAAGGCCCCTGACAGCTTTGGCTACGAAGGTTTAGGTTCAAGTCTCTACAAGACAGAACAAAACACAAACAAGTGCCACAAAAGAGAAATCTTTCACCACTCACATCTGTCAAGGTATAAGCAGAATAGCACAAACGAGACTGGGTGTATAGATATACTGTATATATTTAAAGAAACACAGGTAATGCCAAGGGTGCTTCCACGTCCCAAGGAACAATTTCTTGGCAGATTGTCAACAAGATTTTTTTTGTGGTTTTTTTTTTCCCAAACAATTTGAAAACAATTCACTGATTACATAAGTTAAGTGAAATAACAGACCTCACAGCAACCGTACAGTCGGCACGTGAGAAATCAAGAACCAGTGGTCAAAAATACCTTCTGAATTTTGTTCTCAGTACATTCCACCACGAGGTCAATGCAGTGGCATAGATTAACACAAAAATTTGTCTCTAAAATACATTAATTGTGTGCGTGTGTATGTGCATGCGCATGAAAAGCACACAACAAAGACAGGAGAATTGTTTCTGTCCTCCAAATTGCACAAAAGATGTTAAAACAATTTAGACATAAAACTTGCGCCACACATCAAAAGGGAAGAACCCCAAACTAATACCGCTCCCTCCACACACAGATGAAACCTTTTGCATCATTTAAAATAAATATGGGCTGGAAGCAGGCCACATCCAGGGTTAGATGTAAACAGCTTTACCATACAGGTACAGGCAGCATTGGAATCAAATGAATTTTGTGAGCAAAATTTCAGTGCTACAAATACTTTGTGCAAGATAACCCTTTCAATCTACGTTGAGTTGAAACGTATCAAGTTAGAATTAATTCTCAAAATCTTTCTTTGCATCTTTCTGAATTTGGTACCAAATTCAGCATGTGCAAAGTCATTTGAGTAAGATCACAGAGAGGCATGTTCTTATAGCCTTCACTATAATAAATAAGTTTCCTGTCCAGAGACAGAAGTCAAGGAATCAAAACTAATTAGCAGCTTTTTCTGGCAATTTTTACTTCTTGATGTGCATTAGCTCTGGAGAAGGTTCTCTGAGGAATCCAGGTACCCCTGCCAGCCCCTGAACTCATTTTCAAGTATCTTTCAGCTGAACCATATGCTTTAAAGTTACAAAGGATTGATCAGATACTGTTCCATGGTACTACTGCATTAAAATAACTGTGGCTGAAAAATCTCATTGAAGGCTACACAGTATTTATGTTCATATAAAAAGAGAATGTATGGAACACAGTGTTTAAATTAATAAATAAGGTTAAAATTACAGGAAACAAAGTGCTGCCACTAGCCCTTTCTAGAATGAATTTTAGAAGAAAAATCCATTTAAGTTTCAGTCCACCGGGAAGTACAGAGGAGGAGTTCCATCAAAAAGCTGTGCTTTTAAAAATCTCTGGATTTTCTTCTTCCTCCTTGGAATCCCTTGTGCTACTAGATGCAGGCCTGTATTCTAATCTGGGAGGAAAAAACAAAAAAAAGAAAAGGAAAGAAAGAAAAAAGAAAGTAACTTAAAAAAACAGATGAGAGAAGAGAGAAAAAAAATCTTTGATATCCTGAGCCCTACTTGACATTACAGCCTCCTAATTTTAATATCGTGTTGAGTTCAGTTGGACAGGTCCCTTTCTTACACCAGGTGTATGCTTATGTGCCATCTTCAGTCAGAGCTGTGGCAAAAGGCCTAACGCTCTCAATGCCTTTTTAGGTCGGCTGAACTAAACTGGAAGAGTTCAGCCCTTCACCAGTACTTATATGACTTTCAGAACCTAGAAAGATAGATTATAACCCACAAAAGTGTCCCTATACCTTTATAAAGCAATACACTTTTACAAATGCATTCCTCATATGTACTTTTATTCAGTCCTCGGAGTAAAATGATAAATTTGGAGCCGAGAGATGTACACAAGAACATACACACTTGGGAAGAAGGACCAGGATTCGAGCCAAGCTCTTCTATCTTATACAGAGCACTAAATACACTAGTGAAACCAGCCCCTCCATCTGGCAATACCTAGGCAAGTCCACTCCTCCTCTCAGAAGAGAGAACAGATGTGTTAAGACCAGGAGGTGACACTTACCCTTTCACCAACAGCATTTGCTCAATTGTGTCCGGAAGAGGCATACCATAGCTTTCTGGCAGAAATAAAGTCAGAATTCCTGATAGCACAGTCAGGCTCCCCATCAAGATGTAAGGCAGGAATCGATCATAGGCACCTAGCAGAATTTAAAAAAAATAAAATAAAAAAGCTAGCATCAGCTCTAAGTCTCTGATAATGTTTGCACCTAGGTACAGGGCTTTATCCATGCAAGATTATGTTTGCAGTAAAAACCAAACCACTCACTGCCTGGCAGTGATGTTGTTATAAAGTGTGTGTTGTTATAAACATTGTTTTAGGAACTCAAGAGACTGGGAAACAATAGCTGTAAGAGCTGTCCCTATTGAGTCTGTAAGACTGTGAGGCTTCAGAGCACCTCTTCAACTGGGCACAAAACACCATTTCTCTACATTATGACCATTCCACAGAGATCTCGAGATCCCATTTTTACCTGCAGCTTCACAAGACGCCTGGACGCAGAAACAGAGACCAGTAGAAAAGCCCAACGACCCACAGAGGCAGGACACTGATCTGGGTAAAAAGCATTGCTTTCCAACCACCAGCATCTCCCCGCACACACACAGACTAGTTAACTCACCGAGGTAAACGAAGTAAGGTGAGAGGATACTGCCCAGTCTAGAGGCCATGGAACTTGCTCCAACGCCCATATTTCTCACTACTGTTGGGTAGAGCTCAGCCGTGTAAACATAAACCATTGAAAAGGCAGATGTGATCCCAAATTTCCCCAACATCACCAGTACAATAGATAGTGCACGAATATCTGAAATCGAAACACAGTAAAGACTTCAATAAAGCTCTGACAATTCATGGTATTTCTTAATTCCATTGTGTTTGTGTAACTCCTGCCTAATTAATTCCAATATCTGGTGTCTTTTTGACCTGTGCATGTCTACAAGCACAGGCAACTTTTTTTTTTTTTTTCCCCAAATTACTAGGACTCAACATTTTCATTTCCTCTTGAGCATGGGGCTTCCTGTCAAGCAAAAACCAAGGAGAACAGAACAAGAACTGAAGAGGTCCTCTCAGATTTCAGCAGCCAGGTCTCTGCTATTGCAAACAATGCCATATATCCCTTTTTAATAAAGCGAACAAAGTTAAACATTTGAAACAAGTTATTTTTGGTTTCCTGCTCTGGTTTCTCATTAACATTCCTAGCTAAAAGTCAATAATTTATTTGTAGGAACCTGGATTGACTTTAATTGGGACAGTTAGATGTGAAAATCAGAACAGACTGTATCAGTGTCCAATCGACTCAAGGAACAGGAGAGAAAAAAAAAGAAAAGAGAATGCAACATATATTATCTGTATAAATATGCAAGGCAGTTCTTGCGCATTCTCTTTTGTTTATTCTTTGATTTGTAAACAAGTGCTAAGCAACACCCCCTCCCCCATCATATTCAGTAACGAGTGCATAACCCTATTAATCTAACTGGCCTCAAGACACATATGGTTTGATATCCAATAAGTGTTATTTTGTCCTCTTTTCCAGTTGCCAAACATTATTTTAACTGTCAGCACTAACTCAGTACAAGCATCTTTGCTTCCACAGTGACTCCTTTGAATAGAACTGTTTAAACAAGCCATAAAGAGACAGTCATTGACAGCTATTTGGGAAGTAAGTTCTGCAGCCTCTTAGTAAGCTCCACTTACCAAATTCTGGTTGGTCTAGTCCTCGTTTTTCACTTGGCCCTTACAAGGGCACCTTGTCAGGGATGTACATTAAAGGCAAAACTGGACTACAACGCTAATCCCAAAAGATCACAAAGCCAATGATCCACCTTTAAAAATGTATCTGAATTGACATGCTGTGTGAGCTCCTTGTGCAGTGGCACTGAGAACCAAGGAAGAGGGGCAAAGATAGGAAACGGATATCTGTATTTAGTCCCCTCACGACGCTTTTCCTCCACATCTGCCCAGTGCATAGTACTGCACTTCACCTATCATACATATTTGAGATCAACTAACGATTCCATACGTGAAGGCACCAGCTGAATGAAGAGAAGAACACAGCCTCCCAAGAATAACGCAGCAGCCATTGAATACCGTCGAGGGAGATTTCGAAGGAGCAGCCAGGAAATAACGTAGGCTGGAACTTCAATCACTGCCGAGAGGAAGCAGTTCACATAGACATCTCCATGCAAGTTAGGCGTGTCAAGAGAAAGTCCAAAATAACCAACAGAGATTATCATCCTGAAAGAAGCAGAATAACAGGATCAGACAAATTTCTCTTCTTCCTGAGGTTGTAACGAACCTCTTTTACATCTCTGTTAGGCACAGAAATCACTATGTAAGGCAAATTCAGCATCTGCCAGATTCGTTCACCTCTGAAGCGGCTCAAATGCTGACTTCAGAAACAGCAAGATAACAATTAACAGTGCTGATGCTTTTTATCTTTCAAGTTGCTCTTGAATTAAAAAAAAAATATATATATATATTTTAAAAAAATTAATAATATCCTATTCAGCATTAACACAGTTAGGTAACTCCAGAGCTGTTTCTAGCCTTGCTGAAGCACAGGCCTACGAGCCCATGGTCATAGGTGCTGGATGGTCCTGCAGCTATAGAGTTCATCCTACTTTTCTGATGCCATTGCATAACTTCGCAACTGTCCATCCCACTCTTGTTCAGACCTTGCAAGAAAGCTCCAAGTCTTTGTCACTTTTAGACAACCCATTTGTCTCTGCTAGTTGTGCTGATGGAGAGGGACGGACTACTTCTCACGTACGTCTCCCTATTTCAGGTCACCCCTGGGAGGTAAGTGATGATCATCCACAATGCAGTGATACAGCAGTTCCTATCACTAGCAGTTACAGCCTTATCCTGAAAGTTTGGACTACTGAATTTTACTGCTGCTGAAGCCTACAGTAGCTTTTCATTATGTTTACCAGAGAGCTCTGGGTGGAGAACATTGTTTCTGAGTCATTACCCTCCATGCTTTGTGTATAAAGTCAGAGAGGAGGAATATGGCATCCTGGCAGACCCAAACAATCCAGGATTTTCTCTGCCATGCCCCAAGCTGGCTAGGCAGCATCCAAGTCACATCTGCATGGCTCGGTGCCTGGGTTGGTCAGTGCAGCAGGACAGAGCATGGTGCCTGGGAACACTGCCATCTTAATTGTGTCGCTGCCCGATGAGAGCTGTCTTCCACATGATCAAGGGAAACACACAACTGGCCTCAGAGACAAATCCTGTCGTGTCTTGGGAGATGCTGGGAAGAGAAGGTTATGCTTCACCAACAAGTGACACATGGTAAACAAGGAAATAAGGGGCATTGGATCAGGATGTGTCCAGGTGCAACAGTGAGGCACTGAGCACTCAGCACTTCATCTCCTTCAGCATCTACGTTATAACAGTACCTGGAGCAAAACCACTGCACAGGACAAAGTGGATCACTAACAAAAGATTGGCTCTTCCTCCTCCTCACTTCACATGGGAAGAGCCTTCACTGTCCAATTGCTTAAAATAAGTTACCTAGTGTACCTGAGGAGGTATGAACTCACACTGCTGAAGGTAACCCCCCCGCTGCCGTGTGTGCCCTGCCAGCTAAAGCTGCTCTTCTCAAAAGTAGTAATGCAGTGTCTTCCACAAGACTGTGCAATACGCCCAGCCCTGTGCTCCTAGGAGTTATTTTTATATACAATAAACTGTGCTTGCTGGAACTCACTTTCAGCAGCAGCAGTTTGCCTTAGCTTATCTCATTGGGAAACCTTGATACAATTATACATTTTCTAGGGAAACTTTAGGGGTATTTACACATCCCAGGGTGACAAGAAGCCCAGCTTCCTCCTTCCTGACGCAAACCCAGCAAAGGGATTAGTTTAAAGTCCTGCTACTTACTCAAAATTAACAAAACGGTCAGGAATATGTAAAAATATATTTGATATATTGCTACCTGCAACAATCCTATTTTACAGAGCTTCTTTTAGGAGATCTTTCAATTCATAATGCAGAATATGCCATCAGTATACTATGGGTTGGAAAACACTGCTGTGAGTCAGCACAAAATGCTTTCTATTTTAGGAAATTAATTAAAAGGAGGTTAGGCAACTGACATGCAAGGTAAAAATAGTGGAAAAATTGCCCAAATCAACTGAATACTTTTCTGCAAGAGGAGGTAAGATTGTATAAGTCAGTTGCACATGTCTGACTCTTCTTGCCTATTGTAAAACTTCATTTATCATGTGGTAAAAAGCCCTGCAGCAGCCCTTCAGCATATGGAATGGATTACGTACTGCCACATCACTGTTTCTGTCAGATGCTTTGTCGTACCAGAAATGCTGTTCAAACAGGTTGCATTTGATTTCTACAACCACACGCAAAATTGGCTGTAACCAGGAATTCACTACTGATCTACTCCACGCAGATTAGAGGTAGAGCAGTCTCAATTCTCTAGCTCACTTCCAATTAAAGGTGAGAGTCAGCAACTGGACTTGGAGGTAAGACAGCAGTATATGGAAGCTGTACTGAAATTTTGCAAAGAACCAAAATCACTTTTCTTTTTTGAGCTGTTTTCTGCTCAGGTTCCCCTTCTCAGTGTATTTGCAGCGCTGTGCTTGGTGACGGGCAAAGGAATCTGGCTCAAATGTTAGCCAAGTCATCCCCTGACCCAAAAAGCCACATCAGCTTGTATGCACTGGCAGCTCAGTGGACTCAATTCCAAGGCTTTGCCTCACTAAAGCACAGGAACATTGTTCAAAAAGGCAGCAAACAGACTTAGTTAGCTCCAAAGCACTTGAGGGACCTTCTTGGTTAGGACACTGTAGGTGCACGCACTAACTAAACCTCACTTTTGTAGCCTCTGGCAGGCTATAAGTTACTCTCTACATTTTCTCTCTTCTGAGCCATTACAGCCTCATTGAGATTTCCACTAAAGGAAAATGACAACCATTTAATCAAGTTGAGCATAAAGTATGGCTTCAGCTAGTGCAAAACCAAGGTGAAGATGGCAGGTAGACAGTAGCTAGCAGGAAAGTCTAGGGAAATCTCAGATTACAACTTCAAAGGCAACTTTATCCCTTTCAGAGACAATACAAAAGGGATGAGAAGAGTCTCCCCATAAGTCAAGCACACTGTGTTCAGACCCCTGGGCAGTAGTCCTCTGACTAGGAGACAGGGCATGACTCATTCCTCTTATAAGACTTCGTTACAGTCAGATGAGGATTCCCCAAGGCCCAGTATCAGGCAGGATTGCCATGCAACACTGCCAGCTGATCTGATTCTTGCTCACTTCAGGGTATGCCTGACTGTTTCAGAAAGAAATAACAATCCAGATGTGCTTCCAGACCATTAGCGAAATTAAGAACCCACATAACCAGAATTCTGTTGCTTCAGCCAGCAGGTTTTGAGCTGGTTTTGTCCATATCTCTTCAGAATACCTTAGTGTTCAAAGAAGTTTTTAATTGTTTTGCTGCTTTTGTGCTTACACACTCCTGAACCACACTTGCTTACCAAAGTATCACTGACATAATTGTGATAGTTAGGATATTTCGGGTTTTCACTAGATCCAAAATGGTATACGTCTGTTGCTTCTGGGAATTCAAATCTTGCAGCTGGAAACAAACAAACCAAGCAACCATGTGAACATTAACTTCCTGCAAGCAGAATTATTGTGAAAATAAGTCCCCCCCAACTTATACATCAGTTTTTTGATACGCTGCAGAGCTGAAACAGCTGCCTCACTTTTAACCAAACATGTATAAGCCAGAAGAGCCAACTAGCTGTGAAAGTAGTTGCTCCTCCCTAATTTAAAGTCACTTAAAATTTAGGCTGAAACTAGTAATTATTTTCTTTGCCTGAAGCTTCAAAAAGCAACTGCTTATTGTTACTTTTATACTTGAATTATAAAGTGACAGCATTAATTCACGATTTGTATGTCACTACTGGCAGAGTTCTTATGTCCAGTTTTGAGCAGTACACCTTGAGGATCATCCAAGTCGACTGCACCCAGGCAAGAAGAGAGCACGAAGGATGATGAGACGTTTGAAAAACGCCATCTCTAAAAGTAGAGGGTTTATTTAGCCTAAGGGACAGAAGACCAAGGGCATCTTGAAAGACCAAGAATGGTCTTCAAAGACCAGCATAAAAAGTGATAAACTGTCCTCTATGTCCACTGCAGACAAGGCAAGAAGTAACACGATTAAAATGCAGCAGGGCAGATTTAGTAATGACTCCTCAAGCTGGACCCAACAGTAATGAATTTAAATTGAGACAAACCGGCTAATCAGCTGAAGAGTCCCCATCATTATGTTTTTGAGATCTGCTAATAATATAAGCAAAAAGACAACAAACTTCTTTCCCCATGAAACTTTCCAGCTCCTCAAAATAAAACCACTTCCATGTAAACAATGCAAAGATACTTATCCTTGAAGCATGCAAACAAGTTTTGTGCTTGGTAAAATCATAAAAAAGGAAAGAATTTAAGTTTTTTTTTTAAATTTAGGACTTTAATTTAGACCCCTAGCAAGAAGTAACAAGGGAGAGACTTTTCGAAATATGTAAAAGGTGATTTAAGAGGACAAGTTCCATTGATTAAAACTATCAATTCTGATAAAGCAACATTATATGGCTGAAGAACCACAGTTTTCTAGACATGTCTTATTTTTGTTAGTGCAAAAGATTGTATGTTTTCAGGATTTATCACAGGTTACTTATTCATCAATTTAATGGTATTTTAGCAGTCTTACAGTAAGAACATTAACAAGACTTTGATCTTACAATCTTCCACAGAGAGTCTTTTTTTCTGTTAGGACATTTGATATCTATCTGAATTCACGACTCTATGAACAGTTAGAAATCTAACCAAGAAACAAATAAGCATACACCTTAGCAGCTCAAAATTATCAAATGAAAAAAAGTAATACTAAAATATTTTTAATTTTGACACTTTCTGAATTGTAAGCTGCCAAGACACCTCCCAATATTTAAGTGAAGGCTACTCTTTCCACAAGTAGAAGAATCGCTCTTGCCTGACAGACCTAAATCATGTGCAAGCAAAATAAGCTGTATACAAAGATTACTTCTTTTCTTGATTTTTTAAAGTCAGCGTGACCTGAGAATGTCGAATTAATTTTTAGTTTGCTTAAAGACTGAACGCCTTTTGTTGGCACTGCATACTCCTTCATGGTATGTGCAAATGATTATCAATAAAAGTAAACTATGACTGTAGCTTCAAAATAGTGCAATTACTTAGTACTATAAACTTTTCTGACCCCTTTCTACCTGGTCTAATACACCATCCTCTACTCTATAGTAGTTCAACTTACCATACTTTTTTCCCCTAAAACATGAGGCTGGTCCAGCAGAAGTAGTTGGATGTTTTGCAGGACACAATACATCAATAAAGAGACAAAAGCAACCACTAGTTTAACTTAATTCCTCATCAACCTCTCTTCCTATTCAGTTAGTAATGTTTCTTTTGTCGAGCTAGTTGCTGGACACTGATTTGGGCTCTTAACTCTTGTTCCTCAACTCAAATTACACATTATCTCCTCAATGTCTTGTAAACTGTATCAGAGCTAACTGGAACATGGAGTTAATGTAACCCCTGCAGTCAGGTGAAAATTCTTTGAGTGATATTTTGTTCTGAAGACCTGGAGGATGAAATAGTGGTCTTTGCTTTCATAAATCTTTATTTTCTACAAAAGGCAAACAGTTCTTTACATTTGATAGCTTTCACTCTGCCTGAAGCCAAACCTCCCACCACACAAACTGCAGTCAGCTTTACAGCTCACAGCCCTTTCTCATAAATCACATGATCTTTCCTAAGTACTCTCCAGTTTTGCCACTATTTGTTGCCAAGAAACCAGCAAACAGGAAACAAAAAAAGGAGAAAAATCAAACAAACCACAAAACAAAACCAGGAACAGTAAAATTCAAAGTCACAGCTGATGAGAAAAAAGGACCCTGCCTTTTAGGAGCTGGATAAGCAGACAACATAATCCTTAACAGGACAGGCTAGAACAAGAAGCTATGAGAAGGGCAAGGAGGGTGAAACGATGATTTGAAATTAAACCCATCATCCAAACATTTCTATCCCCCCCATATGGGATAATTCAGCCAACCAGGCCCTATGTGTGCTCTGCAGCTTTGTTTGCAACTAGTCACCTGCTGGATCCTAACTGGTTTTGAAATCTCTGAAGCCTAAATATTGGAGGTGCTGCTCTCCACCTGCACAGGTTTGAGGAATACTCCAAATGTGAGCTCAGGTTGCTCATCCATCCAGAACTCACATTCCAAATGCATGATGGCTAAGGGCCAGCCGGATTTCTGAGAACCTCTCTGCAGTGTAAACATGCTTCCTAAAAACCCAAGAGCGGCTGTGAGCCTTTGCTTTATAGCTCTTCAGAAAGCAGACAAAAGAACAGCATAAACAGACCACCGATGAAGAAAAGTTTTGCATAGGTTTTTTGGTCACAGCATTACTTTAAACAGTAAAAAGACGGACAGGAGCTCTGCATTTATACAGTGCCTGTTCACTGAGCTCATTCTTCTTTGAGTGTCAGAATGTTAATCTGTGTATCTGAAAGCTGACATGCAATGATTTATCTGTAAATAAGCACTGCGTACTCCAGCCCACCCTGCTGCAGAAGTCAGCATTTCCCCTTGTCCAGCGTTCCCTGGGGCAACATCCCTACTCCTGCCCCTGCTTTCCACTGCTTCATAATCCAGCCCCATTCAGAGATGGCAAACATCAATATTTCTTTCTAAGAACGGAACATAGAGGATTCCAGGGACAGTGATCTTGAGCAGATGTTGGAGCCAGAGCCTATTTTCTGCTCTCCTGCTGCAGTGCTGGCAATGGGTGAGTTTTCATGCCTACAGCATGAGAAGGAAGGAGAAAAAAAAAAAAAAGAAAAAGAAAAAAAAGCATGTTCTAATGAAAATCCATGGAAAAAGCTATCATAAGCAGGTCTGGGTTTTCCTGGCATTCTCACTCAGTTCCAGCAAGACCAGGATGTTGTACTATCTGTACTGTTGTACTACAAATAAGTCTGGACAAACAGGTTGGTTTGCACCTCAACTAACACCAACCCAAGTGAAGCTGTTTCAACCCCAATAGCAAACACTACAGTTTAATGGCTAACCATTTTCCTTAGCCTCCTACAGAGGCCTTGTAAAGCAAGCAAGTACCCCAGGGATTTTCATATAAATGACAAGACAATGTCAACTGTCAACCAGAACACAATTGGGCAACTGCCCAGACAGATTCTACAGATCAGCCTAAAGAGGTGCCCATTCTCCTGGAGAGGTGCCCATTGTCCTGGATTATGCAAACAGTTTGTCTGTCTGACTTTTGGAGGTCATGTTTGAATGAGTGCAAGGGAGATTCAGGTTAGATATTAGGAAAAATTTCTTCACTGAAAGGGTTGTCAGCCATTGGAATAGGCTGCCCA
>JANXJC010000044.1:20009242-20054237 GCA_027564655.1 Leptodon cayanensis | reverse complement strand
CTAGTGGGCACAGATGATGGTTGGACTTGATGATCTTGAAGGTCTTTTCCAACCTGAATGATTCTATGATTCTATGAGTGTGGAACTGCTGCTCCACCTTAAGGTCACCAAACAGCTCAGACAAAGGCAAGATACCTAGAGCCAACAAGAATGGGTTGGAAGAAATAGATGGGGAAGAAAAGATACTGCTAGGTACTCCACCCTAAAGGGATTCAAGTTTTATTTTCCTTAACATGGAGTAGAAGTTGGAGTTGAACTAGAATAACATTATTTCTAGTGCCACTGGCCAGGATTAGTCCTGTGTTAGGCTTTTACAGAACTATATTAGACTGCGCAAACATTTAGATCACAAAGCAATAGGTACCTCAAATTCATTATCTTCCCCCAAAAACTGGAGTGTATGAGGAAAAAGGTGGCTGCAAACTGGATCAAAAAACCGTTTGCATTAGAATGCATGTTGCCATTCTCATGGGAACCGGACAGTAATAAGGGCTTTGCAAATCTTAATGAAGCGGAGAAAGGATACTCTGCTTTTCAGGAAAAGGAGGACCGTTTACCCATTTGAGAAGTACATAATACACTGCAGGCATAATTCATGTATCTGGAAATTAGTCACTTTACATGGTCATTAATAGGTCCGGCAAACAACTGGACTGCTAAATGAATCCTACCTCACTAGGGTCAAGTATTACATCTGGGGCTGTAATGCCATTAGTTTTTGCAGCCTTTCGGATGATGTCTTCTGCCTCTTGAAATCTTCCTTGGGAGATCAGCCATCGTGGAGATTCTGGAATGACCCTGCAGAAAAAGTTCAGAATAACGAGCCTGCACTTCCACAGAAAGCAGTGCTGCAGGCACCAACACACGTTGTTCCAGGCACGAAGAGCTCAAAACTTGCCATATCTTGCAGAAATTAGAGCAATGACTACAGAAATCAGATTTACAAGAGCAGACTAGCATACTGAACAAGAACAGACTAAAACGCACTTGTGGGTTTTAGAAGTACTAAAGAAGTAAGCAATGACTCAGAAAAAAGAGTAACCAAAACCTTCAAAGTATGGGAAAACAGTTTAATTAAGAAATGCTGAAATGTGAACATATAAGCAGCATGCTGTACGTTAAGAGGCATATCCTTAGAAAATAACACATATAAAATTAGTAACTGTAAATAATGTCACATAAAAGCAAGTCAGAAAGTAGAATTCGCCCAAGTCATTCAACTTTGTAAGAAACTGGAATAATGTCATATACAGGCAAGTCAGAAAGTAGAATTTGCCTGAGTCATTCAGGTTTGTAAGACACTGGATGGAATCACAAACATAAATGCTAGTGTAAGTGAAGAAACACCACCACCATGTGGACTATTTAAACTTTGCATGCCACCTTAAAGTAGTATTTCATTATGGAAGAAAACAAGAGTCTCACAGATATGCAAGTACTGTTTTGTAGCTTGTCATATCTATGTCGCCCTAGCATTGCGCAGCTTTCTAAAACAACTGTTTTCTCATTCTGCCCTTAGTTCAGGCCTACTCTTAAAAGATCATGGATTTCAGCTGGTGCAGAAGGATGAGTTTTACTGACTTTTTTTTTTCTTTGCATGCGCATCACTTAATTTTATAGAAGCCTACAGAAAATGAAGAACAGGCTTTTCACGCATGAGTCAGATCACCCACAAAGCTATGGACTTGCAGCTAAACAGCTGGGCAGAGTAAAGGACACAACGTCCATTCTTCACCTGCCCATTCCTGAATTTCATTGGTAAAGGCTAATGGGCTTGGAGTCTGGATCTTAAAAATCTGCAGACAGGACCTTCTAAAGACTAAAGTCTTTTAACTTAGTTATACTCACCACCAGAGTGGGATGCAGAGGAGCCCAGGTAAAGTAAGCGCCAGCAGCAGCATCCGCCAGTCTCTGATGAAGTAAGCAAACAGCGGCAGCAACATGTAGCCAAATGCGTAAAATATGCAAACGCCTAGCGTGCAGAATAGCACACGGATTGATTTGCCAAGAATTTCTGTGCCTGTTCAAAACAGCAGAGTGAAGATTAGTATTGTAACTTAATAGCAACCAAGTAACTTACCGAAATTACCTCTAACAACTGGCTTGGAAATATACTACACTGGATAGTTACAGTATACAGTGTGCTCTGCCAGCCAGTTTTAGAGGCATCACAGATCTGCTTCATGCAGTGACCCTGCATCAACCAAGCTAATTATACATATAAAAGGAAGAGAACCAGGCCATACAGTATTTCTGTAGCTCGAAGTAGCTAATACTTCTATGATTTTATCTTAGAATCTCACATTTCACTTGACGAGCTAAAACCGCCTGACATACTACAAAACATTCACAGTTACAGTGAACACAGAACAGTTAACCTCAGCTTGATCTCTATAAGGTCCTCTCCAGCTTATGGAGACCAGCTTCTTTAAAGGATAATTCAGAGATGCCTAAATTAGGTTCCTGACCAGTATCACCTTCTAAAAGATTGTTTTGCTATTAGCCAAAAAACCTCGCAGTCTTTCTATGTGCACATGTGGTGTTCCTGTTGGGTCACTAACAAAGGCCAGGCTATTGGCAGTGGAATTAAATGCACAAACAGGGTCAATGTATCCCTTTGAAATGCTTTGGGACCTGCAAATTAAGAGACAGAAAAAGAAATATAATCGTCCTCGTTTCCACAGAAATCAAAGAAGATTGCAGCAGGATGTCTGCAGTGAGGTTAGCTAAACACTGCTTTCACAGCTGCACTGGCCTTCTTTGGCCCAAAAGGAACTTCTTGCCAACATTTCGTACTTTGGACAGTGAGATCATTGTAAATAACACTAATAATTTTTAGATAATCTCAGATTCATAAGGTAATTCACATTCACATGATCAAATATGGTCTTAGTTAAGTATACAAAGCAAGAATCATTATGCCATTTAAAATTTTACTATAGGCTGTTTAAAGCAGACTTTATAATGCTTACTCTTTTTTTCTTTTGCAAGTTTTTATATCAAATTTGCAAGTTTTTAAATCAAATAGGCATTTAGGCCCCAAAATGGACAACAGAAATCCCTGAAAAATCATGTCTTGCATGTCTTATCTCTCCAACTAGAAGATGGACTTTGTTTTGAATAACTGATTTCTAGTTTTTTGCCTTTTTGGGATTGTAAGCCACAGAATTAATTCAGGCTGCACCTCTATCAACTGGAAACTTCCAAGGAGAGGACAAGTTATCCATGTGTGATGAGGACAAAACAAATTGTTGCTTGGCAAAACAAAGCAACCCTAAGCCAGTACCGAAAAGGAGCAGAAAAAGCACAAGACTAAACACACACTGTGCCCAGTAGGACTTTCGTACCAAGAACAAATGCTGCCACGTAGTTAGATATTTGTCCCATGCCGACCAGCACAAAGAACACTGAAAACATCTCCCAGCTGGTAGAGAAGACCTGTATGAAGCTGAAGCCAGTCTGCATTGCCAGAGTTGCAAACAGCACATTCTTCCTGCCAAACCTTCCATGGACAGATTAAAGAAGAAGGAGGAGAAAAAAAAAATAAAAAAAAGATTATACAACAGCATGAGTTACATCTTGAAACAGAAAAACAGAAAAATAAGATTACTCATGTGCATACTTAGGAAGATACAAAACATCTGCAAAAAGCAGAGGTTCAGGAAATATGACACAGGTACAACTATTCTAAATACATTAAAAAAATCCACTGGTGAAGAGAAAATAATATGCCAAGGGCTGCTAGTTAAGTTGCCTTTAAGTATGTGCTGGAACACTATTCCTTTCTTACTGATAGGATGAACAAGGAGACAAATCATCGGGAGCAAATTATTTAAAACGCAAGAGTATTAGATGCTCATTCTCCTCTAAGGAGCACACAGTTCATGACACTGATCAGCATGTTAAAAAAAAGAAAAAGAAAAAGAAGGAAAGCTTCTGAAAGAGTGGTAAAACTCAAGTTTGTAAGATGCTATTATCAGTAAGTGATCCCTTGCTGCCATCTTCATTCTACTTGGTAAAAAAAAAAATAATGAACCAATTTAAGGGATTCTAGCAATTCTGTTGATGAAGTATTAAAAAAATAAAAGAAAAGGAATTTAAACTAAACCCAACCCATCAAGCTGTTACAAGAGTCAGTGCCGATGTCCTGGCCTGGGCAGCCCCACAGACTTAGCAGCCTGTGACAGGACATCTGCTGAGCGCAGGTTCACACAACCACGCTCCGAAGTTAGACTTGACCAGGAGGTCTACAGTTGGTGCCACGAGTCTCAGGTAGATCACAACACCTTAAGAACAGGTCGTTACTTGAACTGCAAAATATTTTGTGAATCAGTGCGGCGCCTGGCCAGGCACGGGGCTCAGGCTCTCTGCAGGACTTTCTGTACCAGATGGGTGGATGGCGATGGCAAAACACCGTCGGCAGCCTTGCTGGAGCAGTCTCCTCGCCGGGCTGCTGGATGCACTGGGTCTCTCGACCAGGAGCTAGCTGCCGTTCAGCGGCGACGAGGAAAACTGGGTGAGCTGCACTCATGGCCTCCTCGACCACACTCGGTGAGGATCTGTGTCACCAAGTGAAGGAGCTGTAGGAGGAGAGTCCCATGATCGTGAAGGTGGGAAGCTCGTAGCTTCTGGCACCAGAACAGCTCCTGCTTCACCTGCTGGTTAGTCGCCATGGAAGACGCCTGGCATCCTTGTAGCAGACGAGGGGCTGGGAGCCGTTTTGAACAAACCACCCGAGCTCTGCAGCGGCACCAGGATGAAGTGGTGGGAGACTCCCTATGGCAAAGGGGGGAAATCGCCCCTCACATGGGAGGGCAGCTGGAAGGCATGGAGCTCTGCCTGGGATGGATGACGAGCCAGCTCAGAGCTTAGGGATTAGCAGGCGGACCAACGCCGTCACCGCTGTGGGTGTCCACTGCGGACCACCTGATCAGAAAGAAGCAAACGAGGCCTTCTTCAGACAACCACAGGAAACCTTGCTTTCAAAGGCACTGGCCATCAAGGGGGACTTCAACCACCCCAATAGCTGTTGGAAGGACAAGACCCAGGAGGTTTCTGAGGTGCATCAATGACAACTGCCTAATGTGGATGACTGAGGAGCCGACAAAGGGAGACACTGCTGGACCTCAAGCTTGCAAACAAGGGAGAACTGTTTTGGGACGTGAAGGTCAGCAGCAGCCACGGCTGCTGGCTGCATGATGGTGAAGTGCAGGATTGTGAGGGGAGGAACAAGGCAGAAGGCAGCGTCACCGGGAGAGCAAACACTGGCCTGATCAGGGATCTGCTTGGAAAAATCCCATGGCATACGGATCTGGAGAGAAGTCCAGGAAAGCTGGCTGATTTTCAAGAATCACTGCCTCCAAGCTCAAAACTGGTCCAACCTGATGAGCAGGAAACCAAGCAAAGGCCCTGAACAATACTAAAAGATTTGTGGCATAGGGATTATGTTTCAAAGAAATAGAAACTCTACAAGTAAATCCGCAAACTAGAGGACCACATACTGTTCTCTGGGAATCAGGAAGACAGCATAAAATGCATTGTACAGCAAATCCCAGGAAGAGAATCAGAAAAACTAAGCTTTTAAAAAACCAAACAAACAACTGTCAACATTACAAAAATTAATGGTGTTTTCCTTTTTTTTTTTTTTTTTTTTTTTTTTAATGTTTGTACTGATAAACAAGAAAGCCTTGCTTCTCTGGAGTACAGCTGAACAGCATTCACGCTTTGCAGCTTCCACAAATGCAGAACATTGGACTTAGATGCTGCACTCAATGATGAGGAAGAGAAGCTATGGCTGTTTATAAGAAATTTTTTTATTTTAAATTTGACCTCAAAAAAGGAAAACAAGCCTCAGGGCTCTCTCTGAACATAGTCCAAAGTAATTAGAAGAGAATGTCATTGATCTGATTTTTCCAGATGAAACGTATCTCCTGCACCTGTTTTCTGGCATAAAAAGTTTGCTCCAGAAGTGATTTAGCTGAAAAAATAAACAGATAAAGGTAAAACCCACTAACAATCTTTGTAACATTCTGTTCTAGTTCAGGACATTTACTCTATATACTCTGTGTACATTCAGATTAGACAGTCACAGAACAAAGACACATCAGTAGTTGCAGAAAGACACTTATAGGAAAATTCACATACAAGAATTGCTTACAAAACAGCATCAAAGAGCCAGCAGCTCTGGTGTATATACTTTACTTGTCTGAGAGCTGTCCTGATAAGAAAGATCCGAGCAGGACACCCACAAAGAACAGGGAGGTGCTCAGGGGTCCCTTCCAGTCGTCGTCACATACGAGATTCCACTGCAGGGAGAGAGAACGTGAAAGTCTTCTAATAAACAGGATTTCCCCTCCCTCCTAAACGTCTTGGCTCAGCCCAGATGAAAATGTACCCTTTGGACAGAAAACTTCCACAAGAGAAAGGAGTAACTAACCTACTGCACAGATGCAGCTCCATGAAAATAAGGGGAAGGGATGCTGGGCAGCAGAGGGCCAAGGCCACCGACCCTGAGCCATCTCGGCAGCGATCCAGCTGAGGCCCCAACACTACCTTCAGTTGTGACCCGCGTGGCTTTCTTTACACAGGTGATGGCTGTGGTGTTTCTCCTACACATATATGAGTGACAGTAACTAATAATTTCATAATGTGCTTGCTTCAGCTCCCTTGCAAAGGCTCTGCAGCCCCTTAAACTGCTCCGGTTCTGCTGGTTTTCAAAGGGGTGAGAACAGACTCCAAACTTGATTTCCCTGCATATGGCAAAGTTTGTCATTAAAAATTCACATTTCTAATTTAAGAGAAATTGAATCACAGAAACAAGAATAAATATAAAAAAAAAAGCTTCTTCCTTTATTACATTTTAATATGGTTTTGAGAGAGACTGGAGACTGCTCACTCCTCATTGGGAACCTAATTAACGTCAATTATAATCTTTGGAATACAAATTGAAATATATACCAAGCAAACCAAGATTTCCAAAATGAAAACAAAAAAGAGGACGAAAACAAGGTAATTACTAAATCCAGACTGCAGTAGTTTCCAATATCCTACCCATTTCAGTCCGATGTTTTTAAAATAACATTCGTGTTATTTTTGTATCTATACCAACAGCTATTATTGAAAGAGTCTTAATTTTATTTTTATTATTGGTGGGGAAAAAAAGTGTGTCAATATTAGAAGAAAGGACAAAACCCAGCAGGGACGCCTCGTCCCTCACCTCACTGCTATGTTGCGACTGGAGGAGTTCCCAGAGCTCTCCCCGTCCTGCCGCGCTACCCAGCAAGCTGCTGGCAGAGGGCAGGAGGTGCTGCAGCCCCACAGGAGAGGAATTTGGAGGCAACCAATGCTTCTGATGTGAGGCCGAACCCTCCTGAGCTCAGTTATTCCTCCCACAGGGCCCCTTCTGATGTTTTAGGGATGGAACTTTTAGTTTTTAATCTGTACTAAAAAGGTTGAAATGAAATGAAAATATTCACCCTGACCCCAATAACTAATCCCCTTGCCCCCCAGTTACAAATAATTAAGTATAGAGTGTTTTCCTCTTAGTTTTTTTTTAAATTTGTACTGGAACACCCTGTAAGATCTGCCCCTGCAGCTGCTGCACGTCCCAGCTCCCCATCCACCTTGTCCGTGGTCCCACACACGGGAATGCCAGCACTCTGCTTTGTCTGCCAGCCCTCTCTCCTTAGCATTAAGCCTTTGACTCCAGGAATCTCACAGCCCTCCGTCTTTTAACAATTCACGCTACAGCTACATCCTAGTGTATGTTTTAAGGCTGGAGGATCACTAAAACCCATGCACTGAATGAACAACACCAGCAATGGTCTTCCACTCCCAGATGCCCGTGGCAAAACTCAGCTGAGCCACCACTTATTTCATGGAAGAGCATCCAGTTTTGAATTAGAACTGGAAGTTCTTCTAGAGGTGAATGATGCTTATTCATACAGGCTGCGCTCCCATTGGCATTTATGTAACTTTAGCTGACAACACTTATGCTACCTTATGAATTCAGCTCATCATTATTATTTTTTTAAGCTCATGGGAGCAAACGAAGTGCACATTTCCCCAATTTGTAACTGTATTCAAGTAATTTCTTAACCTCTCCTTTGATAAATCTGATTGTGGTTTTATGTCTGAAACATCTCGCCTCATGTCAAACTTCATAACCTTCGACATTATTCTTGCACTTACACCCCTTTATGGCCTTTCCAGCCTCACACCACCTGAAGCACAGGCACCAGCACGCAACACAATGCTCCAATAAATCCCACCACACCATCAATTACGCATTATTACAGAAGTCCCCTTCAGAATTGTGACCTTCTAATGTGCTAACATTTACACCACTCAAGTAAGGGATTTAACTTACTATAGTTATCAATATCATTTGGATTAAAAACTGTAATTAAAATTTATAATTAAATCTGTATTTACTCAACAAAAGCTGTACTTCATTATAGATTAAAGAAAGAAAGTTTGAGCAATTCTGTGACAACCACAGAGGCTAATCCAGCCACGAAGCTTCAGCAAAATACATCCGGCAACTTGGAAATATGCAGCAAATGATCGTTATCAAATTTATATAGGCCAAAGGTTTCAGTGGTTATCATATGCCTTCATATGATGACACTTATCAGGAAAACAAATACCACAAATACAAATCCTGCATTAATAAAGATTTGCTTACTCACAAAGAATCATCTTCCTATCAGCTACTGGAGCCAGATATCTTCAATAACAGAAATAAAATCTAACTAGCCAAACATCTAGCTCAGTGATTTATAGTCTACCATTACTAAACAGGTCATTATTTTCCAGCTGATCACCCTGTGCTTTTGAGTTAGCTGTCTCCTTTCATCTCTTTTACACCCTGTACTTTGGCACAAGGCTGCGCAACACGTGGCTTTCCAGACACTGGCATGCTTGTGCCCAGTAACAAACATTTTCTTCAGACCACTGAGGTAGAGACGTTGCTTGGAAAAGTTCATGGTATTAAAATGTTTTGCGCTCTTCTGCCAAAAGCTTTTTGCATTGGCAGGTGGTAACGTATCAGTCCTTATAACGTGGCAATGATTACCAGCTTGTTTTTCTGTCCGCTCTACTAAAGCAATGCGAGGAGCTGTTACGCTGAAGATCACTTGAACCAGGCACCAAAGTGAACTTCAATATCAAATTTCCAAGGGAAAACTACCTTGGTTGTGCAATACCAGTTAATTACAGGCTCCACAGATGCACAACAATCAGAACAAAGGGATTTTAAGGTCTGTTACCCCCTACTCTGGCAAATAAATGCTGAAGTCTTCAACTTTTTAATGACTCACCAGCAAGGTCTACTACATTGCCTGTTAGTCATGGTGGCATCAGTCTTCCAGAACCGTTCCGCAACCAGAGCCCTCTCTTAACTGTATGTTGCCCAAGAAGTCACCGAAGCATCACTGTTAGAAGACCAGGATTGCAAAGAGCAAGTGTCCCAGGAGTAGTTACTGATTGAAGTCTGCTGCTGGCAGTGCTGTTTGGACACAGTATACCGTGACCCAGTGCTCTAAAATCATGTGCTATTTTGACTTCTTAGTATCCTTTGAGTTAGCCTGCTAGCTGTAACGGCCTTTGCCCCAGTGAATGAGATAAGGTTAACCTCATCAAGGTATCGGGGCTCCAAACAGGAGAAAAACATTTCAGCTTTGTTTCAAACAGCAGCTGCTGACGTTGTGAAGCACTGAGCTCCTAAACACTGGTACCCAACGGTCAAGGCACAGCGCAGAGCATTCTCACTCAATTTTATTATAATTTTAGAAGGCATCCTTCTGCTGGAGTTTAAACTTATCTTCTTACTCAGACAGCTTGCAGATACTTTGGGCTGTAGCTACTTCCCAAACAATTCATCAGGTTGGGGTGATGTCTTCCATCAGCAGCCTCACACCTAATAGCAATAATCACTTACACATCAGAGGCAAGTTGCATGGTGAGCCATGCACCTCTGTAACAGATCCCTGGCTGATACCAGCTGCTGGTGAGGACGGCTGGAGAGAGGGGACAGGGAAAAGAGGTCAGGCTATGGAGACGGCCAGAAAATGTGGACAGCTTGGGGGAGAAGGTGGGGGGACACCACAAGGGAGAGGGACTGAAGCAGTTGCTTCTCAAGAACAGGTTTGGGGCCAGAGTATGAAACAGTCCTAGGTAGTTAGAGTCATCACTTAAGCATCTCTTTAGGAGAGCACTTCCCAAGTTCTGCTTCAGCTCTTGCATGGCAAGTCAGCTACCTGGAACCACATCTCCAAATTCTTTTCTATAAGACAAGCCCAGTTACAAAACTGAGAAGAACAAAAAAAAACAAAACCACTCCCTCAGATCTCCTCCTTCCCTCAAGCAGAAGACGCTCCCCAGCCACATTTTATTAGCTTCCAGCCTTTTGTCACAATACAACCTGAGCAAGAAGTATTATTGCAGGTTTAGCTAGAATTACACTAAGCAGCATACGTAGAAGTGTGTCAGTCTTGCTAGACTGATATTTCCTGTATTCTATTTTACCCTTTCCCAATATTAAACTAAACATTAATATAACACCTCTATCCAAAAAGAAAACTACCCCACAATTTTCATACAAACCGCAATCACAATGAAATGCACACTTCAAGATGAAATATTTTAATTCTTTAAACTGCAGATGGTGGAACAACCTTCAAAGAACAAAACAACTAAAACTGCAAGGCAAGTTTAGGAAGACAGGATGCCACAAGTCCAGCTGAAAATACTGCCATACCACAAGTAAAAAATATCATTCCTCCAAGTTCTCTAAGCACTGCAAAACCTTAAGGGGTAAAGACCAATTCCCTGTGTACAGGCTCTGCATCCACTGCACTTGCAGAATACCACTTGCCTCGAAAGGAGACCTGGCACTTCATAAATTACTAACAGTAATTCCTGCAATGGCTCTCATCCAGACACCGATACAGATCCCTTATCCTGCTTCACTTTCACTACAATTATATCATCTTGTAAGAGATGACAAAACAGGAAATAACAAAATTCTAGATGCTAATGACAAGATGCCTATCCTATTTAAGCATACAATTTGTCCAATATTATTAATGTATTATAACATGGAAATTGCAAGTCTAATTATAGGGGAGCTCTTAAAAACATCAAAAGTTCTTGCAATACAGCATCACAGCAAACAAATATACACCACCACCAAATACACACCACTACCAAGTATGTTAGGAAAGTTATAGTAGTTGCAAGGCCACCAACAATATAATTTAGGACCTCACTTGAAAAAAGCATGTTTCTCAGATTATAGAGAACTGTTCTACTGCAAGAGCACTCGCACCTCCCTAATACCAATACTAGAATCCCAAACAAGTATGAACTATGACAAATACAAAAACTTCCAAGAGACTTACTCTGTTACATCCCTGTTATATAAGGAAAAGCCTTATAGGAGAAGGAATTTTTACAGCTACAATATATCATGTCCTTCCACTCTTTTATTTATTTAATTTTTAAACTGTTTTCCTTTCTTGCCGAGAATAACATGCATGATTGAAAAGTGAAGTGGGATAGTCCCATGTGCTAATATTTTCTTTTTAAAATCAACACGTTAGCAAGAATTTTGGAAGCTAATCCAGTATCTTGTACTCTCTCCTACCACTTGCTTCTCTCTGCAAGTAGAGGCCTGTTCTTAAATAAAAATCTCAGTGTCTCACAACTGAGTACTTATGAACCTGGTCTTGTTTATACCCGTATAAATATTCTCTGCTTACTTGAGAGCTATGCATGTTATTAAACACCCTTTCCTCCGACAACACATTTGTGTATTCCAAATACTTAGAAGTTCTAGATGTTACATCAAAGCTTATTATCTAAATGTAAACAGAAGTCTGTATCTACAAAATACACATTCTGCTCAATTTCTCCCCTTGTAGTTGTTCTAAACTTGCACAGAACAGGAAGGAAAGTGCCAAATATTTTAAAATTCCAGTGCAGAAACTTAACTCTTCCCCACACATGACATTTTTGATATAGCTGAAGAAAAAGGAAACAGGGCACTGACATCAGAAACTGAGAAACATGAGCTGAGTTTTAAAAGTAAAGACAGCATAATGGGAACATTACCCTATCATTAATTGTCCATGGTACCTCTAAAAGAGCATTGTTTCCATTTTAATGAAATCAACTGCAGGCCTATTATCCTTTAATAATACCAACCCTATTTTATGCTGCAGGGTCAGAAACGTCTGTACTTTGTACAGTTCTCAAGAGTCCTGCATTATGTGCTTCTTAAATCACATGTTGAAAACCTCACCGTTTTAGAAGTACTTTCATACCTCTATCAGACATTCATATTTACTTATTAAATTAAAACTACACTTTTTTCCTTCTTCTGACAAGACCATTAATACTAAGCTTTTGTACCTGCAAATCACCTAAAGGTCCTTCCATAGCTTCATAAGCTCCTGGGGCTGAGAAGTTGTCAATATGACTTCAGCCAAAAAATAAGCAGGTACTAACCTACAGCAAGAAAGAGTAGGCACCTATTTTAAAAGGTGAGAAGTAACGGCAGTGACTAACATTAACATTAATCAAGAGTTCGGTGAGAACTGAACCTGGATGACATGGGCTTGATTTACACTTCAGCTGCTGGCTCGTCTCTTAGAAAAGCCCGTGGAAATTACAATGTCTAGCATGAACCTGTTTTTATTTTGGTAAAGCAAAACAATACATCCCTCTGCCTTCCAATAAAGGGTGAACACCAAAACCTCTAGTTCGACAGCTGTACCACAGTGCCCATTTGTGTCATTCCAGAAGTCACCATTGCAGCCTCCGTTTGTTTCCTGAAGGTCTGGCATAACCCACTGATCTCCAGGGACAGGGGTCTGGCAGCACAGTGGGGCACTTGAATCCCTGGTGTGCAGGGAATGGAAACCTCTGGGCCCTCATATCTGCCCAGAACTTTCTCTTCCTGCACGTCCGTACAAGATGGAGCGCCAGCCCTGTGCAATTCCAACCATGCGCATCCTTCCTCGGCAAAAGCCAAATAGTCCCTGAAGCTTGTTAAGAGCACAACAGGCATAAAACATGCAGCTCTGGAGTACACCACCTGCACTGAATTGATATCAAACCGATGCATAACGCAACACATTTTTAGAAGTTGAGGATGAATATGTGTATATAAAATTCGGCCTCTATTTATGATTCAGTATGTAAGAATTACTCCCGTATGGAATAAAATGTTTTGACTGCTGTCTCATCTAACATCTTCTCATTATATCATATTTCTAGTCCACTCAGGCTCTTCCTAACTCCACTGCCCAACTCTACTCCCAGTTATTCACTACAGCCCCATAACAGATATGACCAGTAGAAGTTGTTAGCCTTTTCCCTTAATTACCCCTGGTTTTATTGCTTTTACTACCACATATGAACTTTTATTACTCCTACATTCTTTTTTTTATGGGACTTATGGAGGAATAAGAATGACACAGATGGCTTCTTGAGACAAAGTAAAGCTTTTCTTATCCTCTGAGCTACGGCATTTCAAAAAGTAAAAGACAGAAAGGGATTTTGTTACATGGGAGCTGGATAAATACTACAGACTGGCTAATAACAACCTTCTGTTGTTAGTCCGTGTGAGAAAAAGGAAGTCTCTCTTCAAATGAGAGGGAACTGAATATTTTAAGTCTCCCCTAAAAAGCAGAACTATAAATGAGGACTTTCTCTAGAGTCATGAGAGATTCAGCAAAAAGCTTTCTTAACAAAAATTCCCCCTTCCCCCTCCCCGTGTCAGCTATGGAAATCTAGGACAAAGGTCCTCATGATTATTCAACAAGTTAGAGATATGCAACCAAACACAAGATTAGTCAATCATAAAAGCAGCAGCACCAAGCCAAGAATTAAACAAGTTTAATACTGGAAACCTGCAAGTATGTGAAAGGCCACAGCTCTTGCAAAACTCCCTCAGAAGCATTAATATTAAAGGAAAAAAAAATACCGCCTCAGTGCATGATGTCTGGGCAGACAAACATTAGCCCCCACAGACACAAAACATCTGCCAAACCATACAGGCAACGGGCCAGAGCTGCTGGGAAGTCTCAGCAAAACATTAGCAGCTCCCGTTTCTTATAGATTATAAGACTCCTGGACAATGCACTGATAGCTCAAGATATTTTAATTTACACCAAGTCAAAGCTCAGCAAAGAAACTCCAGAGACAAAGTACTGGCTAAAACCATGTCTAAGCCAGGTCAACCGTTATATTTAGGCACTTGGAACAAAACCCGTACGTTCACCCATAAACGGGGCTGCCCTGAGAAAATGCCAATTGCCTTACGCTGTCCTGAGAGCACCTCAGCCTTTCACAACAGTGCATTTCAGCAATGACGAGAGTCTAGAAATTCAGAGCAGCCATCCTCTCGAGAAAGACAGCAGTTTTTTAGAAGCAGGTTAGGCAATGCCTTGGGCCACTTGTCCGAATCACTCAAGCCCCTGCTGCTATGCACATTCAAGGGAAGTTTCCAACAACTCCAGTGTCACCGTTTCCATGCCTCCCTGTGCTGGCACAGCTCCTCTCCCATGCTCCCGTCCTCACCCCAGTCCTTCTCCTCCTGAGGAAGATTTCTGTGCTCAGATCAGCTTATGGTCATGAGCTACTGACATCCATCACTATCCAAACACCCATCACAAACCATTTTGCAAAGCAAGGAATAAAGGCAAACATAGTTCCAGCTCTGTAAAACTCGTCCGCAGGCACAAACAGGCAATGGGACTGTGCAAACGGTTTGCAAGCCTTCTGAAAAAACTTATACACGTTTGGAAATTCAAGTATTCCTCAAAATCCACTTCCTTGTATCTTAAGTCAACCAGTGCCTGTGGGTCTCTACAGCTTCCACCTGAAACAAGAGGGACAATCAGCACAGCTTCAACTTCGTCTGGCTGCCATAACCAGAGACTTGACTCGAGGGGTGTACTGAGCGGACGAGAACCTGACCTGTCCCCGGCAGGCGACTGGGGAGACCGAAGCAGCAGGCATGACCAAAGCAGAGGCACCGTGGGCACACTGCAGCGTTCAAGGTCCTTTTGGACACAGCACCAAACCAGGGCTCCCCAACTGCTGCACCTTGCACAACTCAGGGCGACTTCTAGTGCCTTTTTTTTTTTTTAGAGAAAAAACCCAACCCCTTTCAATCTCCCCTGCTCAAAGAGACATCTCTGAAGCACGGAGCGAGCTGAACGCCCTGTCCCTGTACTGACCCTCGCTCCAAGCCGCTTGCACAGAGACCAGATGAAACCCATTCCGCAGTTACCGTTACGCGCTGCCTTTGGCGACCGCTTCTGCAAGCGGCAAGCCAACAGAAGACCCTCCAAACCAACCCAGCACGCCCGATTTAACAGCAAGGCGATGCCCAGCGCAGGGACAAGCTCCACCGGTGCTACCATAACCCCCCACTTCTCCCCTCGACACCCCCGGGGGCAGCCTGCCCGCACCTCCCGCTGCCAGAGGGACCCCCACCCCGTACCTCGGTGACGATGGTGGAGCGGTAGACGTCGCGGCTGTACTCCCAGCCGTCCAGGCAGGGCTCCTGCTGCAGCGAGCCCAGCTCCACGTCGGAGCCGGGCCGCAGCCCCAGCGCCGAGAAGTTGGCGAGCGCGGCCAGGCGGTACCGGCGGCAGCGGCTCGGCGCCGCCCGCCCGCCCCGCAGCTCCAGCGGGATGCTGGCGTTGCGCCATTCGCCGCTCAGGTTGGCCCCGCGGGGCACGGCGCACCGGTGCTCGGGGGTCCCGGCCAGGAAAACGATGGAGAGGCCGTTGAAGCCGTTGGGAACGATGCTGGCGCTCAGCAGGAAGAAGACGAGCCGCTGGAAGCGGCCCCACTCGCCCAGGAAGGCGGTCACCTCCTCGTAGTCGCGCATGGCGCGGCCCGCCTGCCGCCGCTACCGCTACCTGCGGGCCCGTCCGGAGCGGGGAGCAAGCGGCCGCCCCCAGGCGCCGCGCAGCCCGGCGAGCGCCTCGCCATGGGCCGGGCCTGGCCGGCGGGGGAGCGGCCGGGGGTGGGGTTTGCAGACACAGGCCCCTCAGGTGGGGCCGGGCACCGCCGCCAGCCCCCGGCCCGGCTCGGCCCGGCCCGGCCCGGCCGCCCTCAGCGCGGCGTTAGGCGGCTCCCGGCATGCCCTGCGCCCGCCCGGGAGGCGCGGCGGGGGCTCGGTCCCTGAGGCGAGGCCGCGCCCGGCGCCGGCTCCGCCGCTCGGAGACCCGCCGCGGCTCCTTCGAGCCGAGCCGAGCCGAGCCGAGGCGGCCTCGAGAGGCTCGAGGGAGAAGCCAGGCCTGGCTTGGGCCAGCACCTCGGGCTTGCGTTCACGGCAAAGGCTGGAAGAAGCGGCCGCGGCGTGCCGGGCAGCGCACAGAGGCCTGCGGGCGGGAGCTCTGCCTGCTCGCTGCCCAAAGGATTCAGAAAACGGGCCTGAGGTGGATTGAATCCTTATTCAGCTGCCTGCAACCCCCCAGGGCTTAGCTGTAGGTTAGAGGTGAACCAGCCCAGGGTTCGTTGGGATCGCGCCGCTTTGGGTCATTGCCGTGTCAGAGCCCAGAGCCTTCGCCTGGCGTTTTGCTCGTCACATAATCCAAGGCAGGCAGCTTTCTGCCAGTCCAAGCGTTAAAATGGTTCCTCGCCTTCTTTCTGTCTGCAGCGGCACCTTCCCGCAACTGCCGTTGGCGCTTCAGCGGGATTGTCTGGGGCTGTAAAAAGGTTTTTGCTGGCGACGCTGACATGTACTGTATGTTTGACAAATAATAAATTCAATCATTAATAGTCTATTCTTAGGCCAAAAATCCCAGCTCGTTACCTAGCGGCACTGCCGCGAAGATGGTGTCTCCCACAGAGCTCAGTTAAGAAGCTGCACGATTGTCATTGCAGAAATTGGCCTTGCTCTCCATAAGGCTAACTTACATTTCCGACTGGCTTTTTGTGGCTGATATTTTCTCAACCTCTAACTGATAAAAAGCCAAATGTATACCTTTTACAGCATTTTTGAATGCTTGTATTTAAAAAGAGCTTTTGTTCCATGTTGGAATCATAGTGTTGTGAAACATCTCAAACGTAGCAAGTGAAATAGGTAAAATAGAAGTTTAACCTCAAAATTGTTCTTGAGCCTGGCCACAGTCTGTGTCTGGGGCTTTGCAGGACTGCAGAGTCAGGATTGAACCGTCTGAAAACCAGAAAAACTGTACTACACCGTAACAGTCTTCCGGTGTGGAAGAGCTTATTTTAGGGTTCTATTTTCATACTTTAGCCATGCTAAATACATTTTAAATGACTTCTTTAAACTTCTTTGCAAAGTTAGGCGACTTTATTCTTCAATTACAATCCACATGGAAAGCAGGTTATACAATGCCAGTGCACATTTTTATTACAACGAAGACAGAGGTTAGAGTGACAATTACTACAGTTTCATATATGCTTTAGCAGATCCGATAAGCCAGCTGAGGATCAAAGGTTGCACAGAGAGACCCACGTCAACATGACAGAGGTGACAGATGAGGCGCAGTGCAACGGCCCCTGTGGTCAGTGGGAGCGATCCTGCTGGTGCTTCCCTCCCATCCCCAGGTCAGAGCCTTACAGCCATCCCCCAGCTGCGCGTGAGCACACCGGTCCCATGCTGAGCCCTGCCGAGTACCTGACACTCGGAAAATTCCCTGAAGATTGCAGCGAGAGGCTTAAATAGCTCACTAGCAATAAATTTAATTTCTGCCAATAGCTACTGAACCAGTGCTGTTTTCTTCAGCTTTACAGTTAAAAAAATAGTTAACTCGCCAGAAACTGGCCCTCCAGATTCATCCCTGTTTGAATTCTTCTGCAGACTGTTGCTCTTTGGGTTTCGCCAGAAATCCCTATTTGAGCCTGGGAAAGATATTGGCAGAGAACAGAAATTCTCCTTGCAAATGCTTCATCAGCTGAAGCAATCTCCTTTTTTCTCGTTTTTACTATGCTCAGACACTGTAAGGCCTTATAACAACATCACATACTTTTCAGGATGGCATTCCACTCTTGTGGAAGACTTTTTAAAATTTTTTTAAATCTGCCATTAAAAATACTAAAATGTGACACTAGCTTGAGATCAATGGTATAAGCAAGAAAAATGAGACTGATTAAAACAAGGTATTTAAAAAAACCCACAACACTTTTTCTTATTTAAAAAAGGAAAACTAGGTTTTAAGATACTACAAAATTCAAGAGTACAAAAATATTTACCTTTCAGAAATACCCAAGCCTACAGTCACATAAAATAAGTATCAACTTAATACAAAAATCTTCATAAAAATACGGCCACCTGTATTTAACCAAGTCCTCAAACCTGTCCTATGCTGATATAAAGGCTTTGTTGAGAAATTGAGTTATGTCTAAACAGTTAGTCTATAGATTAACTTTGTAGTAAGTAAAACCAAGATTAAACACTGCTGTTATTAGAGAAATTCCAGCTTGAGAAGGGATGAGAACATCAGCGGTCACAGGATAATGGTTGTCTCACGCCACGTTACATTTATGGCAAAAGCATAACTGCAGAAAATTAATATGAAAGTAAGTAGTATTTCCGCATCCCAAAGAGCAGCTTGAAATAATTGCACAAGTTCCTTGCATTTAAATGTTTTAAAGCTTTATATTTGTGCTTGCACTTACAGGGAGAGCCTCATTCCTGTGCCAAGCGCCAGCACAAGACAACTTGCCATGAACTCTCACAGTAGAGATGAAACAGTGTGCTTTTGTTGGCCCTTACAGAAGGTGAATCATGGCTAATTATTATTTATAGAGGATAAATATCAGTCTGCCAGGTCTGATAGACTTTATGTGGCCAAGAAGTGCATGCACAGCCAATAAATAGAAAAATAAAAGGTATTATACTTTTTTTCAAACTCTGTAGTGTTCATAAAACAGTAGTAGCACAACTCTAAGCTCTAAATTTGTTTTCATCCAATCTAGCTTTGCTGAACTTTAAAAAAACCCCGCATACATAACCTGTAGGATTTGAAAAACAAAACACTGGCTTTGTTGGTGTTTTTTTTTGTTTCGAAAAAATTGTGTTCCCAAATTAGCCCTTTTGCGTTTTTAATAGCTGCAGGTGAACATCTCCAGTACAGAACATCAGATTTTTGCGAGCATCAAACCCCCTTTAAATTTGTACATGGTATATAAAGGTTTTGCAGGGGCTTTTGAAACTGCAGTGAGCATTCTCTGAAGGTACAGAACGATGTGGTTTATGTTCAAAGGAGAAATGAAATGCTTTGAAAAAAACCAACCCAAAACATCTAAAAAAACTGCTTATGGCAATATACCACGAAAAACCTGAAAGCTAAAACTGCGTGGCATGTTTGGATAGGATCATTGACTTGCTAAGGCCTGTATTTCTTTTGAAAGTGGGCATGGCCCATCAGGAAGTCAGCAAGCTGATAGTCTTCTGTGTTAAAGGCTTCCCCCTGTCCCCCAAAACACTGAACACTCATGAAGCCCAAGGATTTCAGCAGGCTCAGGCTTTATGAAAACGCAACAGCTTTTAGAGGGACAAGTGGATCCCAGGTCCTGGGAAAAGCAAGCGACATCAAAAGATACTCCGATGTCTTGTTTAAAAACCATGTCCTTACAGTGAAGTCTATGTCTGCTTTGCTACAACTAAATTCTGATCCCACTTAGTCTATCGGGCTTTGGTCACAGATTTCAAAGGAGGCCAGGATCTTTCCTTTAGAGGTGTGCGCTGAGATTTTTCAAAGACACACAGACACCCAACTCCTGTTCATCCAGTCAACATGCACCGTGAGAAAAAAAGACCAGCATTATGTTTGCTATCTTTTTTTTTTTCTTTAAGCAGCTTTCATGGAGAATGTGACTGACTGGAGTCATTGCTGTATTATTCCTAAGGTTCATTCTAGCTCACTCCTTGAATTCATCATGTTAAGCACATGCAGGCCCCCATTTCTCAACAGGGACTGTATCTGCTGACAAACCCCAGGTATGAAGACACTGAATTACAGACCAAGAGTCTTACAGGAGTAGACAGCATCTGTTCAGTAAACTATGTATTTGGGTACAGTAGCACAGGAGATAATAACTGTGGTGCGGTAGCACTGACTGTTGGGTTTTGTTCGTTTTCCTCTGGCAGAAAACGTATTTTGCGGAGATCTTGTTCTTCTTTCAGCCCCTCTGAGAGTGTGCATCCTTCTTCACAGGGGCGTTACCAGAATTTTAGAATTCTCCTTTGAATTCCTAATGCCAGTGGTTTGTTGCCCATTTCTGAAACTGAAAGCAAGTAAAAAACTGAGAAGCTAGAGAACATTTTACAGGGTGTCATCAGACACTCCCCCCTCCTAATTAGCACCGCTAAAATAACCATGTTACACTACTAATATAAACATTAGAAAAAACCGTAATGCTCTGTAAAGTATGCCCTTTCCAGATGGCACAAGCAATGCAGCAAACACCACTTGGAACTTGAACGTAATTCAGTGACTGTAATTCAGTTACTTCAGTCTGTTTATGCAAGAAGCCTGTGAAGGGAATCTGGTTTGACTCTAGGATTTCTAGCTATAGTCGGTCAACTGCAAAGCCAAAAAGCCATAGGTCGGACATATGAAAAGTCTCTAATTGTGATAAAAAGCAGCATGCCCTTCTCAAGGAACCTGGCCCGAGAATTCTTCTTATTCTGGAAGCATAATGACAGTCCTTATACCGACCAGGGATTAGATACAGGCAATTCCATCTTTTTCGAGCTACTTTTACTTATAAGGGCAAAGTCTGTTCCAGTACAAATTCTCACTAAGCTGGATGGTAGCTATGCAGCTGCATTTTGGCTATTTCAGTTTCCCTCTGCTGCTCCCAAGAATTTTCCTCCCATGATAGTAACTAGCAAACACTGGCCATCTCCACTGCACCAGCACTACAACGTACACGCATGGATTTCAGTGGAGATGTTTGCTGAGGGTACCCTAAATAGCAATGGTGGTGTGGCAAGAGAACTGTCATTGCTTACAGCTAAACCAAATAAACCAGGAGAAAAGCTGTCTTGGCGTGTCTCAAGCCTCCCTAATGAAAGACGCTACAACACTGAAATCCTGTGTTTCATTTGGAGGAGTACCTAATGAACTAACAGTGAAGGAGTGAAGTGTTTTGTAATGTAAATCATCCTACTAAATGAATAGTTTAAATGAAGACTTAAGGAGAGTGAATAATATAAAAGGATGGAAACTTTTGGGAGATATGAAGCAACAGTCTCAAGGTGGTGTGAAGGTCAGCCTTGCTTTTCAAGTGCCCACTTTCAAGCACATCAGCTCTCAGGTTCAGGGACTCTGGAGAAACTGCATAATATCAGTGTCTGCCAAATTAACAACTCAAAAAAATAAATTAAAGGGCACTTTGAAAGCTTTGATGTTTTGCAGTGGATCTGAAGAAACATGTTTACTGATTGCGAGAAGGGATTATGTAGAAAGAGATCCTGAATTCTTGTGACGCATGGGATGAATGAGAGCCGCCTTACCATTTCACCTTCAGCATTTGCTCAAAGTTCTCAGGCAGGGGATTGCCATGGCTTTCCGGGAGAAACAGGGTAAGGATTCCGATCAGCACAGTCAGGCTTCCCATCAGGATATATGGTAGGAATCTGTCGTAGGCACCTGACAGAACACAGGACATGACACCAGTACTTATATGTCCACAATCAATGAACTCGTGTAAAATTTACATTCCAGACATCGCTGTAACACAGACTTAATTTGGAATAATTGGCTGGAATCTTTGCAAATATCAACGGTGAATCCAAAACTGAGCTACATCTGGTATCTGCTAGCAAACAAAGGGATTTTTCAATTTTAAATCTACAACGTGTGCTCTAGGATGGTCACCACCTACCACCAGTTTCATGCCATCCCCCATGTTTGTGTAGTGGCCAGTAGGTTTTTTGTACATTTTCAAGTGGGATAGCCAACATCTTTGCAAGGTAACAGCTCTGCTGGGATCACTGCTAGAGTCTTCAGTACTACACTGTCATCAGGAACCAAATCCTCCATTAAATAAAATATAATGGGAATAAAAGTGCTCATAAGCAACGAAGCACTCATCAGCTGCCCGGGACTGTGCATCCTGCTGGGCTTGTGCACAAGAAGGGAAGAGAGAGATGGCAGCTGAACAGGCCAGTTACATACTAATGGGCCATTAACGGGGGAATCCTTAAGTTCCTTCCTTATAGCAAAGGGAGAAAGGATCAGGCCTCCCAAGACAGACAAGAGGCTCTGACCTTGGTCTACTCAGAATATTATTTTGGACTAGAAGGCAGCAGTCCCTGCCAGCAGCCTGAAGCTAGCGCACAAGTGTTTGGGCAGGATGCAAGAGCTTCAAGTCACAATAGCACAGCAACGGAAAGGTCTTTCAGTAAAGGGATTAGCTAGGAGTTAAAAGTACTTAAGGTGGAGAAAGTACCAAAGTGGACTTGACAGCTTTATTTTTTAGCTGGGATAGAGCAGTTGCTTTATAATGTATGGAATAAACTTGGATTAAAGTGAAGACCCCTGGGTATTTCACATAGAGCCAAAGTTTGTGATTTGATCTCTTCTGTGTTCATGAGCTGGATGAACTGCAAGGTCCTAATTTAGCTGTAGCAAATATCAGCAGCTGACGAGTTTCTCCAAAAACCTCTTAAAGTTTAGGAAACTATTCTGATGACTGGAACAAGATTTTTTAAAGGCTGAGCCTATGGAAACCTGGGAGAAAAAAACAAACCAACCAACCACAAAACAGTAAAAACTTTATCCTGTCCACATCTCTCTCTTACTGTTACCTGTGCTGCAACAGAAACTGAAGACCCTAAGGAGCATCTCAGTCCTGCTGTCCCTTTTACTTTACATTCGCACTGTACAAGTATGAAATAAAGACAATGTATTTTCATCATTTTTGGTACAGTGTGTTACAGTCACACTGCAATGTAGAGGTGAGACCACACAGGTGAGCTACAGGCAGTGGTCTCCTCTCCCCTTTCCTGGCATGGTGAACCAGCATTAACCCCTTAGGGGTACACCAGCAGTGCTCCGCCAGAGTCAGCAGTCACACTCATTTTGTATCAAAGGTTTCAGCAGGAAGCAGAACTCGTTAGGTGCAGGGGGAGAGCCGAGTCGGGTCCAGTGATGGTAGAAGGAAATAAATCATGTGCGAGCAAAAGAAACAGGAGATTGAGCACCTTGGACTGAGCAGCCAGTAGTCACAGATACTTCCAACCTTAATCCCCTAATCTCTGTCACCCTTCCCTGTCTGCAACATGAGGATCATTTCTGTATACTTAGAAAAAAAAAAATGAATATTTGTGCAGCACTCAGAATGTGATGGTAATGAGTGTCAAAAAAAAGCCTATGAGGAAATCAATAATTCTGCTTACAGACCAAGGCATGAACAATAAGAAAAAGAAAAATGAATGCCGGGGTGCCTGGATTATTAACTCAAAAAAACCCAAAACAAACAAACAAAAAAACCACTTTATGAAGGTCACAATTAAACACTCTTGTGCTGCTTAATCTGTATGTTTTCTATGTATTGCTTTAGAGAGCACAGATTCAGGGGATGTTTGGATTCCTGCCTGGTTCATCTGCTCCAGACATGCCCACCTCGGGATGCACACGAGAAGTACAATGCGATGAATTTTCTACTGCTAGATTTCCTTACTTGCTAAATCATTTCATGTTACGCTTTCCTGCAAAACTAACTGGCATCCCAGGGGCAACACCCATTGCCAAGATGTGACCAGTTATCAATCCCAACCACTCCGCTTGCACGGTTTATAAATGCCATCATTGTCTGGGACCAGCTCGGACCCACACCGGTGCTGCGTGACCAGATCCTAGCTTCACTAAAGGAAAAACGTGCCCGATTCTTTTGTGAAACCCAAGGAGCTCCGCTTCATTTCTACAGTGTACGTCAGTGAACTCAGACCCAAGATGAGAGAAGGGACTTCAACAACAACAAATGAAGGGACTTAAAGCTGAGCCTGCGTTCTAGAAGCTCCAATAACTTCTCTGGGCAGTTGTGTAGTGCAAGGCAAGAAACGCAAGAGGACTCACCCAGGTAAACAAAGTACGGAGCGATGATGCTGCCCAGCCTGGAAGCCGTGGAAGTAGCTCCGATTGCCATGTTTCGCACTAGCGTTGGGTATAGCTCCACATTGTAGACATAAAGCATTGAAAATGCAGCTGTGATGCCAAATTTTCCAAGCATCACCAGGCCAACAGACAGGACGTTAAAATCTGGAGGAGAAAAAATAAAAATCAAGGTGAATAAACAACACCCTGTGCTTATTACTCGTATTTCTTTTACATCCCAAAGACCGTATCACTGTTTTTTTCCTAGCAGCTGTGTGTGTTTTGTTTTTTAATTTTACAATGTATTAGCACCATCCCTAGATGACTTGGCTCCAGGCTTCCCACTGAACATAATGTAGATGCTCCAGTTATTTTGTACTTTACAGATTTTGGTTCTTTCCCAGTAAAACAGCATTCTTGAAATGGAACAAAACTCTGGATTACAAAGCAACAAAGCACAAGCTTAAATGCTCCCCTTTTTCACAAAATCCGGGGGAGATTTGCACACAGTGAAATCTGGAAGACTTGCAGGTTTTTTTTAGCCTCTACGCACAACCAGATAAATCACAGTACACGTTTGGCTCTCATTTTACAAGTCAGTTCCCCCGGACTATAAAAAGCTCAGTAATTTGACACAATAAATGAGAGCCGTGCATGATTCAGCATATACATATGCATAAAAAAAAAAACAACATGGCTGCAAGCGATTGGTGTAAACTTGACCTCAAATTCTAAATTTGCTGATGGTTTCCAGTAATTTTACAGAACTATTAGATAGCACCACACAATTTTTCTAACATTTTATATACTTAAGTCACGTATTGACTCTTGTACCTGCAGGAACCAGCTGAATGAAGAGGACAACACCTCCCCCTAAAAACAAGGTGCCAGATAAGGAGTAGCGCCGAGGGAGGGAGCGGAGGAGAAGCCAGGCAATCACGTAAGCTGGAACTTCAATAACAGCCGAGAGGAAACAGTTGATGTAGGCATTTCCATGCCAGTTTGGCGTGCTGAGGGACAGGCCAAAGTAACCAACTGAGGTGAAAAACCTGAGAAAAGCAATAAAACCAAATTATTCCAGAAACACTAGTCTCTGAATGTCTCCAGTGTTGTCTCAGATGTTGTTACAAAAATAGGATGTCGCAAAGCATTGCCACAGGCATTGTGGCTTAAAAAAAATAAATCTCAGTGGCAACCCCATCTTTCTAATTCTGTCATCCCTTCCAGCGACCATATCCACAGCGGCTTGAAGAGACCTCTGATTTCTCTGTCCTTCCTGCATACACTATGCCAAGTAAAAGGCTTTGTGGAAGTCGTTCACAAAGGCTTTTCACTGCAATGGACTCATTAACGGCACAATGAAATAACACTTGAAAGCTTCCCAGCCAACTACGTTCCTACTTGTAGCCAACTCCAGTGACAGGGTCTCCCACCCTCAGCAGTTCCGTTACATCTTATTTAATCTTCGCGAGAGCTGGATGTTCGGGTTTCAAATCTCAAGAGTGCCTTACTATGGCATGCCAAGTGTGCTAGCCAGTTCCTTTCTGCTGGGGGAAATATGTACAGAAAAGGGTCCCGGTTTGTCTATATGGTATTATCGGGTCCTCGTTCCTCGTGGCTGCCCGGGCAGGGACCAGGATCTCACTGAGATGGGCACTGTACAGAAACAGAACAAAAACGCTGGCCATGGGTCTGCTTCTTGTTATGTTACTGAGTTGCTGCCTCTGCTTCAAGAAAGACATTTCTCTTCAAATAGAGATTACAGAGATGGGAGCTTCTTAAGAAAAAAAAAAGTAACAGAATTTAAAATACACAAGTTGTAAAATAGTTAGGAAACTATACGTAACATCTGAGTCGAGGCTACTGGCTCCATACTCTTGTCTATTAATGCACTGCGGGTGCAAGTACATCGAGGGCCACGCACCAGCCAAGGACCAGGTGGAGATGGGCTCCAAGGCTGAGACTTACTCTCTAAACCTGTGGCATGTGCCCTCAAATCAGAAACTGTTCTATTGCCTGGGTACTTTAGGAATACACATTTCCTTACCACAAAAGTAATGACATAATAGTAATAGTTGCAATGTTTCGGGTTCGAAATAGGTCCAGAAGGATAGCCTTCTGCTGCTGCTGAGGCTTCGAATCCTGCATCTGAAGGAAAAAGGAAAACAAAACCAAAAAAATTCCCACACACCTAAGAGCAAAACAACCTCTGCATACCCACAGGTTTGGGCAGTTACGAAGTTACGACTCTATCAGGGGATAACTAGTCAGCCCAAGGGCCGCTTCTGCACCAGGGAGGGCGGTCCTTAGGTAGAGCTTGTCTCCGCACCCAGCTGTACTCGTGGTAGTTTCCAGTTTTTTGTTAAAAAAAAGGTAGCACTGAGACCACTGCACCATGCTGACTAATTAAAAAGGAGTATCAGCTGACAAGCTGACAAGAAAACACTTCCTTAAGGAACTAACAAGGTATTTCCAGGAGTAACCTCGTTACCAAAGGTATTTTTCTGTCCACTCAACTCTCTTATGTTCAACCTTCACAATGCGAAAAAAACCCGCAGAAAATCACCCAGTTTTGCTGCCTGCCCGCCGGCACCCTGCCAGGGAGGGGGACGGATGCCAGAGCTTGGCGTGGTGGCCGGGGCGCGTCACGGGAGCATCCACCACCTCAGATCGGAGACGGAGGGTCCAGTTTGAGGCTTGAAGCAGGAATCTTCTGGGTGGCATTAGGCTGCCCTTCTGCCTGCACAGAGAGCCCTCGCCGGGGCAAAGCCAGCGCTCGTGGCCAGCGCAAAGAGCGAACCACCCTGGCCCTCCCTATGGGGCTACCCAGGAGATTTCCTTTCCTAGAAGAGAGAATGGTTTCCAAGGAACGTCTTTCTAGCAAAGTTTGAAAAATACTTCCAACAGAGGACTTAACATGCAAACATCATCCTCAGGCTTCTGTGGACAGACGCTTTGGCACGCAAGAGTCCCACGAAGTAAAGGACAGCTCAGCTGCCACTTGGTCTCAAAAATACGCAGGAGTGATGAAAAGCAAACTAGCGTGCTGGAGCCTGAAAAAGTCGTGTCCGATATGGAAGACATCTGAACTCTGGCTGTAAAGTAAGGAAAGTGCTTTTCCATGGTTTCTGCAGGATGAGCTTCCCATAGCTGGAACCTGCACTTCAATTTACACTAGAATATACACTTGGAAAAGAGATCTTCAGCAGCTCAGCCAAAATGTAAGCATGGCATTCAAGAGATGGATCCCGCCTGCAGGAGGTGTAGCACGCAGCAGCTCTCTCCTGCAGATACTACAGAGGAGCACGCGGTGCTTTGCTTTCTGCTCTGTCAGGAGACATCAGGAGGCATAAAACGCAGGTGCTAGTATAACACAGTAAAGCAAGATCTGACATACGGACACACGGTCATTGCTGACGCAAGGCTGGAAGCGTTGCTGGTTTCTTTGCACAAGAAAAATGTCTGTGCCTCTTCAGCAGGAGCTCCGGCGAGGGCAGAGCCACTAGATGGGGAGATAAGCACAAGAACCAGCCGTCCCACTGCAGCCGTGCTGCTCCCCGGCTTGCTGTGCTGCTAGGTTTGTGCTAGGCTTTCTCCTTTTAACCCATAAATATGAAATAGCAAGAAAAAAACAGGCCTGAAGAAGAGCTTAGTGTTCTTCACTGGCTTCGCTACCGTCATGGTTTTCAAGTGCCCTTGTAGCACTCGGGTGCTTTGGCTGGTTTCTGCAACCTGAGGAGTCCCTCGGGGCTCCACGCAGCCCCTGCACACGTGGGTGACGATTTAGGGTCCCCTGCACAGCCCCCCCGTGAAGAGCTGCTGTTAAACTGCAAATCGCTAATACCGCGCCAAGCTGAAATGGGGACAAACACGTCTTCCTCGGGTCTTCTCAGTGCCCAAAGGGTGAAGCAATCTGGGTCACCCTCGCTCTGAAAACCACAACCAACCACTGCCGAGGAAGAGAATTTTACTGTAAAAAACAAATAAAAACTCCCTCTGGCTTCTCATTTTGAACTCACTAACCCAGTGCTTACCTCACGCCAACAGTCACTGCCAGCCTCTAAGACCTGCTGGTGCAAACCATTTCTCTGCTGGCATTTCCCAACAGGTCGGCTGGCCAAAGTGGGAAACTGCTGGTGAGGCAGAAGTACCAGGATGTATGAAACATACCTCCACGGTGTCGAAAAGCACAGCTGGGGCTGGAACGCCATTTATTTTTGCAGCCTTTCGGATAATAACTTCTGCCTCCTTATATCTTCCCTGGGAGATCAGCCACCGAGGGGATTCAGGAATGATCCTGCAATAAGTTTCAGAATAAATGACTCAACGTTTTCACAAAAGTAAAAAGTTATTAAAAACATATGTATCGTTTTTATGAGTTACGCTCTCATCTCAGATTGCTCGCAGCAGAAGACAGTCAGCACAGAAGCATGTGGGCAATGTAATTCATGGATTTGTCCCACTGGGATCAGTGGGAGAATTCAAATTTATAGGACGTGTTTATTCTCGTGCTGAAGTAGATGCATGCTTGGGCCCTTGCCCTGGGTGGTTGTTTTTTAAGGAATAATTGATGTTCACCAGAAAAAACACAGATGTCACCAGACTGACAGCAAAGATGGGGGTAGCTTAACTAGTGTTGAGCAAAAATATTCTTAGAAAACTGCATACAATGTGGAAATGCTTTAAATATGCACAGGGTATATTTAAAGGCTCTGTGTCATAGGAATCTTCTATACAAACCTCACAATTTTACCAGCACTCTGAGGCAGGCTCTCCCAGGCAGAGGACAGCGGCAGTGTCCCCTTGCAGAGTTGATGACGTTTTCTAATCAATTCCAGACATGTGTTGAGTGAATTAACACCAAACACAGGACAGAAAATCTCACCTTTCCTTAACTAAATCCTTTGATCTTAGCAGATGCTGCCTTGCTCCCTTTAGCCAGCAGCATTTTTTCCTCTCCTTGTTAAAAAGCAGGTCAGACACTCCTTTTCTGATGAACTCCCTAAGGACTGACCCAAAGTCATATCAACGATTTTGAGTGTCAGATGGTTTGTATCAGATCGTTCAACCACTAATGTGACTTTCTGCGAGATGAGCTGTCTCCACTGCTCTTCTTTGTGGGCAAGCTGAGGAACACAAGACTGCAGAGATGATGCTGGGAGCCTTCTGGAGAATTTGGAAGAGGAATGAATAAAAGAGCAACTATGGCACAGAGCAGTGGGCCGTGCAAGTCACATCACCCGTGGAAGCAGTGGGTCCAGATGCCAGCTAATACCAACCTGCCTCGGCAGAGCTTTGCCAGCGCAGCTTGATCCCCATCTACCCCCACATTAGCCCCGGACTGGAAGTGCCACCCGTGGAAATTTTTGGCATGCTTTACAATGTATGTTCTTAAAAAGCATGGAAATTCCCACCAAATACATTTCAAAGCAGGACTCTGAAGCCATGCCTTGGGGACAAATTTCGTGTGCCTCATGGTGCCTGTTCTACAGCAGACATCTATCTGAGAGGCTTCCACCCAAAACCAGCCTCCCCAAAGAGCAGCTGCTTGGTGCAGAGGGAAATGCCACTGAGTTGAAGGAGTTTGAAACAGCTGAAGTTAAATAAGCAAATTGACCCTTAAACAGAATCAGACTGTCTTTAAAATCAGATGATAGCAGAGGCAGAGCTGAAAACCATTTTAAAGGTTTGGTTTGGTTTGAAGACTAAGATTAAAAAAGACCCTAACAAACAACAAACCAAAACCATCAGCAGAGACTTCTGACAAGACTGAGATCTGCAGGAGGTCTTTTAGGCTATAGAAGAGTGGGTCTAAATCTCTTAACTGTTATACAGACATTAATCTCTTACTTATATAGGTATAACTCTTTCAAGATAATAGGAAGAAAAGGGTTTGACAGGTAAGACTAACAGGAAAGGAAGGAACTCTATGTCTGTTTGTTTGTAAATTATCCTTAAGTGTGAATGATACCTTGCCTTTCCCTTATTATTTTCTAAACATCTATCTCTTCAGAAAACAGCAGATGACCAAGGCAACAACAGAACAAGGGTATATACCCTTCTTCAATGCTTCTGTCCAGCTGAGAAGTTCAGGGAGTTTTCCTAAATTGTTTTTTCAGTCCCACAGGGCAGACCAACCATGGGCAAGTGAGAGTGCACCTACACGTCCGCCAGTGCATTAGAGCAGGGGTGGGTGAGTGCAATGGAAAAATGAAAGAAAATGTGGACTCAGCCACCAAGAAGACAGTGTGGGAAGGCTCAAAGGAACAGGGTAAGGAAGAGCCAACCTTTGGCTCAGCCAGACAATTACTATGGGCCAAAGCAGCTCACAAATCAAAGTCCTGCTCCAGCAGCCGAAGCAAAGCCTGGGAGGACACACGGCTCCTGGCACGCAGAGCCTGTGGGAGAGGGCTGGCCCGGCGAGCTCTGCCGGCGAACGCCTCTGCTTAACGACATCTCGTACAATAAACTGCTTCATGACATCGAGTGCAATAAACTGCCAGCTGCTGCGTGCCGAGTGAACGGGCTCAGCCTTTCACTGAGATTTTAGTACCAATCAGCAGGTGAATCCGCATTAAAAAATGGCTTAAAGAAAAAAGGCAGGAAGCAAAGTTAGAACGCATCACGCAGCGGTACTACAGGGGTAAACCTAGAGGTGGTTAACAGTCTCCAGAGTTAGGAGTCAAATACAGAATTCCTACTGGCTGCTCTGGAAAGCCGGTGAAAAAGCAGCTTCAAGCACCGGGCCAGGACCAGCAAGGCTCTGCAGGTAGTTGATTGGACTTAAAACCAGCAAAAAACCCCAAACAAAAAAAAATCCCCCCAACTCCCACCTGAAGGCAAAGCCTCCTCACGTGGCAAATGGAACAAAAAAACAAAAAAAATCCCAAAGAGGAGAAACGGGACCCCCCCGACACCCTGCCAGTACCCAGCACCCGGCGCAGGAGAGCATCAGGCGGGGTGGGGAGGTGGGGAGCGCGGCCTCGCGGCGCGGGGGCACTCACCACCACAGCGGGATGCAGAACAGCCCCGGGACAGTGAGCGCCAGCAGCAGCATCCGCCAGTCTCTGATGAAGTAAGCAAACAGTGGCAGCAACATGTAGCCAATTGCAAAAAATATGCAAACTCCTAATGTAGAGAATATAATACGAACTGATTTGCCAAGAATTTCTGTTCCTGTTTAAAACAAGGGAGGTTGGATTAGCATTTTAACTCTTTCTATTCAATCATGACTAAATACTTTACTGCATTTACAAAAAAATAAGCTAAACAATCTTAGAAAAGAGCAGTTTCTCTTATAATACTTCAGGAGACACTGCCAAGGAGTAATGGTCCCAGAGATGATCATCATCACAGTGACATTAATCTGGCAGGAGATTCCTCCAGATTTTGGTTGTGCATCTCCCCTGGAGCTGCCAAGGAAGCACCCATGAGACCAGCACCACTGGAGCTCTTCCAGTGCCCCAGCAGTCTGGCAGAGTCTGATACAAAACCATTTTCAACGCTGAACATAGTTGTAACAGCAACATCTACGCAATTTGTCTGTTATTACCATCGGTATTTGCTCACAGATCTAGCAGAGGATTCAGAGACCCGCGGTTCAGCGAGTTCTCCTCTATTGCAAAGGTGGCAAAGTAAAAGAGAAACAGCAGACAGTGTCCTTTTAATGAAGTTGTCTTGTTCACGTTTGCCAGGAGTTTAAATGAGCTGGGAACAAAAAACGAAGGCTACCGCGTGGAAGCGCACAATGAAACAGGAACCCTCTGCAGTTTGCTCCAAGGACACCGGGATGAAGGAATCCCAGTACTGACTGCTGGAGCACCCAGTCCAGCTCCCAGCCCCAGTCAGAGGCGGGTGCGAGTGCAAAGGTACGGAGCCGCTGGGATACTGGCAGTACCGCAGGGACAGGACCAAGCCTGCTGGTCAGCTAGTGTGTACTTGCAAAGAGGTTGAGCTTGGAGCGCAAGAGTTTATGTCACATTTTTTGTCCTCTGTTTCAGCCTAGGAACGCGCACCTGGACAGTTAAAGCAGCTCAGCCAACGGGCAGTAACTTGAATGTATGTTTAAAGCCCAAACGTTGCTTGGCCCTGCAGTACTTCCCCGCAGCAGCAAGTCCCGTATGTTCCAGCGGCATTAAACAGCTCATAACATCCTCTCCTCGTGGGAAGGACTGGGCAGAAAGGACTTCGGTTATCTCCATTAGCCTCATTTCCGAAATACTGAGGTCCATGACTGTATGCTAGCCAGCCAAACTACTGGGTGAACTGAAAGGGCTGTGAGAACTGAAGGAGCTTCCCTCCTCCCTGCTCCTTCTCCCCGCCTGGCACTTCTGGTTCTGTCCTACCCAGCGGTTTGTGGGACGGCAGGCAAGACCCGGGCCGCCGCACAGTGCCGGCACCAGCGACAGCAGAGGTCACCTGCAGCACAGCACCCACCCACCCAGTACGGAAAAGCTGCTGGGATTATTCGGATGAAGGAGGGACTCCTGTTTGCTTTGATTAATGCATTGTCCGAGACAGATAAGGGCAGGCATGGGGAACGGCCGGCAGACTTTCAGGAGCCTTCCTCAAATGCTTGCCTAGGACATACCCCGCTCCCCCACTTAACCCATTTGGGATTTAAGATGCGGTTCACTGCCGAGCACTTCTGGAGGAGAGCAGCTCTGCGGACGGCAGACTGACACGGCTGCTTCGGCATGAAAGGACGTGAAGTTACAGTGAGGTGGGAACAAGTTTCACGTTTATTTTTTGGAACGGAAGGCTGGAACGTTGGATCGGCACATCACAGGCTACAGGGCACAACCAGGGAAGATGCCATCTTCTAATAACGCTGCTGCTCCAGTAGCCAGGCAGCAGCCCATGAAAGCATCCTACAACCACTGTGTCATGTGCAGCCTAACGCCAACCTAATATCTAGTAAATTGAGACTGCTATAAGCCTTCACCTAATGTCTTTTCCAATAAAATACCTAGTCGCTGCTTAACAAAATCCACAGATGCCCTCAGGTCCACCTCACTTCTTGCTGAGCCCTCAGCCCTGGGTGTACAGAGCTCTCCTCTCCCTGAGGAGCACTGCAAGGGCCGTAACTCCCACAGTTTCATCTGGACTCAATTAAAAAGCAAACAACACTGAGCAAACAGCAGGGTCTCAAGAAATTTGGTGAGTGTATTTTAGTTATGTAGCGTGGTAAGAACTCCAACATTTAATATTGCAGAGAAAATGGAAAAAATACCCACGACTGAAAAAAAACCCCTCCTATTTGATAGGATACATGAATTTTCATTTTAGAAATGTAGGATAACTGAATAAAGTCACAGTAAGAAAACTGAAAATAGAACTCCTAGGGATAACACGGGAGTGTGAGGATGAATTACAACGTCTTCCTCTACTGATTGCTGCTGTTTAGAGGGGCTCTCTTGGGAGAGGTCTGATACCTGAAACACTGGTTTATACCTATTAAATGTTACATTAGAATTTGTGGCAATTCAAAACCAATATGAGATGACATCTTTCAACTACAATTCTCTTCTCTCCTGCCTCCCCTCCTCCCTCATTCTCCTGGCCAAGCAATAACAATTCTGGGACGATACCAACATGCTTTCACAAACCCACATAGTGTTTTACGGTCCCAGAACTTGAACACAACAGTTTTGAGCACAGAAAACAACTGAGGCCTAAAGCTAAGGAAAAACGCTGCAGAGAGAAATTTCACAGGATGTGGTTGAAAAAAAAAAAAAAAGAAAAATTCTCTACAGAAGTTCACTAACAGCTTAACAGCTTAGGGGGGGGAAACTATTCTCACGAAAGTGGGCAGCGATAGTGCGAAGGGCAGGAAGAGTGCGGGTGGCTGAGGGTGCTGGAACAGGGTCTGGGCTACGCATGGCGGGGGGCAACACAGATTTGGATATTGAAAGCTGGAACGACAGGAAAAACCTGTGCTGAGGTGGCCACTTGAAAAAAAAAAAAAAAAACCCAAACAAAACCAAAAACCCAAACCCCCACCTCACTTGGGGACGGAGGGCGCCAGGGCTGCAGCACGGCCAGTGTCAACAGGGACTTTACATGCACCGGTGCCCCCGCTGCCCTCCCCAGCGCAGGTCACAGCCCTGCCCGCGGTCGGGTGAAACAAGGGAAGCACCTCCAGCGCATCCCATCATCAGGGTGGGCTTTCTTAAGGAGTTACTTTTCTTTTCGTGGGTATAGTCTCCTCTCCGGCACCTCTGCCGCGTGTGGCTTCCTGGAAGCTCCTGGGTTTGCTGCGCCGCGGGCCGTGGGGCACGCCGACCACACAGGACAGGGGGGGCAGGACCATCCTCCCTTAGTGCCTCCCTCCTTACCCAGGACAGGCGGCTTTCCACTCGCTTAAATCAGGAAACTGATGTCTAAGTTAGTTTAGACTAATCATAGAATCATTTAGGTTGGAAAAGACCTTCAAGATCATCGAGTCCAACCGTCATCCATGCCCACTAGACCCTGGTACAGAGTACCTCGTCTACGCGCTTTTTAAATACCTCCAGGGATGGTGGGTCAACCGCTTCCCTGGGCAGCCTATTCCAACGCCTGACAACCCTTTTTTAATCCTGCGCTTCGTAACAGCCTCAAGGCTGCTGGGGAACGGCCAGCACGGTGAGCGGCCGAGGCACCTGCCCCTCCGCTCCCAGGGAGTCACCGCTGCTGCAACGGCTCTGCGGAAAACAGGGCGGCAGAAGAGACAACACAAGGGAGAAAGTGCCAGCGAACCGCAGCCGTGCCATTAAACAAACCTAATGTTACTTTGGGAGACCTGGTCCTCTCTCTCAGCAGCGGGGGCATTTGGCTAGTGGGGTGCTCCAGCCACCCCCCCTCCCCCAGCTTTGCCTCCGCTGAGCACCGAGGCAGCATCCCAACCTGCATCCCGGAGCTAAATTCCTGCCTGATCAGATCCCGCGCCCCCATTAGAGGGACTCGTGCTACACAAACGCCGGGTGCTTCCAAGAGGATTTTCAGCCCAGCCAGCGCTCCTGACCCAGCGCCGTAGCTCCCAGCCTTCCCACGGCAAGCGTTCGCTCCGGCTCCGTCAGCTCCGCGCAAGAGTTAACCACCGGGACAGAGGGAGCAGTGGCAACCGTGATGGCAATGGCAAGGGATCTCCCTGCTGACAGCCTGACCTACTTAATCCTCCCTCCATCACTGGCAGCAGTGACTCACGGCTGCCCCAGGACATGATGCCATATTCCCTCCGTAGCACTGATTTCATATTATGCTCTTCTGCTCTATTTTTCCCTGTTAAAGCCTCATGGGGGTAGGAAAGAACAGCATTAACTATTAGTATACGGTTTTAATTTAGACTAGCTCACATTACGGTCTACAAATTGTAATTTTGACACCACTGGTTTAAAAGCCGAGATAAATATATATGCGCACACTTCAAAGACAGCTCTTGCAAATCCCCGCCCCAAGGTCCGTAATTTACCCACGCAGTCACCTTTCCTGAAAACCCTGTGACTAGCAGGAGACCCTGCGGGGTCCCCCCTTCCCCAGGGGGTCCCCCCTTCCCCGCAGGGTCCCCAGGCAGCGACTGCAGCCGTGTAGCCACCCCGCGGCCGCTGGCTCTTTCTTCCTATGCTCCCCGGAGAAAACAAAACAGACCTCGGCCTCTAAAATTAGGGGCTTTATCGCTAACCTTGGCACCGAGACCAGTGACTTTATGGCTAATGGGGCTCTGGCACCCACCCGGCTCCTCCGCTCCGGTCCCCCCCACGCATTTGCTGTGCCTGGAAATGCTGGTTTGCATCAAGGCTTTGCACCCAGGTATGCACCGAGCCCTCCGCAAAGGGGCAGAGAGGCAGGGAGGGACGCAAATGCCTTCTCCATCTCAGACCTGCTTCTGCTGATAACAAACCGTGAACTTCTTCTCCAAAGAGGAGGGAAATGAATGTTTCTTTAGAGTCTTCTTGCTCTCTTCTTTTTCTCTAAACCTATAGAAAGTAAAGGCTTGAAGTACCCAAGAGCAATCACACTGGCCTAAATTAGGAATTGCACCAGTGAGGATTTACTGCTGCCTAGTTAAATGATGCAGGTTCAGAGGTAAGAAAAAAAACCAACAGTACATTAAGCAAGCATTTAATCTAACACAGACATACTCATACCCAGTATGAAGGCCACCACGTAGTTAGAGATCTGTCCCATCCCCACTATGAGAAAGAGCACTGTGAACATCTCCCAGCTGGTAGAAAAGATCTGCAGGAAGCTGAAGCCAGTCTGCACGGCCATCGTTGAGAAAAGGATATTCTTCCTGCCAAACCTTTTGCAAAAGATAAAGATAGTTATTGAAATGGCATGTATTTATGGAGCAGGGCTATGAGAGAGAGCCCGAGGGAGCACAAATATCCAACCTCAAGCGACGCAGCTTAGCGCAACCTGAAGCTTGGTTTGTCTTAAAGAATTTTGTTTATTATTTTCATAAGCACTAAAAAAAAAAATCAAGTTTCCAAGACCCAGGAAATAAACCAAGAAGAAAAATTAAGAGCAGAAACTTCAGGGAGCTACTAGACAGGGACTAAGGAGAATAGACAGCAGTACATAAGTGAGACACACGAAGATTGCAAGCCACAGAGCTGACAGTTAAGAAATGACGGCTTTTAGGCTACTGGCATCTATACGTTGCAACACCATTACGCTTTGAATGTGTTAAATAGCTTTATCAACTGGTTTCAGTCTCTCCCAGTTGCCAAACATATCACACCCTTTCTCTCACCTGCTTCTCTGCATTAGAATTACGTAGCATTTTCTTACGGAAAGGTAAGAGCAAGTTTACGTAGGGGTTTGCACGCCTGCGTGCTGGCCCAGGGCACGCTGCCCTCGGCGCCGATGCTGCACGGGACGCATCGCCGGCTGCCTGCAGCAGCCTCTGACTTAGGAAAGGTTTCTGCAGCAGCACAGGGGAAATCACTCAGGTACAGGCTTAGAGCATACCCCTTTACTGACAAACCGTTAAAAAAAAAATAGATTCAAGGAATAGCTCCTGCTAGAAGGTGACTGGGCTCTCGGGGAGGCTGACCGGCCGCACCGCTGCCGGGACACGCACGCTTTCTCAGATGCTCCCAGCGGGCACATGGCCCCAAGTGGGATTTAGTGATTATCTCGTCTCCCTTTCAAACAGTAACACCGACTGACTTCTGCACTGGGGGCAGGAGTCAGGAGATTAAATTTGGATCACATGGAATTTAACACTGGAGGCTTTAGGATTAAGACTCCCATCGAGTTTTGAAACCCCCTCTGCTAAACACCCAGAGGAGCGCTGAAACTCTTATGAATTCCTCACTAACAGGCAGCAGTCAAAGCAGTATTTGAGACCCTGCCATAATGATATAGAAAAAAGGCTATGGGATGTATAAAGAGGGAAGCAGAGACTCACAGAAGGAACATGTATTCTCCATTTGATACTTGTAAGGCCAGAACTTCAATACTGCCGAGATAATTGTCAAGTGCCTGTAATGTTTTCTTGATATTTTACACCTACTTAGTTAGATGGTATGACACGATTGCTATCCATTTACAGGTTATCTTTTTTTCTTCCTCTTGGATATGCTTACATTATTTCCAGCAAACCTTCTCTTCTATGCAGAGCTTCCATTCAAAGGACAAGTTTCTATCCTGCAGCTCTAAGCATGGACTGTCAATTAATGTGAGAAAGAACAACATCTTTTAAACTACTAAAAAGGCCAGATAAAGAAACAAATGTGGTCATGAAGTGAAAAACACCACATCAATCTGCAAAGCAGCCACACGGGCTCCTTGCGGAGATCAGCTCTTGGTCTCCTGAAGCGCCCAAGAGGCAGCAGTGCTACATCTGGGGTAGATCAAGTTTGGGATTTTTGACGAAGGCAGGCCAGTTACCTCATTTTGCTCAAAACTCAGAGAATTGGACATTTAACTCCTTTGCACCTCTTAAATACAACCACACCAGCCAGGGTACCAGGTCTGCCCTGCGCAGAGCAAGAACAGCGGCGTTACCTGTCCGAGAGCTGCCCCGAGATGAAGGAGCCGATGAGGACCCCCACGAAGAAGAGGGAGGTGGTCAGCGGGGCTTTCCAGTCATCCTCGCACACCAGGTTCCACTGCAAGAGAAGGGCCCGTGCTCAGACGCAGCCGCAACGCTGCGTCGAGCCTCACACAGGCACAGGAGTTATTGGCTGGAGACACACACGTTCCCATGTAATTTAATTTAGTCCCCCCACACCCGCAATTCCACCCATCGCTGGCATCAGCACTGTTTTCATGGTGAAGGTCGCTGCCGGAACGCCCTGCTTAAAGCACAAAAAAAAACAAAAAAAAGAAAAAAAAAAAAAGGAAGGGGGGGAAAGCGGTTGCCTCCCCAGGCAAGCCCCATCAGGCCAAAATGCCGTCAGCCATCTGACGGGACCCCCTCACCTCCGAAGTGGGTGAGCGGCCAGCAATGCCAAACCCGATGGGCAGTCGGTACATGCAGCCCAGGGGCTGTTCTGGCCCCGTTTCCAGCACAATCTCCCCACCAGGCGCCCGTCAGCACCCCCGACACCCAGAGCCTGGCTCCCCGTGGCCCCAGATGCTCCCCATGAGAAAACCAGATCGATGGAGAAGGGCGAAGGACTGCCCCATCCCCGGCTAGGGGCAGTTTCTAGTTTACCTGACCTCCGCCAGCAGAAACCCCACCGCGTTTCTGTAACTTCTGGGGTTGACAAAACATATGCAAGAAGACGCACAGAATGAAATCTCTTTTCTTGCGCTGACGTGCTTCCAAATTCCTTTCCGTCCCCACAACCTGCAGGGCTGACTCACTGCCCATCGCTCAGCCCTGTGACCGGACCCGGCTGGGGCTGGAGGCTTAGGACATGAGCCAGGGTGGAAACTTCCACCTAAAGCCGCTCGTAACCCCAGACGAGGTTTAAAAAAATAAAAACAGCATCATGAGTCTCTGTCCACCGAAGTTACAGCTGAGTGTGTTTCTGCCGCAGCTTGCTCCCATCCCAGTGACTAATCTTCTCCTTAAGGCATGCCTGCCAGGAGCACTTACGGATAGACTTCAAACACGTCAGTCTCAGATTAGATAATTCTACCACAAAGGTAAGCTAATTAGATCACAGATCAAAGTATAGCATAATTTTAATCATCACCCGTGCTACCAGAGAGCAGGGACATCGCCCACACCAGCGCTCACCCCGTGCTCGGGGAAGGGATGAGCCGAGCCGCCTCGGCAAGCGGTGGCCGAGCCCAGGCGAAGGCAGAAACCTCCCCTCTGGGCTGCTCAGGCTCCTCAGCTCAGCTGCAGGCAACAAAAAAGAGCAACAAAAAAACTCTTGCATTACAGAGAGACCCAGGTGCCACCTCGCAGCACCGCGGGTCCTGCCAAAACCAAACCGAACAACCCATGGGTCGGCAGCTGGGCTTCACTTCTGCTGCAGAAGAACAAGCAGAAGTAAACCCCAAAGCAAGGGGGGGGACGTGGTGTAGTTCAATGCAGTTTGCTCCAGACTATAGTTTAGGAAAGAGATGCGATTAATGCCTATTTTCAGGCAGAACGAAGGTACGTGGCCAGCGGTGGGGAGCCGGGTACCTCTGCCCCTCCGCCCAGCCTGCAAAGTAACACCAGCTACAGGACAAAAAGAGATTAACTGTGCCCATGCCCCTTCCTGAGAAACACACAGAGTCTTTAACACGAGAGTATTGGGATTTGAAGACCGAAACGTGCCTCCGATACTTAAATCTGATTAATAACAAAAAGAAACGTATGGCAGCCGTTTCCGTAAAATATTTTCTCGTCCCTGCCGGGAAGGGAGAGATGGTGAGATGTGGGCCCATCTGGGCACCCACCTGCCTTTATCTTTGCTGTGTTTGCTATGGTGCGTGGCAGCATGCGGGTCAGTAGGGCTCTGATATGTTCAAGGATGCTAGTCATGAAAATACATACAGGGATCTGTTTCACATGTCAAAGAAAACTGAGATTTCTGTAAAGAAACCTGGTGGAAATCAAGCTCTGTATTTAAAACGAAGCAAAACTCGGCTGCAGAAAACAGTGTTAAAAGTAAGCGTTTCTTTACATAGGGCAAGCAGGGAAAAAGCAAAGGTGGCAAAGGGGCTGCTTCTGCAAGCTGTGGGAGCTGCAGCAGCTCCGCGCCACCTGGGCTCACCTGGCCCCCACGCTGCAGAGACGTTTTGCTACGTCCTGCCGCCCCCCCCTTTCCCTGCTCCGGGAAAGCTGGTGACTAACGAAGTGGCAGAATTTGCAGGCAATAAAGACTATTATTAATTATCTGGGGGCGGAGCACCCCGCTCTGGAGCACCTGCTCCTGGACCTTCAGACTTCAGTCGCTCAAAGTTAAGGGTCAGTGTTTTCAAAATGCCTCCACCGTGCCAAAGGCACGTTGGCTGTAAAATAAACCCAGCTAAATAATAACTTGCCCATGAAACTGAGTTGCTTCCTGTGTTTCCTTAGTGCCAAATGCCTCCTACCCAGCTGTTCACTCTACCTTTTCCCATGACATACTGCACAGACAGCAAAAATTCACTATATAGGGTCACGTCTTTAGAATTTGTGGGATGTGGTAAAGAGCACGCAGCAGCCGGCTGGCCGGAGAGGGGTCACTGTCTGCAGGAACTCACTGTATTTGACCAGAAAACACACAAATGCAATCAAATCCATCTGACTCCAAATATACCTGAAGCTCTTGAGTGAAAAAACCACACCACCTATTCTAGATCCCATACCACACGCAGCATGCGGGACCTGGGCGATGATCTATACGGCCCGACTCTGTAGGTACACCTACCTCATCCCCTCCCAAAACACCAGCCTCCCCTCCCCAACGGCGCTCGCTCTGATGGAGGCTCATGCCCTTGCACCGCACAGTGACCAAGTGGTAAGATTTCACTTGTGCTTCAATGTATAGGGCTTTAAGGTGTTGACTGCATGCTGACTGCTTGCAAGCAGTACTAGGGAAAAAATGAAATTTAACTTATTTGACCCTTTCCTCCAAGGCTGCATCCATCACAGCCAGCACCGAGCACACCACAGCAGCTACAGCCCAGCCACAGCTAAACCACCTACAGCTGTAACTTCCAAACTGTCTGTACTGGACTAATTATTCATTAACCAGAAAGTAAGTAATTCTGTAATGTCCCTGGCTAAGCATATTGGAGAGCAAAGTTCATGTAAGCTTCCAAGCAAGTGCTTTGAACGCTAGGAATCGGAGGTGCTTGAGAAGAACACTACTAAATCAATTTATTGCCCTCAAATCCCTCCAACCCTTTCCCACAAGCTCGCAGCTACTGGAAGAGCCAATTCTGCCGGGCGCTGCTGGCAGGAACGTTATGCTACGGATGGAGAAGCTTTCTGAAAAACTGAAACTGCCAGAGGAGGTGCCCTGACTGCCCAAAGCAACCCCCGCCGCCTGCTTTCGCAATCAGAAATCACTAACCATCCTGAGTATCAGCCTGTTCACACCAGAGAAGAAAACACTAGTCGAGCCTTCTGTAAATGGCCAACGCTGTAAACCAGGGAAAATCTGACCTTGTTTCCAAGAGTAAATCTGAAGACAAAGAGCTCAAGAGATATTAAAAAAATATTGACAGACTGCCCCGTGCTGCACTGGGGGCACCAAGTCCCGCCATGAGACCGGCTCCGCTCAGTGCACGAGTGACGAGCACAGACACCTCCATGCCCAAGCACAGGCTGGGCTACCAGTGCTGGGTAGGGCTGCTCACCGCTGCTGGAAAAAGCCGTAAGGGTACAGAAAAACCCTTCAGACTCCTTCAAACCACAGCAATTGATATCCAGCTTCTCACCTCTGCCCGTCCCAAAAGCTCCTGGTTTCTGCCTTCACCGAGAAGCCAGTGCCAGGGCTGGGAGAGGGGACCGAGCAGGGTACGGCAGGTGAGAGGCGAGCAGCCCCCGCAAAGCCTTCGGCACTCGCTCTGCCCTTCGCCGGCGCCTTGCCACGGTGCCTGGGGTAGGTGCCGTGCCTCGGTGGTGGCGAGCAGCCCAGCGAGCGTGTCCCCAGGGAGCGGCACTGGAAGACAACCTAGCTCAAGGGAATTAACTGGACGCCAACGCCCTGCTCTGAAGAGCGAAACTGGTGCTTGTGCTCGAACCTCTAATTAATGTCAGATCTGAGCATCGTTATCTGGAATTAAAGCAGAAGCAGGTTAAGTTCCAGACGAAAAAAAAAAAAACAACAAAAAAACCAATGTAACAAAACCACATGTCTTAAAGTTTAAATTAATTTCAAAGCACAGATGGGGAGAGAGAAGCAGCCCTGCTTTGGGGTCAGGACCTGCTAGATCGGCTCAAGCCCTCTTGGGCAAGCGCGGGTGGCACCGACTCGGCGCAGGGGCCACCTGCTTAGGCGGAAAACAGCAATTTTATGTTGGGACAACTGGAGGAGGTGCAGCGGATGGGGAGCTGCCCTGGAGGCAGGGGGAGGCAGCCGGGCCAAGGGGCTCCTGCGCCCCGGGAGCCTGCCGAGGCGTCCGGCTGAGCCCTGCGAAGCAGAAGGAAACCTTGCAGCCCCTTCATCTCAGCCGCGGGATCACATCTAACCCCACCTTTCCACTCGCCCATCTTCACACTTACAGACTGATTCTTATCACCCTGGCCTGATGATCTCCTCTTTCACCTGTGCTGTGGGCACATTCACTTTTCCACCATCAGCTCCATTTTAAGACCAAGCAGATGACTGAGTCTGGGATCCTCTGTTCGCAAGGTTTACCACGTCGCTGCAGACCAAGAAAAACGGTGCTGAGCTGGCATCTCCCAGCCTGTTCCTTTCAAGCAGCAATAATAACAGGATTTGATACAACTGCACAAATCCAGAGCTCAATCCTGTACCATCAAGTTTTGCTCCTCAACTGAGTTCTTGGCCTGAAGATGTTTTTTCACTGAGCTTTCCTGATGGCATGTCCTGCCTTGTCTTTCCTAATACAGAGAAAAATGTTGGGTACAAAAATAATCATCTCAAGTTTAACTGAACTGCTTCTTTTCAGGCTTTCATCAGCGCCTGTTTTCCTTGTTTTAAAACCAAATTCTGCATTTTTTTCCAAATGTCCGTGACAATTTTAAAACAAAACAAGCATCCTTCTTTTCCATCTGGCTTACAGATGGGAACCTGGCACTTGGTTTCCATCTCTGAATGTGCTATTGCCTCTCTGGCATGCTCCGGGCCCTGTGGCAAACCCCACTGCTGCGTCCCATCCGAATCCGGCACGGAAGGTTCTTGTTTAGCATCTGCCAACACAAGTTGTTTGCTGCTCGTTAAGCAGGAATAGCATTTCTCCTCCCTTTGCTCCATTTACTGTCTCCCTGAGAGCAACTGCTAACTCCAAACCACAGATGATGAGTTCACAGCCATCCTGGGATAAATCCAGCCTCCCTCCAGCAGCGAGTGCCGCGGCACCGCCTGTGCCGGCGGTGGCTACCGGGCATCGACCGCGCGGCCGTGCCAGCCCACGGGTTACGGCCGGGCACGTCTGCACGCAACACGTGGGCTGCAGCCAGGCTGCCGCTACCGCTCGCCCACGGCCAGGAGCAGGACGAGCTTCCCGAGCACCCCCTGCCTCCATCGGGTGTTGTGAGCGACCCCCGGCAACCGGGCACGACTGCCGGCACAAATGGCAAGAGATAGGCACGCGCGGGCGTCACGCGTGCCGACGGCTTTGCTTTGGGCACGGGAGAGGAGGCTGGCAGCCCCTGCCCGGCGTCCTGCCCTCCCCTAACCGGGGACCGTTCCCCACTCGCCTCCCTCCCCACATGCTTCAAGGCAGCCGAGCCCACGCGGGCACAGACCGGGTCCCTGGGGCACAGACCCGCAGCCACGCACCTCTCGCTCAGGACCTTTCCTGGCTGCGTCCCCGCGCAACGTTCTCTGGTGGCAGATGTTGCTGCTGAGTCACAGGGACTCGAGACGAGGGCCAGACGCTCGCTCCCTGCCGTGCCCTGCGCCCCGAGCGTGAGCCACGGGCGGCGAGCAGGGCGTCCCTCGGCTACCTGGGGCACACTGCTCGGCTGAACGAGCCCACCGGCTGCCGGACCCAAACGCTGGCTAGCACGAGGATGAGCCCGCTAGTCCTTGAGCCCCCTCACACAACACAAAAGAGCAGCAGCAACCCTGCAGCTATAAAGGAATTGTGTTTTCCTCCTCTGCAAGAGCTCCGCGCTCCCTGCCAGCGCAGGCAGAAAGACAGACGGCGCGTCCCTGCCGCTGCGCCGCGGCACGGCCAGAAAACCCAAAGAAGCGCTTACACGACCTGTCACCACCGATGGTCCCACAAGATGCCCTGTACAAAGGATGCCATTGTACGGTCTTCAAAACCGAGCCAACAGCTTGGCCGCAGCCTGGGGGCCAGGCCGGCGCAGGTGCCAGGCGCAGCAAGCCGGGCGCACCGCAGGCAGCGGCCGCGGCACCCGCCTCGCACCAACTCGCCTGACCCAGCGCCGACGGCCACCGAAGCCACCGGCGCAGCGGGTGGCACTGGCACAGGGTGCTGGGACCAGCAAGGGCCCACCGCTGCCCTAGACCCTGCCGGACTGTTTGCGTGTTTACCAAAAAGCGTTGATGCCCCCATCCGCAGCGATGCTGGGAAGGAGCGATTGCAATGGATGGAAGGTTCACCGGGACGGTCAGCACGCCGGCAGAAGGAAACTACCGGGCTTCTATTTTCAGCCTTCGCTTCCTCCTCCACAGACAAGCCCTCCCCAAACAAAACCACCTGAAGCTTCAACGGCGAACCCGAGATAAATAAGGCCGAGCGGCCCCCGCCGAGGCCGCTCACCCCACGCATCCCTCCCTCTCCCCGGCGCATCGCTCCACCCGCGCCCCTTCCCACAGCCGCCTGACCGGCTGCCTGCTGCTCCCCGTGCCCCCCCCACACCCCCGGCACAGCCT
>JANXJC010000044.1:19987549-20008148 GCA_027564655.1 Leptodon cayanensis | reverse complement strand
CCAGCCCCTTCTGGAACCTGAACCAGGTTCCCCCCCCTCACCCCGTAATGCTGCTGCAAAGATGGATGAATAGCATGGCCCAACGCGCTCTGCAAGAGCTGGGCAAAGCTGAGAGTCACAATATAATCGTGACTACATAGGAAACTGGAAGAGTTATCGGTCAAGCCGTCAGCTGGGGGGCTGCCGTGGCCGGCGCGAGCACAGCCGGGGTGCAGCGGCAGCGGGGTCTCTGCCCCCGGAGCTCCCCGGCAGCGGCACCCCGTGAAACGCAGGCAGAGCTGGGGGCAGGAGCGATGTGAGCCCCTCCTGCACCTCGGCACGGGGTAAAATAAGCGTCAGACACAGCTTCAGGAATCAGCTGCGCTCGCAGCCCCTGAAAATCTGGCATTCCCTGCAGCCCAGGATTTGTTTCCCGGTGCTGTTTGCTCTGCGCGGCAGCCGAGGTCAGCAGGGTCTGCTCTGAAGGAGCCCGTAGCAGCCCTGGCCTCGGGAGAGGAGCTTTTTATATTCCGGTTTCCTAACTCAACTATTACTGCTCTACACGTACTCTCGGCTTTGCCTGGAGTCAGATCCGCAGAGAGCAGGTAAAGCCATTTCTGAGATCTGAGCAACGCTGTCATCTTCTGAACTAACTCGAGGGGCACTCAGAAACACGCTGGTGTTTAAACCACGCACAGCGCTTGCCTTGCTTGACCGATACAGCTCCCGGGAGGTGTGCGGCGGGGTGCCTGCTCGGGAACGGGACAGTCTGAGCGTGCAGAGCTGAGGGTGCCTGTGCCGGCGCTGGGCGAGGGCAGGCCGGGAAGCATCTCTGCGGCCGAGATGCTCAGGGGGTTGCGTGGAAGGTGGGGGCTCAGAGCCGGGAGCGATCGCTGCGGCAGCGCCCGGGGAGGAGAAGCGAACGGCTGCGTTTATCCAGGCTGGGCAGAAATCCGCTGCTACTGGGGATAAGGGATGGAGAGCCGATGTCGTGCAACAAATGGGGAAGGTTTAGATACCTCCTGCCTGGAGGGAGGCTGGAGGTGGCCTCTGGATGCCAGGCCTGAGCCACCCCACAGCCAAAGCTGTCCCCAGTGATAAGAGCGGAGCGGGAGCCGGGGCGGGGGCGGATTTGGGCAGATCAGGGGCTCAGCAGCCGTTTGCTGCCCTGCCCTGCCTTGGGGCTGTGCGAGAACCGCAGCAAGGACAGGCAAGGCACGCCTGCTCCCATGAGGAAGCAAGGAATTGGGAGTGTATTGTCTTAAGCGTTAATGTTAATGCAATCTTAATAATTATTCAGTCGACAGTAACAACGGGAATAATTTGCAGTGCTCATAAAGAGCTGTGGTTAGGCTGTGAATGTAGCATATCAAAAGTAAGTGGCAGACAGGTACGACGTGCTCAGGTTTATCTGGTTTGCAGATGAACCCTTAATGTATTATAAATTTCATGTGTTCAACATGAAAACACCATGGGGGTTTCTCTTACATTGTGAATCTACACACATTAGTAGTTACAGAAACACCTTGTGTTCCAGCCAGCTCTGCCACAGCACCACTAGCTACTGCGTACAATCATTTCAGGCCAGAGCGACGCCGCTCTCCTGCCAGCCTTCGCTGGGTGCTCCCCAGATTGCAAACCCCACTTATGATCCAACATCAGGGATACTTCAACTCAGACGTGGAGATTACGAAAACCACACGGAATCAGTGGCCAGTAAATGGCTGGGGCAGTTGCAGAGCAAATTCACTGCAGAGGAAGGACCAGTCCTAGCTCTCCCAAATGACCCCTCTGAAAGCGGTCAGTGCGTTTCCCTGCAGCCTTCTAAAACACGCTGTCAGCTATTAGATGAAGAGCAGCGTGCGGGAAACAAGGTCGGAGAGATTCCTGTAAAGTGAAATCGGATGCTGAGGAGCCGGCAGAGCAAGGAAGTACCTCTGTCACAGGGGGAGAAGGAGCAAAGCTTTGAACAGCTGAAAAACCCCCTCTTGTGCAAATACGTTGTTCTTGTGCGAACAAGTTTTCTAACGTGGCCTAAACCAGTCAGGCAGGGGCTGGGGGAGGAAGAGGCACCGACGGGCTGCTGTGATGCCGCAAGCTGCCCAGCGGCCGTGGAGCAGCCCAGCTCCTGCCCGTGTGCGGTCACATCACCCTCACCCCGCGTGACGCTGCCGCCCGGCACGGCCGTCACCAGAGCTCCTGGTCTGCGCCGGGTTAGGGTCGCTACTGCCCACGGCAGCTCCGCTCTTTCTCTTCTGCTTGGGCAAGGCCCCTGTCAAGGGATCCTCTGCCTGCGTGGGACTACTGCGTCGCCCTCCCAGTAGCCATCTCGAGAGCTGGGAATTGAGAAAACACGTGATAATTTGGAGTTTTGTAATTCCGCGTCGTTTGCGTAGCACTCGGATCATGTGGAAGCTTGCTTATCGATGGGGCAAAGCAAAATGCGTTTTGTAAGCGTGTTTGCTGAGCCTGCAGAGCGGCCTTCCAGGAGCTCCGTGCCCGGGTGCTGGAGCGCGTCTGCCGCCCGGCTGGAGCGTGGTGCGGCCGTGCTCTGCCCAAAGCCCTGGACTTACTCTCCTACCTGCCTGCTGTCCGCGCTGGAGCCGGTGATCACGTCCATCAGGGCCACTGGACTGATGGCATCCGGGAAAAAATGATCTTTGGCAACTCTTGAAAAGGTTTTTGACTCATTTCAGCCTTGCTGCTCTCTCAGTGGTGCATTTACCCATGGAGCAGTACCGAGGATGGCCCAGTGCAAGGTTCACTTGAAAGCACATTAATTTGCAGGACTTAGAGCTTTTAGGGGTAGTTGTGGCCATCGCTTCCCAGTTCCTGGCAGTGGTGTGTGAACTTTTCCCCTCCTAAGCAGGGCTGGGCAGACAAGCACTCAGCGTGATTATTTTTCAGTATTTGCAGTAGGAATCCCGTAAAAGAGATGGAGCCAAGGGTGCCTGTAGCACACATGTGAGGATTGGGATAAACCCCCCCAAAACGCATCTCCTCAAGTGGAGTCAGCTTTCCCAAGACCATCCACCGCTCACCAAGGACTTACGTAATTTTACCTGGCGCAACGTCGCTCCGCTCAGGTAAGAGACACCGCTTTGGCCCCGCCGGTTAGGAGGGCACCAGCACCCGCTTCCACCGCAGCTCTGCAGCAGGAGCAGATGCACTGGGGCATCCCGCCCAGAAGAGCAGCACCCGTGCTGTGCACCAGCACCACCCCATCCTGCTTCCTTGGCCCCTCAGCCTTTGGGTCAGGGAACAGGGATGGGGGCCGGGGCACAGGCATGGGGGCCAGGGCACAAAGATGGGGGTCAGGGCACAGGGATGGGGGCCGGGGCACAGGGACGGGGGTCGGGGCGAGCGAGGCCGCATCAGAGCAAGGCAAGGGACCTCGCCGGAGCAGAGCGGGGATGTGGGCCAGCACGCAAGTGCCCAGGGGACGAGCTCGAAGCCATCGCTGCGGCTTAAAGTCGCCTCCCCCGGAGCAGCCTTTGCCAGAAGCGCTGCCCCCCCGGGGGGGTTTGACTTTTCCCACCCGGGAACCACCCCACAACGCCGGGAATCCTCCCTCCCAGCGCAGGTTCTTCTCCCAGCCTGCCTCAAATCGCTGGCTATTTGGGTTTCCATCACTAGATGGTGCAGGAGAGAGGCGCGGCGCCCGGCTGGGCTGGGCTGGGCTGAACTGGGCTGAACTGGAGCGGGGCTGGAGCTCAGCCTGGCCCCATGCCCCTGCACCCCACCTGCCTCTATGCACCTCATGTACCCCCTACACATCCCATACAGCCCCAGGCACCCCCATTTACTCCTGTCTACCCGCTGCATCCCACGCAGACCTTATCGCTCTCTACAGCTACCTGAAAGGAGGGGGTAGCGGGGTGGGTGCTGGTCTCTTCTATCAAGTAACTAGTGCCAGGACGAGAGGAAATGGCCTCAAGTTGCGGCAGGGGAGGTTTAGATTGGATATTAGAAAAAATTTATTTACTGAAAGGGTTGTCAGGCATTGGAACAGGCTGCCCAGGGAAGCGGTGGAGTCACCATCACCGGAGGTGTTCAAAAAACATGTAGATGTGGCACTTCAGGACATGGCTTAGTGGGCATGGTGGTGTTGGGTTGATGGTTGGACTCGATCACCTTGAAGGTCTTTCTCACCTGAACGATTCTATGATTCCTCTGCACATCAACCCCCCGATACACTCCTTTGCATCCCAGGCACCCCCTGCGCCCCCCAAGATGTTCAGAAATGCCCTGGGACACGCTGCCTGGGGATCTGGGACACTCCATCCTGAGGACAGATCAGACACCTCCCGGAGGGACGTGGGTGGCTGATGCTGCCTGGGGACAGGAGCAGGGACCGAGTGGCCTCCTGAGGTCCCCTCCGGCTGGCTTTTCCCATGACGGCGCTCAGTGTCCCTCCGGTGAGCCCCAGCCCTGCTGTGCCGTGGTGCCGCAGTGCCGGCAGCTGGTGTCTCCTCTAAGTCAATCAGCTCGGGGAGGACAGACACTCGCCACTGGCCTCCTGGCACCCCTCAGGTTTGGGAGTGAAGAACTAGGGTGTTTCTCCAAAAAAAAAAAAAAAAAAGTAGTTGTTTTCATTGATAAAGCTAAAAGCCTGAAGCGTGCCTGAGCAGCACCTCGGCACAGCAAGAGCGAGCGACCCTGGGCGCGTTAACTGCCCAAAGCAGCAGGGCTGGCCGCAGCCCAGGCCCTCCCCACCAGCTCTCCCTGCACGAAGGAACTGCTTTAGGACTACGTAAAAATTCAAAATATTTAAATGTCCCGCTGCGAGAAGCTGCTCCCGGGCTGGGGGAGCTCTGTGGGTGTTTCCTGACAGCCTGTGCTTTCCTAGGGAGAAACAGAGAGGCAAAATAACTTGCAGATCAGTTCCCTTACAGTCAGGAGCAGTTCTGTGTGTTTTATTATACGCGTGAGGAAGACTTTCTCCCCTGAAGTAATTAAAATAGCCTTTTTCACACATGAGAAAGGGAGGAGGGGCAATTTTTCCAGAAAGCATCTTTACCTCCCCTCCTATAGCACAAGGACTTTTATCCTAACACAAATGGACCAGTTGAGATTTTTTTTTAAGGTCCCTGGGGCAGCCAGCCAGTAACAAAAGCAAAGTTAAACAACTCCAAACAAAAGCAGCAGAAGAAAGGGGGTGTGGTGGTGGAAATAATGCCTGGCTAAGTAGGAAACTTTAATGATGATACATGGAAAAAGTTAAACAATTAGAACTTGAATCAGTTTGGCCCCGGTCCCACCTCATTTAGTTAATGAACGGTGCCCTTGATCATGTTTGATCTTATCCATCTTGCAAGGAGACCGGAGGAGGCTCCCCGGGGTTGGGCAGGTCAGACGGTGGCTGCTGCGTGGGCCAGAGCTGCCATGGGGACAGCGGGGGGGTCTCGGAGGGGTCCCAGGGCTGCCCAGGCACCCTGCGTCCCCCTCTTCAGCCTCAGACCCGGGAGGGCCCTGCGGAGCTCGGCCGAGGGGCTGAAGCCTCACGGCAGCGCTGCCCAGGGCAGAGGGGCCGGGGGTCGCGGTGGCTGCGATGTATAAATGCATCCGACACACGTACGCGTTCAAGGGTGACTAGAAAAATCACTAATTGGAGAGTCATAAGCATGTTAATTATTTGATTATGTGCACTAATTAGACATGGAGTTACACAGACCCAAACCGCATGGAAATCTTTTGTGCCACGTGGGGATCCTCAGAGGCTTTGTCGTCTTATAGGCACACACAAGCAACAATTTCCACATATGAACACTTTCCAAATAAAACCTTTTAGATTAAATATCTATTGGAGGCACTTAACTGACATTACTTCTGACTTTCCCACATACCAGTGAATCAAACAGCAACCAACTACTAAAACCAGACCTGTCGATATCTAGCTACATAAGCATCCCTCTGTGATACAGCTGCTGAACCCCAGCGAGCCTGCCCTCACCCTCCTGGTCCCCCCCCGTGCTCCCACCACCCAGCGGGTTTCTGTGGCTCAGGGGTCAGCAACGACGGGGTGGGACAGGACTTTTGGGATCGCTTTTGTCCCTGCCGTGCCGATGCCGCAGCTCCGGGCTCCCTGTGCCGGCTTACGGGGAATGAGCCTGAGCAGTGCCACAGCCGGCACCGTGCAAGGGGATTTTCAGGAATGCTGTAAACCATGGTACAGCCATAAGAAAACATCTTCCTTGGGGAGAAGGGTGTTTGCCAGCCTGGGTGCTGCCCGGATCCTGCCCATCACGGTGGGGCAGGTGACATCCCCAACCCCAAAGAGCTGCGGCTCCTGGTCTGGCGAGAGCCCGGGCCATCAGGTGGGAGAAGGTACCCTTGGAGCAGCACTGCAGCTGGGTAAATGCTGCTCAGAAACCTGATTTATCGGCCTTATGCAGGGGCAGATGCAGTCAAGCTCTGGACTGTCGCAGGATGAGCTGGGTCACGCTGGTGGAGAGGACCCGGGCACCCGTGGGCATCCACGTAACGGGCAGAGACACGATGGCCCTTCCCGTCTCTGCGCCTGATGGGACGTACGGTCCCAGGAAGGTCTCATGAGTTAAGAAAAAAAACAACCGACATGACTATTAATACAAAAACCTGAATTGAGACTGTCAGATCAATTCTCCACACATGTCTATCCACAATTACTCGCTCTACTTCTGTAATTACTTGTTTTGCCTCAGGGGTTAATGCCCGTGGTGCAGCAATATCTGTATCACCCTTCAATAAATCCAAAAGCGGCTGTAATTTCGATGATGGCAACCCTAAATAGGGTCGAATCCAATTGATCACTCCGGCCAATTTTTGCACATCATTTAAAGTTTTTATCTCCAATTGTAACTGAATGGGTTATTTGAAACTCCACCTACACCCAACACTCCTTCCACATTTACAACCAATGGCCAGGAGGGGGGCCAGTTACGCTGCGCTATAATGGTCATATCAGCCTCAGAATATAGCAAACCTACCAATTTTATCTGTGATGGGGATGCATTTGCCATAGCGAGGGTACAGGTCATTTCTGGTTTGCTCTTCGTAATGCGCTGCAACTAAAATACCTGCGGCTTTCCAGTGGACCCAAAACCTTGAGTACCACGAATTACCTGTTCTGCCGCAGGCACACAGCTCATAAATGGTACGAGTCGAGCAATTCGTGTGCCTCCTTTTATAGTGACTGGTGGGGTTGTGGTAGATACCATTGCACATACTTGCCCGTGATAATCAGCGTCAATAACTCCCACGTGCACAATTAACCCCTGCAAAGTACTACTTGATCGTCCTATTAGTAAGGCACCTAGTCCTTTACCAATCGGCCCCCAAGCTTCCAGGGGCACTTTATGCACTCCTTGGGTAGATAAAGTTACTGTGTGGGCCGTGCATACATCCATCCCGGCTGCTCTTTGGGTTTGCCCCCGCAACCTGTCAAAGGCTTGCGGTGTCTGCGCTGGCTGTTGTACCAGAAGGGGTTGCTGGAGTGGTAGGGCATTCGTGTCTGCACGCGCCCTTTCGCACTCTTCCTGCCGTTTCCCGACTGGAGGCGTTGACCGTTAGCATGAAATTTAGATTTACATTGCTTTGCAAAGTGTCCCGGCTTTCTGCACTTAAGACATGTAACCACTCCCATGGCCGCCGGCTGCCCGGTTCCTCTTTTTCTATTTTTAGCGGGACAGTTAGCCTTGACATGTCCAGTCTGCCCGCAGCAGTAACATTTCTGATCAGACATACGCATTGCAGACATAGCTGTAGCTAATACAGATATTTTGTGTTCAACAGCGCCCACCTTCCCGCAAGCCGTAATCATAGGTTCTAGGGTTGGATCCCCAGGAAGCGTCTCAATTACCTTTTGACAATCTGCGTTAGCATTGTCACGGGCTAGCTGTTTTGCCAGCATTTCTCGTAAATGTGTGTTAAATACCTGCTGCTCTATAGCCCCCATCAATTTCTCCACAAACGACAGAAATGGCTCTTTAGCCCCCTGTTTAATCATGGTATATCTTGCCTTAGGCTCCACCAGCTCTGCCGTTCGGAGCAAAGCTTCTACACTAATAGTCTTTACTTGCTCCAATACAAGCGGATGCCATTGAGCCTGATGGTGAGGATTATTAAATTGACCAGTCCCAGTCAGAACTTCAGCTCCGTTACCATAACGTGGATCGGCTTGTGGAAGCTGCAAATTGAGTACTGCTTGCGCCTCTGCCCTCTGAGCCCAGATACTGAAAAAAACGGCGCATTGCACAGGTTGGAAAATAATTTGAGCAATTCGAGCAATATCATAAGGTGTCGTTTCTTCCATAGTCAATAGGCGTATTAATTGCGTAACTGCGGGGGAGTTGGGACCATATTGCGCAGCTGCTTTTTGTAAATCTTATATAACTTTCCACGAATATGGCCTATGTTCATCCATAATTCCTTGTCCTGGATCACCCCATATCACAGGGAAAGTCATCGCCCCAGCCCCCCTTAAATTCGTTTCACTGGGGTTGCCTGCTGTTACAGGAACGTTAATTTGCTCGGTTAGGTCCCAATTTCCCTCTTGCAGAGCTCGAGCTTTCACTCGTTGCCAAAACTTCAGGGGGTTGTGGGGACTGACAGTAATTCGTGCCGGCAGAAGGACCCAGGGCCGTCCTCGGCAACGTGAGCCCCCCTGATATTGTCCCTCCTTCTGCGTTTCCGCAACCCCCCCAGGTTCAGGACCCCCCATATTATTGTCCATGGGATCATCCTGATCCTCTGAGGTTTCGGCTGGCAGAGGGGGGTACTGGCACAAGATCCCCTGTTCCCCTCCCCGCGCCCGGGGGGGGCTATGCATCCCTTCTTCATCCTCTGAATGGGGCGGCAAGGGGGGGGCGGGCGGGTTAAGCGGCGCCTCTGCTGATTTTGGTGGGGCGTCCGTCGCTACCAGGAAGCAAGTCTTGGGGCCGCTTATATGTTCTATCTTTAATAGCCCGAGGATGTCCTGAGGGCCGCTCATCCTCAGAGCCATCAACGAAAGGGATCTTTCGCCGGCCCCGTGGCTTTGGCCGCCCTGCGCGCTCGCCAGAGGACTGGGCAACAGACCCCACGTCCTCGGAGGGAGAGGACTGCCCTCCCCCCACGACAGGGACGTCCGGCTCCTCCATCCTATCCCTTCGTTCTTTAATGTCTTTGAGGGTCTCAAGAATCAGGCACCATGTCGTCAGGAGGCTGGCTGCCTCCCTGCACCCTCGGGACACGCTGTCAAACAGCTCGTCCCCGAGTCCTTGCCACACAGACACACTAAATGCAGTCACTGTATCTGCTTCATATCTGTGTTGCTTACCCCGCAAGAGCATTTATCGCAACATCAACTCTTCTATTTTAAGTCCTCTTTTTTGCAATAATATCTTCCACATATTTACAATTCTGGCCTCCTCTTTACCGAAGGTCCCATCCGTGTTCCCGGCAGCTCACCTGCTTATCTCCAGGTGTCGGGTACCGGTCCGGACTAGCAGCTCTTCCCACCGCCCTCAAGCTACACCGGGCTCCTTCTCCACCGCTCTCCTCGCAGTCCCAAGCCTTATTTACAGCATCACGTCGGGGTCACCAGATGTCGTTCTTGAGACGGACAAACGACACGTACGCATTCTTTCAGCATAAGCAGTTCTTTTAGCACAAGCAAAGAAGTTCTCTTCTGTTCTTCCAAGATGGCATATTTTATACCCATTATACTTATTACCTTGTACACGCGTCTGTCCCTTATTGGTCAAAAGTTGTCAGAAGTTGTTTTTCCTACTCCTCATTGGGTGACCTTCTCAAGTTCCTTATCACAACTGCAACTGGTCAACACATTCCTTAAACTTTGTTTCTCAGGCATGCTTCCCGTTCCTCCCTGTTCTCTCAAGGCTACGCTGCAATCCCATCAAGGTCAACATCCCCCCCCAGGCCCCTCGGTCCAGCCGAGGTCCTCCACACCGACACCCCACCAAAACACAGGCCGAACCTCAGGCAAGGCTCTCAATGCACAATGCTGTGAGAAGCTTCTTCAGCTCTCCGACTCTGAGACGGTTTTTGAAGTTTATCCAGCATCCTCCTTATCCGGATGCCGAGGGACCCCCACATGTACGGGTACTGCCACGGGTGAGACCCAGCCGGGGACCAGGCAAAGGCCGAGCTAAGTAATGCAAGACATAAAACTGACAATACAATTTTATTTCGTATTTTATACAAACAGCGCCCTCCCCACGTTTTAGAGAGTTAAATAGCGTTACCTGGTGACACGGGAGGCTCGCTTGCGGCAGGTCCTGCAAAGCCCATAACGTGAATGAGACGGCCCGAAGCCAGGAATCAACGGGCCCCGGGATGGGGTTGTGCGAGGTGGCTCCAGCTTCAAGCTCCGTGGGGGGATCAAATGAGTTGATTAGTCCCAAGAAAGGGTATCACGAGACAACCGCATGGAAAAAATGATTTGTGGGAACTTGGGTTCAAATTAAAAGAAAAGCCCCATGCCCAGCACTCCCAGTGCTGTACTGGTGCAGCAGCCGGGCAAGACCAGCAAGGATGCCCCACCAGCAGCCCTCTCAGGTGTGCAAAATGAGGGCAACAGAACAATTCATGAACTTCTAAAGTGTTCCCTGGACCAAGGCTGCAGGACTCCTGGCATCGCTGCAGGACACAACCGCCACGCAGATGGAGCCAAACAGGGGACAAGAGCTGCAGAGTGTGACACAGCCCCAGCGGGCAGCTGCGGCCGTCTGCTGCCACAAAAAATGGGAAAAGCCCCGTGCGCCATTCATGTAGTGAGTTTTCCATTGCTCAGCCGAGCTGGCTTCAGTCCTGGGTTTGGGTGAAGGCTGAACTTTAAAGCTACGGGCACCAGAGCTCGGCGCAGCAACACACGAAGTTAACGGAGGAATTCAGAACAAATGTTTTTGATGATGGAAGACTAAGGAGCTCCAAGCAGAGGCTTGCAAACAAGGGCAGTAACACTTCCCACCTGATCGTTGTTAGTCTCGTCATCATTTATAGTTGCCCCAAGTATTTCCCTTCAGATGGTCCAACCTACTGAGCAAGGCTATGCAAATACAAGAAAAACGAGGCTCAGCGCTGTGATAAAAGTTTCCACATGTTACTTGTACTTTAATAATTAGAAGTCCTGATGGCGGAAGGAGGGGGAGGTGGATGTTCTGCTACTAGCAGGAACGCGCACGGTCAGCATCCCTGCGGCTGCGGCGGTACCCGGCCGGAGGGAGCTGCACGCTCCGGCAGCCCAGTCCCGCCGGGCACAGGGCAGGAGCTGCTCCAGTCCCTGTAAGGCACTGCATGAAGAGGTCTAGATGTAGCCCAGTAACACCCTGAAAGCCTTACTCCCTTTTGGGGTGCAGAACCTGTAGGAAGAAATTGTGTGCTCGGCCCCAACCAGGATAATGTTCCCGACCCTCCTCCAGTCCCAGATTTCTCAGACCCCTGTTATGGAGAGCCAGAAGGGGAAGGAGCGCTTTGGCCATCATCCCATCTCTTATTTTCCTTCTCCACGGAAGGGAAGCAAGCACAGACATTTCTTTTTCTCCCCCATGTCCTCCCTCTCTCCGGTGAGGAGGAAGAAGGAGGCTGTCGCAAAGCAGAAGTAACCTCGTGGTACCAAACACACGGCCCCTGCCACCACGCGCAGTGGCACCCAGCAGCTGCATGAGTAAACTCTGTCTCTCTCTCCCCTCTAAACACTAACATGAAAAAAACCCCCACTTCTCCAACAAAGCGACATCCCAAGATCCTCAAAACCTCTTCCCCATCAGATAAAGTGGACGATGGACCTGGCTGAAAGCGCAGCCTTGGGATATGGGTATAAATCCAAACCCACTGCCTCTGGACTTGGGGCTCACCCCCACTCCAGTTACTTCCTAAGTGCCTGGAGGGATTTCATCACCACCTCCCTGCTGGGAGGCAGACCCAGATGGCAGCAATCTGGGGATTGAGAAATAAAAGACTACAAAAATATAGCAAAAGCTGGGGAAGAAGAGCCAGAACAGCCAAAGCAAGGACAGCTGGGGGGCAGGAGCATGGGAGGTGGGAATAGCCGAGGTGGGCTCTGTGCTATCTCAGTGTCCTTTAAAGGTGTGTTCGGATGATTAGATGACAGAGAACAACTGAATAAGAGTGGAAGAAGGAAGAAAAAAGCCTCATCGCACGCTCAGTGTGATCTCTCGGGGAACTTGGATCGGTCTGTGTCAGCCTCAAACCGCAGTGCCCTGACCCAGGGAATTTCACAGCAAATACTGTTTTAAGAGACTGCCCTTCCTTGGCACATCTGCTGGGATGGGGCTGAGCCAGGGACCCCAACCCACCAGTACCACGTCCCAGACTCCTCAGGGGGCCGGTTTTTAATCACCAGGGCAGCCAGAGGGCAGGAGATTAACGTCAGGATATAGGAATCAGCTTCTTTTGTTAAAGTGCCTTATTTTCTTCGAGCTTTTAAAACATATTCCTTGCTTTTTCAGAAGAGGAGGGCAAAAAAAGGAATACTGGTTTTATATGAAACAGAGCAGAGAATTAATCAATATTTACACAGATCTTGGATAAGGTTATGGCACAGACTAATAACCCAACACAGCAACCTAAAAAGCAGAGTGTCAAAAAGAAGGGAAAAACCTGTTCGTATGCTTTCAACACCATCCCCTGGAGATCCCAAGTGTAAACGGTTTTATCTAGGAAAAGGCATTTTAACTTGGGCTTTGGTAATCGGGGTTGATTACAGCCACGTTGCGCAGCCGGCGGGGAGGACGTGGGTGGGCGCGCGGCCGCCCGACCTCTCCAGAGCACAGCCTGGGTTTAGACAAGTTCAACTTTGGCGTTCGGATAAACAGCCACCACGTCATATCCCTCGGGGGGCTTAACCCTCTCCTTCGCGTGCGTCTCGCAGTACAGCTGCTCTTCGATGAAGAAATACCCTCGCTGCTTCAGGTTGAGGCCGCAGTCGTCGCACATGAAGCACTCGGGGTGGTAGAGCTTGTCCCGAGCTTTGACAATCGTGCCCCTGGTGAGAGACGGGGAGAGCTCGGGTGAGAAGGAGAAACAACGAGCGTCAACAGCTTTTCCTGCTGCCTCGAGTAAAACGGAGTAAGCGAAGGAAAGCGGCATGTAGGGGCACGTAAGGGTGTTATCGTGGGTTCCCATCTCAACAGCTCAGCCCACCCAAAGCTGCCACCCGGCTCCAAGCACGGCTCCACCGTATTTCTGCGGGAAGGGATGCTCCATTCCCATTTGTCCGCACCCCCTGCGGCATCGCTCCACGGCTCGATGCAAAACGGAGCCTCGAATATCTACGCCCAGCCTGGATCTGAACATCAGGAACCGGCATCTTCCATGGCAGGGCTGGGGCTGCGCACACGCAGGCACCACGGCTTTTGGAGCGGAGACCCTCAGCTCACAGTACCAGCAAGAACGTGGTTACAGGCGTTTGCAGAGCAGGCTCGCAGCCAGCAAATCTGGCTGGAGCAGAACGTAAATTACAAGAGAACATAAACTACAACACAATGAAGCAGAAAACCGCCTATATTCTCTGAATCAGACCCGACATCCATCTGTCAGAGACTAACTCTTCAACAAACAAACAAAAATAATCCGCAGACCCCTTCTACTTGACCCTCAGAGCGTTTCTCCCTCCGTAGGGCAGTGAAAGAGTGCCAGCACCGCCGGCGCTATTCATAGTCCCTGGGCAGTTACTATGATAAGCAGGGCAGAAACCATCCCATGAGTCATCCCCGTTTTGCCACACGATTCCCTTAAAAGGGGCAATCCAAGCCGTACTCCTCAATTCCAGGTTTATTTCCAGCTAGCAACAAACCAGAAAGGGCTTCAAGGTATTCTGCAAGGCTCCGGCGAGACGCGACACTTACACGATGCCGTTCCCGCAGCGGGTGCACTCGGGGAGCATCTGCAGCCCGGACATGGCACCGCCAAGCTTTGACACCGGGGACTTGATGTTTCGGGGGTTGCTGAGTTTGTCGAGCTTCTCACCTGCCAAGAATTTTAAACAGACACAGATTGAAAACTTGTCCTCTCGGCGCTTCCCCCCCCGGCCCTTTTTTTTTTTTTTTTTTTTTTTCTTAAGGAGTCAGATGAGTCTCTGCATGTCACAACAGAACCTGCAACTTGCTCCTAAGGAAGTAAGCAGCAAATAGCGAGACCAACTATCTCAAAAGTCACACAGCATTTGGGTGTGCAGATGACCGCAGGACACTGTGCTCATCCTCTGCTCATCCTAACGAAGCACAGAGGGTGGCAGAAGCCCTTGGCTGCATCAGCAGATGATCCATCCACGTGACAGCACCAAGTCAGTACATATACCTTGTCAAAAGGCAAAGCAGCCTTAATTTAGAGATGAATTTGGCTGCAAAACTATCTAGTGAGTTAAGAAAGATAAACAGCAAAAATCTCAGAAAAGCTCCAGAAAGAAGAGGTTCTATCACACCATTTCAGGTGCACTTGGTAGATCCACCATCAGTCAAGGAGACAAAGGTGAAAGCCTTTGGAGAATAAGGCAAATTAAACCAAACAATAATAGAATTACTTGCACTTTTTTCCCTAGAACACTCATTTAATCTCAAATAATCTAAAATAAAACACTGTGATAGAAGATAAGGTCTTCTGGGGCACCAAGCCTCTGTTCACAAAGGTCCAGTGACGGGGAAAAGAAGTAATGAAGATTTTGTGCATATGAACAATATCGTGGCAAAGTTTTCAGTGTTGCAGCCCCGCTCCCTAGAGATCATCTATCATCTGCCCTCGTACTTCGGACAATACAAACACGCTTGTTGCCAACCACTGGGACACTTAAAAGCTTCCAATATTCACTGCATGGTTTTTCATAGCTCACAGCTGACCGGTCTTTTGGGTGTATATTGATCTGTGGTTCCTCTCTGATGGCCTGAGGTTACAGAAAGGAAAACCTCATGAAAAAGGACAATGTATTTTACTCCATCAGCTGAGACAGTTTGGAAAAGCAGCAGAGGAGCTCTTGGATGAACAAGCCATTCTTCAGCATTCAGACTTCCTACTCTCCCTGAGCTTCCACAGTATTTCAGCCCACAGTCAATCTTAAACGTGCGCTTAAAGCCCGCGACGCCCAGGAGCTCTCAGGAGGAGCACAGGCACCTTCTGACCCAGCTGTCCATACGAACTGCACCGGTTTTGGAAACTTCCACTTGGATTTTGCTCTGAAGTGCCCCCCACGGCACCAGGAATGCCTCTGCCTTTCCTAAAGTGAATTGTTTGTACCCAAAACGGGCACATCGTCGCCGGCGGTCGCTCACTGATCCCATGCAGGTTCACGCAGTAGGTTCTGAAGGGCACCGCTTGGCAAAGCTTCATTCCACGGCGATAGCCCCGCTCCCCGATCTGGCACGTCTCGGGAGCACCCACGGTCCCGGGCTCAGCTGGGGAGGGGGAGCACGCCCAATCCCAACACCCCCGGGGTCACCCTGGGGATGCGCAGGCGTCCTCGCACAGCGGACCCCATCTCCAGCCGTGGCTCTGATCCAGAGACCAACGCTGCCAACGGTTCTAGCCAAGCGAGTAAAACCAAAAGGACTAATTTCCCACCGAACCCCAGTATCGCGAGACATAGTATAGTGTTTGGAGATGCCGAGAGCCCCAGTACGTGCGAGAATGCCTGCCCAGGAGTGGACCAGGGCTGCTCTACCCCAGGAGCATCTCTGAGCGTGCGGCTGGCTCCAGCCAAGCTCGCCTCTCGAGTCCTTCCGCTGCCTTGCTGGGAATAAACCGAAACAATTGCTCAAGCTGTTGGCTTCCCCCAGCGTGAGATACGGCATGCTTGGACTAGACACGCTCATCTGCCAACATTTAACAGTTAAGCTGTCACTGTCTCTCAGACAGAGGGCTTGGATAAGCTGCTTAAAAGAGAGGCGGCGAGGGGGGAGAGAGATTTTACAGCAAAATAAACCTTGAAGAGAGGGCTGCTTCCCATCTTCCCAAATGATGGCTCATTTCCCTCTATTTACCAGCCCACAGTCTCATCGTAATTTATGGTCCTCAGGAAGGCAGCGAGATGCTTTAACTCCACAATCTTAACCATCGCTGTCCCCATTTGTGGCTGCAGCGCTCATCCTTCCCGTGCCAAGGGCACCTATGGAGGCAACCACTGCGATTCCGCCAGAGCCTCAGCACGAAGCATTGCTCCTGAAGGGTGAGGGATGGGGCTGGTGATGCTGAAGAAAATACGGCTTCCAGTAGAAACACCTTCCATACAAAACAGGTCGTTGTCCGAGACACCCAGCTCCTCAGGAGAGGAGATCTTGACTTTAAAAGGACAACGCACAGCAGGCTCAGGCCAAAGTGTCTAATTTTAGGCTTAAGGAAAAAAGGAGCAGGGGTGGAAGCTGTAAAACAACCTAGCAGGAACACTCCTGGGGATTTACACCGTGCCGAAACATCGCAGAGCTTTATGCCAGGAGGGATGCTTTTCACTTCATTTGTCATCCCTTACAAAGTAAACAGACAGCGTCATAACGACCGAGGCACGAGCGAGACCGTGCCTGCGGCCGGTCGCGCATCCCCGCTGCCCAGCGCAGCCGAGAGGGAAGGGGTCGGTGGCAGAACCGGGAGGTCACCTCTCCAGCCCCCCGCCACGCTGGCTGGTACCCGTCAGCAGCATCTCGGGCTCCAACCGAACACACGGCGCTGCACGAGTGATGGGCTGGTGCCCAGAAACTGCCGGGATGAGCAGACATCCAGGACTGGTTGGGACAGTCCCAGGGTCTGGGGACTGCCCTGGCACCAGTTTGTCCTCCCCTTCCCCCAGCCTGCACCCTTTTCTTTCTCCCTTCCTCCCAAAGGGCAGCGCTGGCTTTCTGCCACCCCAGGGCCATGGGACGCAAGGGGAGGCAGCAGCAAACCAGGAAAGCTTCAATTTTGTTCCCGTTCCCTGGCACAGAGAAGGGAGGAAGGGAGCGGTGTTATTAATTGGGATTAACACAGTCACTTCCTATTTGCTTCTTCCTAACGAGGAGACCTGGGGCTGCAGCAGGCACCTCACTGGGAAGCCGCTCGTGCTTACTCTTGGTGAGGGACCTGAGAGCACATCTAGAACTTGTAATTAATGTCAGTTTTCCTGCCAGCCTCAAAGGGGCTGCAATACTTACACCCAGTAATTCCAAGGCCGATCCCATCTCGTGCTTTGCAGACACGCCGAAGTACCACCGAGAAAACTAAAATTGGTAGAAAGCCTGGATGCTCAGGAGTTACCCGCGATCGTGGTTCTTCTTGTGAAGCATGAAGCAATACCCTTCTAGTCAAAGAATATCCTTCTCCATCATTTTATATACACAGAAACTGAAACGCAACAGCCTGACTCACTACCTCTCGCAGCTTCATAATGAGATTTGCAGCAGTTGGTACTTTCCCATAAAAACTAAGTTCCTGGATTCACATGATGGGAGTACGAGGCTCTTGGAAGGAAGCAGAATGAAGAGTCCTGCCCTAACAATTGTAAAGCAAAGCCTGGAAGTTTGAACATGAAAGCACCAATGGACTTAAGGTTGAAAGGCAAATAAAAAGAAGCTGAAATGTACAGTTTGGGGATCTTATTATTTAATCCTTGGAGTTGGCTCCCCCCTGCATTAATGACACAGGCAGGAAACACTGGCAGACTTGAGAAGTGAGCCAAGAGCTCCTGATCTCTATCCCGGCGTTGCTGAGGACCATCCCACGTCCTTATGCAAATGCCATTTACTTAAACAGGCCTGTGGTTCTCCACCGGTGATCTTACACAACCCCTTTAGGCCATTACATTTCATAAACCGTCTCAGGAAAACAGCTGCCATGCAGAAGCTGTTTGCAAATCCAACTTTCACACGACGCTCAAGTCGGCCACAAAATTTGGTAAGCCCCCAGATGATGGCCTGAGCATCTCAAACCCTGATTTGAAACCCACCATCCGGGCGTTCCCCCTCACGGGGTGCTTGTACCCCCCCTGCCGTCTTGAGCTGAGCTGCCTCGGCACTGAGGCGATGTGCGGTAAACAAGGACAGAGCAGAAGAGTTTGCAAACCCACCCCATCAGCTCTCGCAGACGCGTCCTTTCGAGGCTTTTCCAGCTTCTGGACCCCAGCAAGGGAAGAGGGAGGCAGCTAAGCCTGCGACAGCAACTTGGTGGGGTGCAGAGGGACCAAACGATGGTTGAAGCCCCGCGGGGGTGCAGTGCCGCAGCCCCGGTTGCGGGGAGGTGTCGGGGACTCACTGGGACATTGCTATGGGTGCCAACCTCCTTACCGTTCTCACCGGCCTCCAACATGCCCTGCAAGTATCGGAAGGATCCAGACTGCTTAGGCTCCGATACGGGCTTTTCGTAATCCTGAAGCATTTTGTAGACATCGGACTCCACGTCAATCCCATTTCTGTTCCGTGGGAGAGACTTCAAGGGGTCGAGGCTGTTTTAAAGAAAAGAGAGAAAGGCTCCAGTCGAATATAAACAGCAATTGTCAGCTCATCAGGCATGTACTGAAACCTCCACATTCCCACAGATTCAATTAAACACCTCTGTTCCCATGTGTTTCTCTGCCTGGAGGTATGTCTGTCCCAAGAACAGCCACTGAACCCGGGAAGTTAAACTTGTTCCCTGTTCGGCTCTGATTGAGCAACACAGCTAGGGCTGGCCCAGTTACCAGATGCCTTCGGGAAAGAGGGCAGCTGCTTACAAGCACTGTAAATTGCTCAGCCACACATGGAATTTATTGAAAAAAAAACCGGGTAAAACAACGCATTTCATTAATTAGGCAGGGCCACCCCTCGTATCTCTGTTAGGGCATCCGGCACAGGGAGAGCGTGAGCTGCTGCCAGGCACAGGCGTGACAGCAAACCTCCTCACCGTCCGCCAGCGCCTCTTTCCAAGCGTTTCTGTAGGCGACTGCATTAAAAGATCCGTTTGCCAGACACAGCCCACAGCTTAAATGAGAAAACCACCCCACGGGGCCGCTCAGCATGGAGGACGGGAGACGAGAGGGGTCCCGTGACCCCCCCCTCCCAACCACGCGCCGACCCTCAGCATCCAGACCTGAAGCTGCTCCTTGTCTGTATGCGGCATGACTGAGGTACAACAGGCGACAAATAGTGATTTAAACCGTTATTCCAGTTCATTCAATACGTCAAAACATGAAAAGTGTAGTTTGGAATCGAAAATATTTTGGGTACGTGTTTAAGTACGAGATGAACTGAAGTGCTGTTGTGGTTCGCTGAGGCCCCAAAGCCCAGCACAGCTTCGTGGGAAGGGGCTCCTTTTCCTTTTTAAGGAGAAGGTCATCAAGGTCATTATAAAACCAATAAAAAAAGCAAGAGCCCTGAACCCCATCAGACAGCTTAACATATTTTAGCCTTCATCTGACTCATTTTCTCTACCAGCATTACACTCATGCCCCCTTAAAAAAAAAAAAAAAATCACTTTCAAACAAAGAAAAAAAACCCACCAAACAAAATTCACTTTCAAAGAAAAGCCAAAGCTCCATTTTCTGGGATCGGCCTGCCTGGCCGTCCCAGTCCCCGCGGGGAGGCGAGTGCCAGCCTCGGCGGCTGGCCGGGCAGAGCAGCGCCGGGTGGTCGAGAGGATCGATCCCTGCGACTCCTGGGTAGCCCAAACCCTCCACGTGTGCCCCGAGTGCCCATCTGCCCTGCTACAGCCCTCTCGTACATCAACTCACACGTTTTCAATGAAAAAGGACAGGTTTTGACCAGTCCGGCCTGATCAAGCATGAATTCAAAGAGAATGCACTTCTGACTCAATTCTACTCAAACACCCAAGCTAATCTCCTGGCTTTTGGCTCACAGGCAGATAACATCAGATTTTGTTCTCTGTATTTTTTGTGCGCTTCTCTTCTTTCCAACTTCATTAACTTTCCTGGAGCAGCACAGGGAATAAGCTGGCTCGCACGTCATTGAAACATGAATTCATGCAGGCACAGAGTTCCCGAGCTGAAAAGAAACGCTCTTTGCTCTTTGTATTTGATACAGACGTTACTTTCTCGCAGAATATTTTGCCAGTCTAGAGGAGCGTAAATCAGCAGCGGCGTAAGCCATGCGAAAGCATCGCACTCCACAGCCTGGCCTGTCTCAAAGTCCGAGTTATCCTCCCAAACCGTTCTTGGCTGCACAAAAGCTTTTTCTTTCCTACAAGCGTTATTTATTTCCCAGCCTCCTGGACAGCTGCATTACGCAGATCTTACATTTATAAACACCCCAGTTTGATGGGGTTAGTTCTCTCTGCGGATACCTCCAGCTCCCAGGCCACGGGTTTGCTGCGGGGTCTGTGGCGGTGCGACCCCCGCCCCTAGGAAGGAAAACCCCTCCATTCTGCCTTGAATATGTACTTTGAAAAACCAGGATACTAACGTCTGTGACGCTCCCTGGAATTAATCCCAGCCTGGGGACTGGATCTGATGCTGCTAATCTACCTACCCCCATTGTCAACAGAAGGGTCTTACGTAGATCTGGAAAACCAGCACCTTTACCCATCTCCGCGATGAACAACTGAACATTGCTTCAGCATCGCAAGCTTAAATTCAGTGTTGCAGTTGCTACATACATACACGTGGCCATTTTGTTCAGAACTTGGCATCTCCAAACTGCCTTTTTTTTTTTTCCCTTTTTTTTCTTTTTTC
>JANXJC010000044.1:19975909-19987465 GCA_027564655.1 Leptodon cayanensis | reverse complement strand
TTCCTCCCACCTACACTCAAATAACAGAGCAGGAGCTGAACCCAGGATCTCTGGAGCTCCAGGAACACCACGACCTCAACGCAGCCCCCTGAAACTGAATTTGCACGAAGAGCAGCGGGACCCAGAGTGTGAGCCACGCTCTCGTCCCACCTCTGGGCAGGAGCGATGTGGAGCCCGCTCAGCTGGCCCGGCAGAGCCGCCTCGGAGCCGCTGTTAGCGTAGAGCCGGGTCGGGTGATGGTGCTGCACGTTCGGCATCTGCTTGTTGTCCGTGGGGCTGCCCCCAGCCCCGTGCGGCATCATCGGCCGCCTGCTCTGGGCAGGCCCGTTGTCCTGGAAGAGAAGAAAAAGCAGAAAAAAAAAACCCCTGTGAGATTTAGAGTTCTTAGTATGACATCCACGGAGAGACTGCGTCGGGACGTGCAGTTTGCAGTAATAATATTTTATATGCACTGTGGAAAATGGAGATATGCAGCAGGAAAAGGAAAACTCAGACTCGACCTGCAGTTAAATCTTGCTGAATCTATGCAAGCTTTCCTTGGCCTCCGACCAAATGAACTTGCCTGTTCCTCCATGGTAAGCCACTGCCAAGTATTCTGCATTTATTCTCCTGTAAAAGCATATTTGTTATTTCCGCAAAAGAAAGGCTGCGAGTCTGCTTCTCGTTTTGCGTTACATCACTCCGAGAGCACTTATCGCTCTCCTGACTTCGGGGCAATGGCTCCTGATTTACATTAGCAAAACACGGCAAACCCCAAGCTCTACAGCTACGCGTACAGGTTGGGCAAGACCCCAAGCCAAGGGGCCAATCCTGGTATTTTTGTTTACTTGCAGCTACCCTCCTCCACAAAGATCCATTTTGGGAGGTTTTCTCCCGAAATAACGTCGGTCATTTACAGCGTGAGAAACGCACTGCTCAAGGGTGTAGGTTGGTATTCCTATTTTCATTTGCTTTTTAATTCCCAAGGCAAACTACGGAAATCTTTTTGTCATACGACCTCAAGTCAGTAACTCAGATGCCGTTAAAACGCAAGTTTTCCATATTATTTTACCTACCTAAAACATTACCTACGCGTTTTTCCAAAGCTCTGTTAGTCAGCCCCACGCACACCCATAAATCCAACAGTGCCTACGGTTAATCTTGCCGCAAGTCACCTGAGCCAGGCTTTACCTGCGAACCCTCAGCCTGGGGAGCGACCAGCAGCCCCTTCCCCAGAGAGGGGCTAATTCCAGCTATCGGGAAAAGCAGCAGAAAGCCGGACACAGCCTAAGGACGCGCGCCGGCTGCTGCTATTTCCAGCCATGTGAGTCAGAAACACGCCCGTACCGACGGAAGAAAGAGATGCTTGTATAAGAGGCTGTAATCTGTTTAATCTGATTTAATCTGTTTCAGGGCAGATCCCAGCGATGCTGCCTCGCACCAGCTTTTCAGCAGACTGAAGCTGATGCAAAACCAAGCAGAAAAAGAAAACACCGTCCTGTGAACAAATAATAAAGTGCATATTGCGGGGCCTTAATACAAAGCTTACTTTTGACTCAAATAATCCAATAAATACTAATTGGAAACAAATGTCTATCACTGGTGCATGGCAGAAAACACTGGTGCTCCCAAGCCTTGTAAAAAAGAACAGCTAAGAGAAATGAAAACCAGATCCTGCTAGAAAAAGATCTTGGAAGTCCAATACTTCAGTTCTTCCTAAGGCAAAACTCCCATTGATAAAAACCGGGCTAAATTAAGAACTGCAAAATGGTGCCTCTGAGTTTTTTTCTGCCACCAGCTGAAAAGCTGCAGACTCCGGCAAGCTCCCAGCACTTCCACCACCTCGGAAGCCTCGGCAGCCGCCCCGAGCCCTCTCGGCACTGCTCCTTCCACACCGTGCGTGCACACACACGTGGGGAAAACTGCCTCCAACATAATAACTTTAAATTATCTATTAAAAAAGGAATTTTGCTTCCAGGAATAATATAATTTTAACTGTTCCCCAATTTATATTCTTTTAAAAAAAAAATAGCCAAAACCCAACCAGGCTATGGGTTTCCAGTTCCCAGATTTACATTATTATTTCAAGGGAAATAAAGAGAACTCTTTCAACCATGACACAGAGAGGAAAAGAAGGATCATAAACATTTTGGGGAAAAAAGCAACAGCCCGTGCTGCCTGGCAGGCCATTGCGAGCTACAGAGTTATGCTTTTAAAAAGCCCTTATGGTTAATTATCTGTGCGCCAGGACCCAGACGCACGCCCGGTCTGAGGCAGGGTCCTCCGCTCTCCTCCAGCCCCACGGGCTCCTCCGTACCAGGGACGTCCAGACCCTTCGGCGGGGAGCGCGGGGCTGGCGGCTGTTTCTGCAATGAAAACCTCCTCCGGCAAAGCGCCTAGAGACCATCGTCTCCACAGACTTGCTTTAATCCGAGGGAGCTTGTAAAGCGTTGCCCATTCATCCCTGTTAAGCTCAGCAATTTGTACATCGAGAGCAAACGTTGCTATAAAGCTAAAAAACCTTATTGCTTGGGCACTCTCCAAAAGGCATGAAAGCCCGGTGATGGAAAAGAGCCCTCCCCGCACTGCCGAGCTGCTCGGTGTCCCCAGTTGCCACCGGCTCCTCATCCCTGCGGGACGGGGATGCTCGTGGTGGTGGCAGCTCACCCTTCCGTCTGCTCAGCTGTGTTATAAAGCCGGAGGTGACCCAGCAGCATCCCTAGGGATCAACAGGCTCCTCCTGACGGGCACCGGAGCGCTCCCGCTACCCAACACCTACCAGACCAAGACCACGGAGGTGAAGCAATGGATGTCCCCCAGCCTTTTCCACCAAGTTCCTGGCAGGCTTTGGAGAGCTGTGCTTCATGTCGGGGGCAGCTAACGGCTTGGGGGGAAACACAGAGAAAGCATTTACCCCTCTGAGAGCACACCGGTCTTTGCCTTCTTTGCTGCTCTCAGTTTCTCTGCTGCGCAACTTCCCTGTTGCACAGAAAGCTGTTCCCGGGACAGAGCTCCGTCTCCTTTTTCTCATCTCAAAGGCCGTGAGACTGCAAGGCTTTGCATTGTGCAAAACACTCATGCATTCGTTCTCGGAAACCTAGAACCAGATGGATTTCTTTCCGGTTCTCCAATTCAAAAAATCAGAAAAAAATTCCCCCCTTTGGGACCTAGTTTGCTTTTCTCTGCTGGCTCTTCTTCCTGCTTTTTATGATCTCTCTTAAATTAAGAGGGTTTGCAAACCCTTCCTAAGAGCTGGTCTGCGAAGTTTCACCGAGGAGAACTCTTCTAGCTTACGGAACGGCAACTCGCAATCTGTTTTCTCACACTTGCCTTCTAGGACCATCAATTACGAAGCGTAACCAACCTCCTGACACGCAGCTCTTGGAGCTCCTGGAGCCCTGGCCTCCTCGCTCCTGGCAAACACGATTCACACAGCTACCCCACAGCAGATAAATGCAAGGCAGAGCTCGAAAGGAGCTCTTTGAAGTCCCCGTCCCAGGGAGCAGGTGGGTTTTGGGGTGGGTTTGTGTGCGGCAAGCACCCTCAGCCAGTGCCCAGCCAGACTGACCTTCCGTGGTCACCACCTTGCTGGAGACCCTCAGCCCGTCCATTCCCACCGGGGGAAGGAATGAGCGAGGAAAAGGGATTATTTGGAGAACGAGCCGCAGCAAACAAAAAAAGATGACCTGCAACCACCGCTTGCCTTGGCCACCCCGCGCACGGCTTCATCAAAACACCTCCTCATCCTCCTCGAGATGCATTTATCAGCGTTGCACGAATGCAGCCTGTGCCTTACCGAGCACGGGTAAGGGCTGCCCTTACCGAAACGGTACTTTTATCCCGAGGAACTATTTCCAGCAGAAGGAAAACGCGACACGGTGTACGGGAGCGTTTCTGCTGGCAGCAGGCGCAGAAGCCGTACGTACATAGCTGCGGCAGGAGCAGTGCCGGCAGCAGGCAGCGCCTTGCCCGGAGCTGCTGTCGGGCTGTAAGGACCGATGAGACACGTTGGGTTGGCTGTCTTGCCCGAGCTACTGCATCTCTTTCCACCGACTCTCAGACACCAACAGCCAGATGCCGTCAACTTTGCTCGCACTGAGCTGGAGCTCCCTGTACAGAGCCTCAAGCACGTTCTTGGGTGCCAGTGTTTATTAAGATAGGAGAAAAGAGATGATAAACTCGTTTTCAGATGCCTGGCTCTTGTCTCCCCCACACAGCGCAGCATCGAGAGCACGAAAGGAACAATTTTCTGAAGCAAAGAGCCCATGCCACTAATCAACTGAAACATGAAGAGCATCTATAAATCTCACAAGGGAAAAAAACTCACGAGATACGCAGGAGGAAATCTGGAAGAGAAAGAGGCTGTTCTACCCCAAACAGGACTGATACATTGGGTCTGCACCGTTGCTGGAAACAGGAACAGGTCTTTGATTTCCTTGGTGAAAACCTTTTTTTGCTGCAACAGCTGTTGGCATAAGGGAGCACATTTGCAGCCAGTGACCCTGCCAGCCTCGGGCCACGCTGAGCACGCACGGCCGGCTCTGCGGCAGCCACAGAAAGAGTTTTTTCTCACATAGATACAACGGGAGTTAAGGCTGGTGCTTAGAATGAGACTCTACTAACAAGAGACTGATGCCACTTGTATTATTGGAAAACCATGCTATTAAATCGAAAACCAAACAAAATCTCTCAAGACATCTAGAAAATAAAGCATGAAGCAAAGAAAAATCATCCCCACACCACCACAACACGTAACTTGTTCTGGCATTCATCAGAAAAAAATATTTAAGAGGGAGAAAAGGGGCTCGGCTGAGCTGCTGAGGAGCTGGTGGCCCTTGCACCCCGCGGGTGCTTCTGCGAGGGGCAGCCCGAGAAGCAGCGCGCTCCGGCACGGCAGCCAGCATCCACCCCAGCAGTCCCTCCAAACGGGAATTCTGTGCTGGAAGGAAAACAATGTTCTTAAATATAAAATGAAATCCCATGTTTCAAGGGAAAGATACTGAATGAAGGATTTAATCCCAGGAATTCCTCAAAGAGCCGGAAACAGGGAGAGCTTTTTTTCCTTCCTTCTTCTACAAGCACTTATTCAATTTCTAGCAAGTCCCTCTGTTCCGTGACTGCTTATTAGCAAATCTCTTTTCCCCTGTATCAGCTGAAGGTATTTCGTTCAGCTACAGCGCGATGCCTGGACACAGCCAGCAGAGCAATGTGCACAATCGGCAAAGGAATGAAGCTCCAATGCTTTTCACAGGATATATCGTTTCCAGTTTCAGGAAACACATAGGGGAGCATTAAAAGAAGCAAGCTGAAGATTTCAACAGAAATACAAATATACTCTGTGGCTTCATCACGCAGAGCTAAAGCATACTCTAGGTAACGAATATGAAGACAGGCTTTGCCTCCTCGTTGCAGTTGTGCCCTGACTCTGCTGGAGTAGCTGAATTGAGGCACTTTCAATCCTCAGGATTTTTTGTCAAACCTGTAATAGGACACAAGACTCAAAAATTAAAAACTTCTATCAAGCTAATCACTGCTGAAATAAGTGTTCCCATAAACAGGAAAACATGCAGGCAACCAAGAATTTTCAAAAGGTTTGAAAATCAGTCTCAGTCCTTCTCTCTTTGGGAGAGAGTTTATCATCTTTTGAAACCACCTTTTGTAGAGTCAACAAAAACCATAAATCTCTTCAGATTTTCAAAATACATCAAGGCAAGCACGCAGTTTCAGCTGTCTGCTTAACAGGAATAACGTCGGGATCCAAATCTGGGAAGAGTTTAACTCATGGATTTGAACCTAAGCCCTTCTCTGGGCAAGCAGAAGTCCCCCGTGCTCACCACCTCGGCCGCTCTCGGTGCCAGCCGACCTCAGCTCTGCTCCTCAGGGCTGTGTTCTGCAGAGCTGCGGGAGTTAACTGCCCTTCGCACTCAGAGAGTATGCTATACCAGACACCATTTCTTAAGAGTTTTTGAGAACTCACATTTGTATTCTGATGCACTTCGGTAAAACACATCCAACCTTACTTTCCTAAAGTTTGACCATTTTGCTGCCTCAAGTTTTCTTATTCTTAAGGGGGGGATATTTTTTTTTTTTTTTGGACATTTTGCAAAATGCCCTATTTGTCCTTTCAGCCTTTTTCAAGTACAAGTCTTTAGCTCTAGAGACCACAGGTTTTAGACACAGCTTTAGAGAACATCAGACTTCATGTTCTGACCCAAAGCATTTAAAGTTCATTCACTTCACAGCGTATTAAATTAGACCCCTAAAAGGCCAGAAGTACAAACAAAATAATTCATCTCATTTTCCAGACTATCAGGCAGAGATTAAAACTGAAGACTGCTAATTTGAGAGGCCAATGTTGGCTCCGACAACCTCCATGTAAGCACTTACACCCACGCCCTGATTTAGAAGGGCTTTGAGCAGCAGTAGCTTCGGCATATCTGAGAAACCTTCCTTGGGAGCAGACCCACCAGCTGCAGAGCCGAACACGCCTCCGAAATTACACCTGGAAGCCCCAAATCCATCCTGGAGCCCACTGGTGCAGTGGTGGGAGAAGGTCGGCGGGGACAGGGACCCAGTTCCCACTGGTGCAGGCACCCAGCCACTGCGGGGATCGCCTGCAAGACGTTTATTTTGCTAAGCCCAGGGGAGCCAGTCCTGCTCTCCGTTATAAACACGTGCTGCATCAGACTTAAACAGAGCTGAAGGTTATTAACAGCTTGGCTCAGCCAAAAGCAGTCTTCTGTTTGACGTACTTCAGATCCACTCTCTTCCTAAAACCAGAACACGATCGGTCAGTGTCAGCTAGACGTTTGCTGCCAAAAAAGCTGAATTAGAGACACGAGCGTCGCTATTTGTGTGCCAGGAGGTCGAAGCACCCCTTAGCCACGGGGTCACCTGGAAGAGGTAACTCTCATGAGCACGCTTGGTTACTTGTGTCCGTCTTCCAGCAGCAGCAGGATGAGCCCGAGTGCTCCGGCTCCTCACCGGCATTTGACTTCTCCCTCCCTCGCTGCGAGCTTGGGTAATTGAGCCCAGCTGTGTTCTGCCGAGAGCCCGCCAGCGATTCTCCGGCTGACTCTGCAATATATGGCTAAAAGATGTGTCCCTGGCATCGGCCCCTCAGCTGCCAACCACGGCAGAGAAGAGGGCAAGAGTACCTTTCTGCAGAACCGGGATAACGTTTGTATGTCGCTATTACCGTTATCAGGAGACCACCGGAGCATCTGCCTCGAGAGCTACGCCTGAGGGAGGGCTGGCTTAGAGCAAACCCGTCCCGGTTTCCGCAAGGCTGAGCAGCGGTTTGAGACCCGTCCCCACCGTGCCTGCTGCCCAGCGCGCCCAGACAGCCTGGTGATGGACTCCCCGGCTTCTCCGCGGGCGCCTGGCACCGCTGGCTGCCCAGGGCTCAAGGGGACTGGCTCAGACCTGGCAGCAAGAGAAAAGAATAGGATATGGGCAAGGATTTTTTTAAAGCAAAGATGCAATTTCTGCCCCTGGCTGTCTTTTCCTCCGAGCCAAGGGGTACAGTCGGACTTCGATGACCTGAGTCTGACCTTTCCTGGCAGAGGGCTTTTTGTGGGCAAAATTGTACTGCCTTCATTGCTGCAAGTCTTCTTTCATGCCTATGTGACAAGCAATTAAGGCTGAAGACGTATCCTAGCACACCCTGACACCCTCAAGACTGAAATTCAGCCTCTGCACAGAAGACAACTGCAATGCAGTGACCCCTTCCTCTCCTCCCCCCGAGCTTTTCAACAGCAAAGACAGTGGTTTGCCTCTGATAAACCGGTTCAAAAGTCCTAGAAATGGAAGTCGTATTATTACCCCACAGAGGACGTGTATGGGATGGATGGCAGAGTTTTCATCTGAATGCAAATAACAGACTTACACTGTGGCCAGTGTCCGCAGGACCGGGATCGATTCTCCAGCTCACTGCCTCAGAAGAAGCCCCATGGCCAACCCTTATGTCAAAGGCTGCCCCCAAAGCTAGGGGAGAAGGATAAATTTTAAAAGCTACACACATTTTAACACATTTCACTATAAGCACAGTTCAGACGTTGTGTTGAGATGCTGTTTTCACAGACTAAGCAGGCTTCAATGTAACTTTAAAAAGCTCTCTAAGTATGATCCTACTATTTAGCTCAGCTCAGAAGATTAGCAGATAAGAAAAAAAGGTCGGGTGTAGTTTGCTGAAGCTGGATGAACAGAGCGTGTGGGTTATTTTATGAAACGGATTTCAAATATTCTGCCAAGTTCCTCTTTCAGCATATACCCTGGTCTGAAGTAAAACTTCATCCATCAGGTCCTTCTCACTACACTCCTTTCACAGTCATCAGCTAAACACCAAATTCGTTTTTCAGATCTCTCTAAGTAAGAGACCAAGCCCTTAAAATCAGATGGTCTTTTAGTTAAAAAGGCCGCAGACAACCTTCACGTGAAACATGACTCAAGCTGGAGCCTGGCTGAGCCCCAGCCTGCCCGCGTCCCCGGGACGGGCTGTACCCTGAGGAGGCACGGCTGTTGGGGCACAGCCGGTGAGATCGCGGGACGGGGGCCCAACACAAGCCCCACAGCCTCGTGCCGGGCCTTGGACATGCCGAAAAACACCCGTGGGTTGTGTCCTGGCAGGCAGAGGCGCAGCCCCCGCCAGCATTGCTAAGGCTTGCTCAGCTTTGTGGTCTTGGACCTGGCAGTCAGGCTCATTTCAAAGCGCTTATTTCTGTATTACACGCTGCAATTTCTGCCGAAACCCCTGCAACCTACAGCGAAAGCATTATATGAAAGTCTCCGTTCCTTTCTGTTTAATTGCTGTTACGGCAGGGAGCAGGCTGCGGTCAGCCCCGCCACCTCCCACCACTGCGAATTTCCAACCACAAAACCCCACTTCCACAGGTAAAACACACCTACCTTCACGGACAGCAGCCCGGCTTAGTTTTTCAGGAGTAATTCCACAAACACACCGCTCCAGGAGCTAGGGCTTGACCAAAAGCACCCGCTGCCCTCGCCCCGGGCACCTCAGAGTCACCGGGGCCAGCACCCGGCTGCGGCCCCCCCCCGCCGAGAGCACCCGATCAGGAGCGAGGGCACCGGAGAGGTAAAAGCTGAACACTTCCTACCAGCTTTAAATGAGGTGTCACTTCTGACAGGGTTATAGCTGCCTTGACAAGAGTCACCTGCAATGTATTTGCACAGGCAGGAAAGTCTCTGAAGCATTTGTAAACGCTGGTTGGGCTTTTCTTAACTTCCAGGAGGAAGAGATCGACCCCTTCCTGAAGGAGCGCTCTCACGAGAAGCAGCTCTGATGTAAAATGAGGTATTATTAAAAAAAAGTGCTTTTAGGGTAAGCTAGGAAAATATTCCAGCTCTATGTCTGCACATGTTCAGCACTATATACTGCATAGCACAAGGACAGCATACATCTAACCCAGGGACAATCTCTCACAATTAGAGAAGTAAGCTACACGGACTTCTTAACTACTTAACTACTTCTTAAGGAGCAAACGCTTTTCCACCTTGATGCGGTCACGCTGATGGCCACCGGCGAGGATCCGATGGCTGCCGGCTCCCCACAGCTCCGGCGAAGAGCTTCACCCCCCGGGAGAAGCCACAGCCCTCATGCGATTTAAAGAGCTCAAGAGGGACTTGAGCTGCACCGCCACGGCTTTATCCCTTAAGCTACCTGGCTCCCCAGTGGTCTCTTAAAAATCCGCAGCAATGGAAAAAAGTTACCCAAGACCGGCAAGAATGATTAAAATGTGTTTCCATTTATCTTGCCTGCTCCAGTGCAGAGGGCATGTTTTTAATATCAAGGATGCAAGGGGGTGTTTAACAAGCAGACGGAGGAGGGCTTTGTACAAATGTATCGGTTTTATTAACACTTTCATAAAAAAGCAAGATAGCTGAGGATCATAGGCTCTGCTGAACTGGAGGGCACAGGATATACAGGCTGCGTTTTCAAAACAGCTTCAAAAACAGCTTTCAAAAAGCTTCGGGCAAAGCTCTGCAGACAAAGCCCTTCTGCACAGGCAACGTAAATACATTTGGACATGGGAGTAACTATTACACTGCAGTAACATCATAAACTCTGTTAAGGCTCAGGCTAGGTGTGAGTATCTCTGGCTCTCATAGTCCTAAGACAACCTCAGCCACAGTTTCACTTGCGAACAGAACTAATATGCATGGTAAGTAATTTTAGAAGAAATTACGCTAGGTGAAGAAGCCTAAGAATAAAAGAATTTCTATGTATAAGCAGTATTTAACTTTCATTCATACAGGAAAACCTAATGACCATTAATAGAAAATAAACATCAGTGAAACCTCAAGGTATTTTTGCAATACAATAACCCTGGATAACAAAGGTAGAAGAACCTCGAAACGTCCTCCTCTCTCCGGCAGCAGCAGCGGTGCCCTCCTGCCAGATGACTATTTAGCCATAGCTAAGCCCAGTGACAGTCTATACCGTAGAAAGGATTTTCTCTCTGCTTCCCAGTGTTCAGGGTCACCTTTCCAGCCCAGGAGCAGACAGCTAAGGGGCAGGAGAGCATTGCCCAGTGCAGGCAATGCATCCCACCAGTGCTCAGCCTCCAGCTGCCCCCGCCGCGCATGGGCTGCCGTGTGTGTCGGCTCAGCCTCCCCACTCACAGAAAATAATGTCCGCTACAGAGACAAAAACCTCCAAACCCATCACAAGTATCCACCCCTGCCTCCTGCCTGCTCCCCCTCCTCTTAGGGAAGATGCTGCTGTTCCCTTTTCAGTGCCACCTGACCGAGCCACCATTTAATGCTACCATTAAATCACTTTTCTCACCCTCTGGTGTTTGGCTTAAAGAACAAGCCCAGCGAGCTTAACGCTAACAGGCATTGTCCTGATTTCATCCTTTTCAGCTTGCTGTCTCTCTCCTCTACTCCCAGTCAGGGGAATTGTTGCATTTTCAGGTGTTATGGTATCACACTTTCCGATTTTCTTTCCATAACCACTACCAGCAGCTAAAGGAGAGAAGAAAGCATCACTACCAACAAGCTAAACTTCAGTCTACAGAAATATTACATGCTTAAGCCCAAGAGATGCCTACTTCATCAGCGCGACTTATCTGAACGTCTCTTTCTGTAAATGCTGGGGTAAATTACACAAAAAAAACCCACAACAAAAGCAATAGGATAGTATTTTTGTTTCTCATTTTGAAATGCCCCAACCTTTTGCTTTTACTCATTAATAAAGAAGATAAACTCAGCTCGAGTCAAAACCGCGTCTCAGGCTTTCCTGCTAACAAGCAAGCCCCGGCAGTGCCCGTGGGACGTCCCAGCCCTCCGCGGCAGGAGCCCGCTGGGCCAGGGGGTGGGAGGCAGCTGCTGCAGCCTGGGCTCTCCGCATGCCCTGGCTGCCATTTACCCACCCTCCTGCCAAAAAGGAGGTTTGGGAGCCGCTCCCTGCCCTCGCCCCATCCCCTTCACCGGCTGGTCCACCCTGTGTGGCTCGGCTGGCTGCAAGGAGTCTGGGGGACCACAGTGAGCATCCCTCCTCGCACCCAGCATCCCCCCGCCCCGCACCCAGCATCCCTCCTGCACCCAGCATCCCCC
>JANXJC010000044.1:19944601-19975809 GCA_027564655.1 Leptodon cayanensis | reverse complement strand
TCCCCCCTCCCAGCCACTCGGGGACCACTCTCTACACATGCTCTCACCCCAGCTGGTCAAACAAGTGACTGCAAAGAGCAATTCATTCATCTTAAGTGAGCAGCAATGAAAAATCATAGAATCATCACAGAATATCTCAAGTTGGAAGGGACCCATGAAATGGGGTAAGTTATTTTTCCCAATGGGTAAGAACAGCAGCACTGAGCTACACGTCTGCTTCCAAACAAGCACTCGGTATTTCTGAGTACACAAGCAGGCAGCTTCCTTACCTGTGTTAACAGAGTCATCGCTGAAACTGATGTTATCAAGTAAAATAACACGGTATATATCTGTGTTAGTGCTTTATCCAACAGCAGTTTCTGTTTTGTCCTAAATAAACCCACAGTTTGTATTTTAGTATAGCTCCTATTTACCTTCCATGAGAGCAAACTAGTCAAGTTACCTAGGCAGAAGAAAACACCATTTTGAAGTTTCCATTCCCATTTTTTTCTTTTATCACCAAATTATTCTTTCCTCTTTCATACACCAGGATTATTGAAGCTCACTTAGCAAAGATGCTGATTTGTGTAAGAGGTGTATAGAGGATTTCACATAAAAGGCTACAGCTACGAGAGGTTAAGACGTTACAGCGGTACTGAGAAAATTCCTTTGTTTTCAAATGATTCAATGTGATATCACAGGAAAAAAATAAACACAAGCGCACACCAGCTTGTGCGTAACCTCTTCACCCAGTAAATTAGATCAGCAGATTTCGGTGGCGTACAAACCCGATACCCAAATGTGAAATACTGCCTGAGTATCCGCAGTTCAAGGCTGACGCCGCTTACAGCAGCCATCAGGATTCAGCATGTTTCTGCTATTAAATCAGTCCTCAAACGACGCGCTGGGAGTTCCCAGGCGACGGGAACGCAGTCTCGTGCCAGGGCATTATCTCATCCTTTGTTTTCCCCAAAGTACGAGGCAGACATTTTCCCCCTCCTTCAGCCCTGAGAGCACCAGTGGATGCCCGCGCGAGGACTGGTTTGATGAGGGAGCCGGGGGTCCCGGCGGGAGCTTTCCCAGGAACACCACATCCCATCCCGCCGTGCCGACCAGGGGAGGAAGGAAGGTTGGTCACCTTGAGAAAGGAAATTCCACCTCTCTGGCGAGAAGACTTTAACCCCTGGTTCACAGAAACAAGTATGGCCTATGCCGTGCTTTTGCAAAGACGTGTACGGAAATTTCCTGCACAACACCAACCCATTGAGAACTTAAAGCAATACTGGGAGCCAGTTAATCAAATGAGGAGTCATTCATCCTTCCAGCTTTTCTCCACTGCTCAGAGCTCACCGCTCGCTCGGGTTCGGAACGCCCCGGCTCACAGGGCACAGCACGAGAGAGGACCAAAGCAAGCGGGACCGGGAGCACCGACCCACCGCCCCCATCCCTCCCCCTGAGAACGATACAGGTGCCGCTCTGCCAGCTGGGTGGCACTGGGACGCCATTCCCACGGGGACGGGGCTGACTGGGCGTCTGCGGGAAGTGCCTCTCCCTCTCCGGCCAGCCGGAGGAAACCCAGCCTTTCACCCCACCTAGCTTATTTTAGCCAAGTGTCCAGGTTTGGGAGGACTCGCATCCTATTCCAGCTCCGGCAACACGTCGCCAATTTAATTTCTGCTGCAATTGTTCTCCCCCCCAGACACTCGATCTACTGTCAATTAGCGCTGACAGGGCTCTGCCCCGCAGCCCAAAGCCCATGTTTCCAGCCCCCCTGGGCCAGAAGGCTGCCAATTCTGGCAGTGTGGGAACGGTCAAGAAAACAAACGTCCTCTCCTTTTATTAGCACCACATGGCGGTATTTTGACTAGCGAGCTCATGCTACAAGACAGCGGGATTTCCAGAAACTGATGGATCAACGCTCCCGCTCTCCCTGTCTGCCGGGAAGGGACGGCGAGGGCCGGTGTCCGCAGCCACGCTGACACCGGGCAAACAGCCAGCGGCAAAGCAAGACTGGAGATCCCAACACGTCGGCAGCGATGTCACGTCTGCGTGATGGGAATCTGGACTTCACGCGACGGCACTGCTGGCCGGAGAGCACCGAGCAGCATCCCCGTGGGTCCCGCTGTCACCTACGACCGGGACTGACAGACACGCAGCCCTTCGTTATTTGGGGTGCAGGTTTGAATGTCACTGAATTTGAGTCCTTCTCTAGAGACCCTTGCTGTTAAGGACAGACTTGTATAGGGTAACTAACTGATAACCAAAGTCTGCTTTTTTAAAAAAAATATTATTTCATGAAGGTGACTCACTAGCATCCTGTTCAGTGTCATTTCTGCTAACTGTGAACAAGCAGCTCTCTCCGCTTCCAGCTTCTTCAGTCGCAAGGGTAGTTATTCCCTGCAGTCATAGTACTAATTGAAATTTTAATAAGGCAGATTGATTACATTCTTGGTCTCTGAGTAGGGGTTTTCCACAGGGCTCAAGTGACAAACCACAACAGATTTAGAAAGAGAGGAGAGGAGGGCTCATCAGCTGGTCCATACCTTCCACGTTCTCTTGCACAGAAGGTAACTGCAAGCCTCACTGCCTTCAAGACGAAGATTGCACTTAACTAAGATGTAATCTACAGGGTACATGCTTTCCTAGAAATCACACAAATTTAGGCATTCTGCTTATGCTCACGTTTCAGGGCCTCTACCAAGAACTCCTGTAGTCACAAGTCAAAGACTTTCAAGATGTCTTTGCCCAGTACGATGGAAAAGTTGATAGAGTAGAACCTGGAGGAAGGAAAGACATGTGCTCCACATTACTGGAAAGGCCACTTAGGGTAAAGCTCTCAAAACCCTTTTCAAGGACAACCCCAAACCTATTTTTGCGATTCGAGGGCAGAATTCCAGCAGATTTTTTTTCCCCGTGCTTCAAAGCAGATTGCTTTCTTCCAGATGCAAGGAAGCGCACCTAAAGGTTGCACATCTTGAGCCACGCTATTACTTTACGATGCGTCTTTTCTTTCTCGCAATCTACTAAGTGCCTTTGCTACACGGGCTGAGTGAATACAGCATAGGACAGCCCTGGCTCACATGGAATTGCTCCACAGGGGACTCCAGCCGTGACCGGGATCTCTGCTCCCGGGGCACAGGATGCCCGCTGCGTGGGTCGGCACTCTGGGGTGCTGATGATCACCCTTAGCATCATGCGAGTCAGAGGACATCTGCAATAACGCGGGGGTTAGTTAGTACAGCCACCAGCACGCGTCCCGAGCAGTCAGCGTGAACCACGCTCAAGGCGCAGTCGGTTTGGGGAGCGAGAAGAGTCAACCAGCACACCTAGGGTGCAACCACAGCAAGAATACTCGAATGTGCACGTGGTACCTCTTTCGCCTCCTCTCTGGGAGACCAGAAAAGCCATTAAGCAAGACAACGTGGAGATACAGCCATTGAAAAAAAGAGAGCAAGAGCAGGAACCCGCTGTCTGTACCTGCGTATTCTTGTTTGTACGCCTCTCTCGGTGCCTTGCCACAAACGTGTCTGCTTTACCCACTGAGCACTCACCAGATTTACACATTTTCAGTGTAGCTCTGGATTCAGGAAAAAACACCTCTACCCCCTCATTATATTCTATGCAACTGCCTAATTTTTAAAAAGATCCATATGTAACATACATTAATAGTCAGATTCAAATCCAATCTGCATTAAACCTCAGAAATGTTGTATCTGGCAGCAGAACTGCTGCACATTTGGTCTTTATTTAATATTATTCATAGGGTCTTGGGCACATCAAAGTCTATTAAGAAAAAATAACTGTCAAAAAAGATTGCCGTAATTGATTAATGAAGCAAACATGGCCAGAACTCAAAGCCCAAGCACACAGATCCCCCTGCTCTGTCAGTCAGCGCAGGAAAGTCGAGCAGACCCACAAGTCACTCGTGTGCGATACTGGGGTGGGTTTGGCGGTGCGGCCGTTCTGCAGCGCCAGCAAGCCCCTCTGCCTGCTGTCCCCGGGCAGGAATGCAAAACATTTGCAAGTTCCACATGGCTGCAATGGCCAACAGATTCACAGGCGTGACTATACAGGTCTGCTCTTTGTGGGGTTTGGAGAATCTCACCCCCATCCTTGTCATTTGGCAGAGTGTCTGCTGCCAGTGCTCTCTCCCCACTGCTCCCAGAAGGGAAATGAGGCCAACGTCACTCTTCGTAGCATCATCCCACCCTCTTCCACCCCTGCACGTCTTGTATTCCTTCTGGACTGAGCCGAGGGAGGGCTGTGGGGGGACCTTGGGACCCTTGTCAGGACACTCAAAGAGCCACCTCTAGGAACGAGCGGCAGAGCTAAGCCAACAGCATCTGCATACAGGCACTTTACAAGCGCTGGAGAAAAAGGTCTCACAAAACAGCCCATAACACAAGCCACCTTTGTGGAGAAAGAAACCACACGAGCAGTATTTGAACACTCCGCATCAGCACAAGAGTGCTCCCGCGTTGCTGTGGCAATGGCAGGATTTTTTTTTCTTTGTCAGCCTGAACTGATGTACTTTTGTTTTCCAAAGCTTGCAAGCAGCTCTGGTGCCTCTGCCACTGCTCTGGGAGGGGTTGGCCGACCCACAGCAGCGAGAAGTCTCAGCAGGCTTCAGTCCTGCCATCCGTCACCTTGTGTGCCCTGGGAAAGCTCGCAGCATGTGCATCAGCTCAGCGTCCATCCGAGGGGGAGCAAAACAGCAGGAGCTCCCCTTTGCTCCATCCCCTCCTCCCGATCCCCTCCTCATTCCCCCGATACCTCTCCAGCAGGCATCATGGGTCAGCACATCCAAAAACCCAACAGTCGGGTAACTCGGAGGCAGAAAGGGAGGAGCGAAACACCGTTCCTCTTGCCCTCGAGGAGCCAAAGGAGAACGAGAGTCATCTTTAACCTCGCTAACAAACTATTAGTCAAGAGATGGGTATGAAAGACTGAGGTGTGTTCAGCTCCATCCACCTCCCGGCAGCAGGCTGCTGCTGGAGACGGCGCTGCCCTCGCCCCAGCTCTCGCAGACCTCGGGGTGGGAAGGCAGGGCAGCCTGCGGGGTCTAGGGAAAAGAGCTGAAGACAGAGGGAAGAGACAAGCTGCAAAGCAGAGAGTAGGAAGAGAAAGGAGGGAGACAGAAAAAAGAGACCGTTTAAAAAAAAAAAAAAAAAATCATCCACCGCCATGTGAAGTGAATCACCGCCACGGGATTAGGAGGGTGCAGTGGATTTTGGAAGCAGCCGAGACGGAGGCACGTCGGCCAAGGCAGGTGCAAACAGACCCCGGGCGTGCTGTGCTCCAGGAAGGGCAGGCATCGGGCAGCACCCTTCGGAAGGCTCCCAAAAGGTCCATCAAAAATAATGCTGAGCATGAGCTGGGTCACCAGCGTCGAGGGGGAGGTCTGGTGCTGGGTGCTGCCCCTCTTTCCAGGGCACTGCCCAGCCTCCTCGCGCCTCTGGCAAGCCGATTCAACAAAGCCTAACTTGGGAGGAAGGCAATTACAGAGCTGGGTTTAAGCCAGATCAGTTCGGGAATCTAGTTCACCACAGGAGCCTGGGCTTTACCAGCCCAAGGAAAGCACAGCAAGACCTGCACGGCAAAGTCTACCAAATGTGATGTTTTAAAACCACACACAGAAACTCCTTAACTTCTGGAAGGACTGCAAGCAGAGCAGAGAGCTTTCCAGATTCCAGACAGGGATCTCCTCTCCCCAGAAAACCAAGCTGGAAAGCCCAGCCTGTGTGCAGGGCTGCTGCTGCCGTACCTGCGGTTCCGGCTCTATGTTGATGCGGTACGCTTGAGCCTTGCCATCTTCCAGAACAGGGGGGGACCAGGTCTTCCCTTCAGCTCTGCAATGGGAAATTAAGTAAACACAACTTAAATTGCTTTTAAAAAAAACCCCAAAACCCCAAGCAACAAAGAACAGACTTAAAAAAAAAACCCAAACCCCACCAAACATATATATAGTCTATAGGCCTGCCAGGGAATGAATATATATATGTGTTTGTCTAAAATTATCCTCAGAAATAGTACAGTGGTAAATAGAGAAAATGTTAGTTCCATGCTATTAAAACTGGGAAGCTCAAAACCATTCTTAAACTACAGGCTCCAACTTAGTGTGGAGTTTAAGATACAAACTTATTTCAGTTCAAGAAATCAGCAGACAGGCTTGTGGTGGTTCTTGTTTTGTATATGCCTGGCTCTGCCCCTTTATTCTAGCCCTGAATCCTGAAATGTATTCTGATTATGTGTGTGTGTGTATATACGTATGTATGTATATATATATACACACATACAGATGCATTCCCTGGCAGGCCTATATACCAGACCACAGCAGGAATTATATAAATGCCTTTCACATGCTACCCTGTATGAATCATCTTGACCCTTTCAACAGGTGCCAGACAGAAAAAGCTCTAAAAATACAGTTTCCATTCACAAATGCATCTTCAGTCCTGCCAAGCCAGAGCAGGACGCTGCCACCGTCCAAAGGTTTTTCCATGTGCCTGATCATTTTTTCCCCACAGAGGGATCCGGGGGCACAGCCGGGACGCGATCCCCAGCGTGGCTGTCCTCTCCAACGCTCGGGGCACAAGGGAGCTGCAGGGGCCCGGGCAAGGTCCAGCAGGCACATACCCGGGCTTTTCTGGATGCTGAGAGGTGGAAACCGTGTGAAGTACAAGATAAAAGTTTTCAAATGCAAACCATTCCATTTATTATCACCATCATGCACCACTTAACGAAAACAGGCCTCGTTCTGACAGGCACAGGTCACTCGCTGTGGCTGAGCATCCTTCGTCGGACTCCGGCCCCTGCCACATACGACATTCAGCTTTGGTTTAATTATCTGCAGAGTCCAAGTTTGAAAAATAAGGAGCATGGTTTTAACCCAGGAAATCTTGAGGCAATTTTTTTTTTTTTTTTTTTACCTTTGGTATTTTGCATCTAAACCAGTCAGCATACAAACCTACCTTCCCAAATTCAGGGTCTGATCCAAAACCTATCAAAAGCAAAGACTCTCACTGGCTTCAATGCACTTTGGATCCACCCCCTAAGGATTTAAGCTTTTTTTGTTCCAAACCACGACTCAGTACTACCATCACAGCTTTTCCAACAGGGAATAACATACTTTTTCTCATAGCTAGATGTCTTGTTCTGATAAATTATCTTCCCTGCAATTATTTGATTTTAGGCTGGGACAATTCACTTAAAGTTGGTCTTTCCAACTGTTTTCAGTGGGACAAAGGAAACCGTCCTTTCTAGAAACAGCAGCATTCCCAGCAATCCCGACCCGCTTTTTGCCACAATCCAGCGCTGCGTATATTGCTCCCCCATTGAGAATTTCATGTGGAGGCCCAGAACAATGCAAAGAGATCATCATTATTATTTCTGTGCTTTTTCCCCTGCATTGAATCAGTCTGACGTGTGCTCGCACTGCCGCAGAGAAGGGGCAGTTACAACATTCCCCTTCGCTCAGCTCTGGAGCCCGCGTTCCAAACACAGCTTAAAGGATCCCTGAAGACTTCAATTTGCCAGTAAATGAGAACCGAGATTCAGGAAGCGATTCTGATTGCCGAAGATAAGAGCGACAGCAGTAAATCTGCTCTGTATGAAGCTACAGCATTTGGTCACCGGTATTGCCAGCACTTTCTAGTTTCCAAGTTCCCCATAGCTCTGATAAACAAAGATCACACCATCTGTACCAGAAAGCAGCTAAACTCGTGTTTTCCAAAACATCATCATAGGTGTCTTCACACTTAATGAATGACACAGCCAGACTTAGGTCTGCATGCAGAAAGCCCCTTCGTAGTTAGTGCTTTTAATGATTAAACTCAGGGCTTGACCATCAGCTCTTTAGAGCGAGCAAAAGTTCTTGGTATAAGCAAGACAGCCTCGTACAGCTTCCAGCAACGGCCTGAACAAAGCCAGACTCACTTCAGCCACAGCTCCCACTTCAACTGCTCTGAAATTAAGCTGATACGGCACAAATTAGGTTCTATTTGGCACTTTTAAAGGCAAAGCAAAGGGGACTGGGAGAAACACCAGCCTCACCAGAGAGAAATGCAAGTTGTAAGTTTGATGAGCATTTACGCTCACACAATTTGCTCGCACACGCTCTTTTGCCCGGGAACAGCAGCATACAAGGTCATCTGAAATAATTCAGAGACGACTCCGTCTGCGAGCGTGATGCCGTGGGCAGCTACTGCAGAACGGGCCGACGCTCTGAGCCGACATCCCAATCCCAGTTGCAGGATCACCCCCGTGCCCACGTCCCCGGCAGGACCAGCAGCAGAGGGGGTCCCCTGCAGCCCCCCCAGCACAGGGAAGCGAGCAAGCCCCGGAGCAGCGGGGACCTCGGGGTCAGCACGGCCACCCCAAGCCACCCGAGCAGCAGGTTCACGCTACCAACAGTCAGAGCTTTGTGTTTAGGCAACAGCAAAAACTAACCACGCTTTTCTACCATAATGGGTGAGAGATCAGACATCGCGCTCAAATGTTCCGAGTCGTTTAATTTATGGCTCAAGGACGGGAAAAATGTTTTCAGATGTGTTGTAGCGGATTAAAGTCAGCTATGTGGAAATCATTACCCTGCACTAACAACGTCCTACTCTATTTTAACGGCTGCTGGGACAATCCTAAGAAAAATAACTTGACCTAGGTTAGTGCTAGGCCTTCAACACGGGGCTTCGTGGGAAACGGACCCACTAACAAGACATAACTAAAAAAACAAAGTTGCAGACACCTTTTATCCCACTATTTGTTTTCTAAAAGACTTGACGTCATTCTCAAAAGATTACTTGCATGTGCTCACATATTTTACCAAAATGTTTTTTCACCTGGTAATGATCTGCATGTCTTGCTCTCTACATTTGCAGGGCTGCTTTCAAGTTGCAAGAATTCCTGGGTCTTATTGAATTTCTCATTTCTCCATCCCCTTATAAACTAACGTTTAGCACTTGGGAAAGTGCCAGACCGGACCCAGGACGCTGCCGTCTGCTATTGTGCAGCCACACAGGTGTGAGCAGGCGACAGCAACGCAAACCTCCGGAACAACCACATCGCTGTATTTCACCCCAATCTGTATGGTCCCTTCTCAGGGGGGGTGACTCCAGGTTCCTGCCCATCTCCTGAACGCTATTCACCTCCCATGATGGCACATCACTACGGTCACAGCTGATTTTTATCACTGATAAGGCCATTAGCCTTCTAGGAGCTGAACTCAGTCTAGAAGCAGCTACAGCTGATGCTTCTAAATCCCCAGGATTGTGAACCTCGCCGTGAAAACCGCAAGGTGTCGGATCCGTCCCCGCAGCCTGATGTAGGGCTTTCACCGGCTGTGCAAGGCGGGCAAGGCTTTGCACAGGCTGGTGAACGGGCACAGGAGCTGAGCTCTGCTGAGCACCACGATGGACCCGGCTCGTCCAGGGTACACGAAGGAGAAGCTGCAGGATTCCTCCTTCTTCATTCCTCTCAGCTGAAACCACTGCTGTGTATTGAGGCTCTGGAAAGCTGCCGGTTTTCCTCTCTATTAGTCCTCAAGGAGCTCCAGAGGGGAAGCTGTGATTCACTTTTTCAGTTGTACTTTTACTGGAAACTTGAGAACATCATACATTGTCATCCTTCCCATCTTCCAGCAGCGCGCCTGCACTGCTCGCAGCAAACAGACCCCAACAAAACCTCCGCGAGCTGGGGGAGGCAGGAGGGGGGCTCAGAAGAACATCAGCTACGTGAGGTTCCAGGGACTTTTGGGGCTACACGTCCAGCAGACTCATTACCGGGCTTTCTCCCATAGAAACTTCCAGAGAAACTCCATCTCTGTACAGAGAGCAGGAATAAATAGAAAATCTTCATACTCGGATTCTCCAAGCAGACTCAGCAGAACCGTAACAGTGCATCGGTCCGTGTGGGCTCCCAGCACGCTGCTCATCCCCTGGGAAGCGAGGTTCGGTTATCCATCCCACAGCAGAGCCCAGCTCGCGGCTACAAGCCTCACTGCAGTTCTGCACTTGGGCTTCGTCACTCAGTCTCAAGCAAACGAGAACAAATCTGACCCTCACGGCGAACACAACGCTGCACGCCGTCGCCGTCTGTAAAGGCGTTTGGGTTTTCCCAGCCCACGCACGCCAGCCTGCTCCTTTCTCAGCCCCTCGTCCTCGCTCTGCCAGGGTTGCACGGAGCAAAACAGCCCCCAGAGCTGGGCAGGGGTTTCCACAGCTGCTATTCAAAAAGAAGAGTCACCATCTCTCAAATATCTCCCCTCCGTGGGCAAGGGCCCAGCTGCAGCACGCACACCAGATGGAGGGGGAAGAAACTGCTTCCAGGATTTATTATAGATAGAAGGAACCAAAGCTGAACCTTTGAGAATTTATGCTTTGACACGACAGTCAGCAAACAAATACGGCACAACAACCCCGGGGTCCTTGGCTGTGCCCGGGGCCAGGCAGATGCTGCCAGTCCTCCAGCACCCACCCAGCCCCGTACACAAACAGCCCCAGTGTTATTGCCAAAAGAAAAGGCTGCAATTGGATTGGATTGGGAAGAACAGCATCAAAATTATTATTTTTTTAAGAAAAAAATGTCTCAACACACATGAATTCCTCCCTGCACATCGCAGCAATGTAAACATGTTACTCCCAGGGCAGAGGAGCCAGAAAGCGTCCTTCTTGCCTGATAAGGAATTTCTTCATTTGTGTAACTTAGTGTGAAGTTGCCTCTCAGAAAAAAAAGAAAAAGTCTTACCATGTGATCATCCTTATCCACACATTTACATTATTTAAAACTCTGAAATCCTTGGCCGCCAAATGCATACATTTTGTGGATAAACACCGAGATCTCCATACCTCATTTCTGTGAGTAATAATTCACAAGGCTGCTTAACACCCAGGATCTTCTCCAAGCAGCTGCCACATACCTGCCCTTACCCTCCCTCGCAGATACCACGCAGCAGGCGAAGCAGACCCCGTACTACCTTGGCTTGGGATTCAACAGCTGGGAAGACGACACTGGAACAGGCTGATTTACCATCAGAGCATCCTGAACCATCCCGCTAAGCCTTCATCGGAACCATCGCCGCCTCCCCCCGCAGCCCAGGTGCCGGGCGCTGCTCCAGCCTTACCAAGCCCACTTGAACTCCTGGCCTCGCACTTCAGAGCCCTTAACCATGACCTGGATGCCCACCCCTTGTTACAGGGACGCCCAAGTGATCCCTCGCACGGTACATCAGTACCCACATGAGCATCGGTTACATAAACCGACTCCTTTCATGAGCTGATGAGGATTCTCCTTCACTCCGTTTTGGAACAGTACGACTACTGTGCTGCTTTGCTTTCCACAGTATCGCTGCCTAGAAATAGCCCTGCACATCTCGGGGCAAAATGCAATCTGACAAAGCCGGGGACACAACACCCATTAACTTCAGGGGAGACAGGGGTCTAGCCAAGAAAGGCATTAGAGAATGGGCGTGCGAAGGAGGGAGAGCTACCCCAAGAGTGCTTAAAGTCCTTGATAAAGGACAGAGGAGAGATTTTTTTTTTTTTTTTTTTTTTAAAAGAAATACATGTTAGTATAGCCAAGCAGGGGCAGCCTCAGATACCAGCACTGACTCCAGGCTGCAGGGGACACAGCGCAGCCACAGCCCCCAACGCACTTGAAAAGCTGTAACATCCCCTTCCCAGCAGTTTTCCCGATGTGGACTTGGGGCTGACTCCTCCAGGAAGGATGCAGCACAAGCCTTCATACTCCCAGCTGGCAGATGACAAAAGCTTCACAAAAAGCTTTCGGGCTCGCCTTCCCCCTCTGGCACAGACGGGCAGGTCTGGACAGTGCTGCCAAGGACTTTCCAGCGGTGTGCGTCAGCAGGAACAGCCTCGGTGATGCCACAAGGTCTCTTGTCCAGTGCCCGAGGTCCTCTGGGCACTCAAGCCTCTGTTCTCAAGTGGTGGTTTCAGCAAAGCACAGATCCAACCCAATTTTATGGCTGCTTTTATTTGAGGCATGATCCGATTTGAAGCAACAAGTCTTCCCTAATAACTAGGGCTGCAGCACAACCATGAGAGATGTTAACATTCAAAGGAGCTGGGAAGGCTTTCTTTAAAAAAAAGGAGATAAGAAAATACACAGTAATACTCAAGCAAGAACAGGGCAAGCTGCGCTGCCGAGCTGGTTATCTCTGGGCCCTAGGCTTGTTTTGTGCACTTGCCCAGACACCGACTGTCTTCCAGAATAAAAAAGGGCCAATTGGAAGAAATAATATTGATTTTAATGTGCAAGTACTTGTTCACGTGAACATACATCACTACAGAAAATCCAGATGTGAGCTGTCAAGCCTGTGTTGCTGGATCCTCTGTTACTGTTAGAAAACAAACAGCTTTTCCATCCAAGGTGACCACTGTCTGGAGACAGAACGCCCGGGCTCCGCCAGCTTCTCACCACGCTGTGTGTTTTGCTGCTGATGCCCTCCAGACACTGCCTCGCTCAGCCTCCCCAAAATTATGTGAAAGATCAGATGCAGAGCTGCCCTGAGCCCTGTTTTTCTTTGCAAGCCAGCGGCCCGTATCTTCAGAGCTCCCTCCTCAGCTCTGCACCCCCAGCCCTGTCTCCTGCGGGGTTCATAACCAGTCCAGGGAATCTGGAGTGTCCCAAGGAGAGAGAACAAATGTTCCTCCCATTTCCCAGCAGCAGTCATACAACCATGCCAGGTGCACCAAGAGACGACGTGGTTCCTTTCTGCCAACACAGCCCTGCCGTTTGCACCGTGAATCTTTCCTGCTGCCTCAAAACTTCGCTTCCCCAGGGCTCCCGGTGCCACCGGAGCCCCCAGCTCCCTCGGGAGGTCAGCACAGCTCCCGGCGAGCGAAGCCGCGGCAGATGTGCTTCCCAACAGCTGGAACGGTCCTCCGGCCGGCAGAGCCGTGGGGAGGAGCGCTCTGGGTGCTGCTTTCCATTATGGTGTCTGGAAATTACACGTTCACATTTGATCAGAATCTCTCAGGTCTTCTCCTTCTGACGGACTAGATGAACAGATTCTGCCATGCAGCCGGGTAAGAGAAAAACCATCAAACCCAGTGTGATGTTCCTAACGACAGACTGTGCTAACGATAGATGTGCCAATCCATCTGCAGTCCAGCCGCACGGTCACGCCTGACCATGGCCAAAGTTTGCATCACAGCAGAAATCCCACTTACTTCAGTTGTTCCCCCCCAAGTACGGGGGAGAGATACTGCCCACGCTGCATGGGAAAGTTTTACACTCTAATTGTTTATTCTACCCACAAATGGTCAGTCCTCGTGGCTCATTACTTGTTTCCCCACCAGTGTACGCAAATGTCTTAATGAAGCAAATTTGACAGACAGGATAAGCAGCATCTCCTGCCATCGGTTTCAATGGGCCCTCCACGTCCCCAACGCCTCCGAAACCCAGACGGGCCACATCAGTCTCAGGACGTCCCATCAAACCACACAGTAACTCCCCCTTCTTGTCGTCCCCCGCACGTTTTCCCCCCATTCTGATTTTCCCACTGAACTTTCTACTCAAAGGGCATTTATTGACCACAGTTTGAAAACAAAACCAATCTTGTTCTCTACCTCAGTAACACATAATGTCAAGATTCATGGAGAAAGGGCACGGCATGGAAGAAGCCCAAAAGGCTGGAAGCCCTTTGCTGCCAGGCTCGCTGCCTGGCTCCCTGCCCTCCCTCACCAGAAACACCCGGCTGGAGGGAGCCTCCTTTGGTAAAACACAATTAACATTGAATTTCATACATCTTCACTACAGACATACAAACGAACTTGTTGTTTCAAATATATTTCAGACAAACACGCTTATTTAAAAAAAAAAAAAACCCCAAACAGTTCTCCTTCTGTTGACTTGCAAACTATATTTTGTTGAAGGCAGCGTACAGAGAGAACACTGCTTGGAGAGCATCCTTCTGCCCCAGGGAGCAGATACTAATCCACACCTCTGCACGTGGGGCTTTCCTGGAGCTCAGCCTCACAGCGGAGTCCAGGGCGGTGATCTGCAGCCATTACAAATGGCAGTCGCTGGACACGCACACAAACCAACAAAATCCCCCCGTCGCTGCCGCGGGACGCGGTTCCCTCACCAGCACCAGGTCAGCCCGCTCTCCGGGAGGCAGGTCCCGGAGCAGGGATCCGCTCACACCGCGGAGGTAGCGCCGGACACGCTTCCAGCGATGACTAACGGCTGGGGAGAGTCAGCTGGATCCAACAGGTCACTCGGGGAAACAGGGGAGCGAGATCCAAGAGCCATGTCACCGAGCACTTTGGGCCAAACTAAAAATAGACCTAATAAAGCATTACTGGAGCTGCTGTCCTTACTGTAGAAAAAATAAACTATTCAGTTTTTCCTATCAAGAGAAAGGCCACTCCCATAGGCTTCTCTGGGCTCAGCCAAGGTGTGTTTTGCTCTCGGAGGAGCCACCCAACCGACCCAACAGCGCGATCATCTCCTCCCCGAGAGGAGCCACCCCATGCTGAACAGTTCTTCACCATCACCAGCTGCTGCCTGTTCCTGTCTTGCAGAAGCCTGAGCATTTATTTTTGCCTATGAGATACGAGAGCCTTTAACGTCTTCATAAACGCAGGTTTTAAGACCTGACAAAACCCTTGCAATCCTCCACCTTCCTGTCTAGCAAAGCCCAGGCCACCTCACCCACAAACCCTGCACCACTGCAAGGCTGCGGGCCACCACCAGCAACCTCCGCTACAGAGAACCCACCGCTCCTCTGGGCACACTGCGAGGTCTCACAGTTAAAAATATCCATCTTGGTAGGCGCAGCTGGGCAAACCCAACCTGCCAGAAGCCTTCCACACAGCAGCTTCCAAGACCTCCAGGAGGTCATTAACGATCATTTCTGCATGTCAGGGAAGCGAGACAGACAGATCGCCCTTAACCCCACCAAGGCACATACCTGCAGTGCTGGGAGACCCCCGTCTTGCTCCTCTCGTGACGGAGCGGAGCTGTACCAGCGTGCCACAGCCCCTGCCCTGTGTCCGTGCAAGAAGTCACCTCTTCGGAGAGGAGACACCAGGTACGCTCCCATGGCAGCTACCACCACCAGTGTGGTCACAGCTACCGCCAGCAAGATCCAAGGACCACTTCTTAACCACGAGGACTGGGCGGACACCAGCAGAAAGCTGGGCACGTACCGCCTGCCTCCCACGGAGGAGGAGTACTCGAGGGTCCAGCCTCAGCCAATGAACAGATGCTAATTGATACCGGTGGCTAAAACGAGGTGTAAGAGTGGGAATTCAGCCCATAAATTCACACAGTAGAAACCCTCATACACGAGAATAAAATGCTGCCACTCTGCAGGTGAAAGTTGCTTTCAGCAAAACTTTATTCTAACTCCTGACAAAGTTGTTCTGCTGCCAAACCAACTCAGCAGCTGGTAGCTCACCAAAACCTTCCGTCACTACACAAGGATTTCCACCTCTTCCAAGGAGAGCTCCGCCAGCCTGCGGACAGCCAGGAAGGGAACCCTTGTCCTGCCCTGGGTACAGCCCCTGTTTGGGGTAGAAGACCATCCAGCCTCCCTAAAACTGCTCCGGATGGAAAGCAAAATGACTGTCCTCCTTGGCTATGAGAAATTCTACCTGCATGAAGGCTTTTCTCATTTTTCTTTTTTTCTTTCTTTCCTAATGCTGAAGCCCCATCATCCCTAAGGCATGGGCTGAACTCAGGGAACTCTGCTTCGGCCGGGCGGCTCGGACACCACTCCCTGATGAGCCATGAGGAACCAACAAGGCTCTGCTCCATTTACGGCAGTGCTCCTTCCCTGCTGCCCCGGCTTCCAGTCAGAAACTACATCTTTTCCAAGAAAAGCATAAACAGTAAGTGATCGCTCTTTATAGCAGGAAATGCCTTTTTAATCTGAAGTAGAAAATTGTATACACTTATATAAATCTACTACAGATAACATTAGCCATTTGTGAGCCTTATCAGGAGCACTCATTTTGCCTGGATAATTTGCGATCTGTATTAGGAATCTTTAGCTACAGAATTAATTCCAATGGAAAGCAAAAAAACCCCAAGCCTTTGTTTTGCTTTAAATATTCTAAAAAAGTGAACTTAGCAGGACCTTCAAATGTATATTCATTGAACAGATGTTTAGAAAAATAATAGGTGGATGTTAACGAAGTGGGAAGCTTTGCCCAAAGGAGATTTCGATCCCACTGCTACTCTTGCTTGAGTCTATAAAACCTCCATTGGGTTGAAGGATCCGACCCAGCTCACAGTCCAGGCAAGCCTTGCAAGGTACCGATGATAATCCACACATATAAATGAACTGAACCCATTTTTTTTTTATATCTGTGATCTTTAAAAAATAATTTCGTTTAGCTGTTTTTAAAAATGCAGAACGATTACACAGACCATGGGGATGCACCAAGAGCTGAGCCTCAGGGCACATCTGCTCCGGGGTGAGCCGCAAGCTTTCTGTGGAAGAACCAAGCAAAGCTGACACAGGAGCACACCAAACCGAAGAGGACCTACCTGTTCACGGAGAGCACTAGCTGGTCCATGCATGCTTTGATCTTGTTTTGTGCTTCTAGGTGTGTCATGTTCTCTGTGCTCTCTCCATTAATTGCCAGAATAATATCTCCTGGGCACAGGTTTGCCATGGCTGCTTTACTGCCAGGGTTAATCTAGGCAGGAAAAAATAAAAGGGTTACTTAAAAGAATGCTCGGTTTTAAAAAAAGTCCTGTTTTTGGAATAAGTGGCAGATAAAGGGAATAGTTATTTCTGGAGAAGACATGCATTTTTGCCTACACCAACAGCATCTACCAGAGGCTGGATATCAGAGCCAGGGCTCTCGGGTCAGCTGCAGTTCTCCAAAGGCCATCCTCTACAACAACGCTCTTCTAAATACGAGATTTCTGCCAACCCCAGTCAGTGTGTGACCAGGTCCTCTCTTCAGATTCGTCTCTTACTTGACGTAATGCAATACGCTCTTTCCAGAGATGCTTTACACTCCTTTGGCTCGCAGGCCTTAAATCACGCTGTGAGGGTCAATCCCTAAAGAGCAGATGAAACCCTCCTCTTTGGCTAACTACGTCATTAGAAGATGAGCGCAGTCATCCTAATTGTTTCCTGTGGAGAGGTTACATTTGACATCAGTTTTTCCTGACCATCATTCAAATGACTTGTCTCTTTCTAGCCCTGCATGGAATATCACGCAGCTCGTTAAGTCTCCACAACTCTTTCCTTCTGGTTTTGTAAGAATGCCAGAACCTTATACAACTCCTAACTTCTTTCCTGAGGAACTAATGACAGGTCCAGGTTCTGTTTGTGGTCAGCCATAAGACCAATCCTGCAGCCCACAAAAAAGTTTCTTGAGAAATTACCATTTCATTTACATCACCCCAAATGTATTTTTAATTTTTGCAATAATACAAAATGATGCAAGGCATAGGCAGGACAGGTAAACGTGTCTGTTTAAACTCTTAATAGCTACGTGCTTGCCCTCTAATTTCCTCTTCCATCATTCAGAGCACCCGCTAACGCTCCGCTAACCAACCACACGGTTTATCAAGTGAGAAAGTACAGCCAGTCTGACTTTTGGGGATTGGGATCTCGCTGCATTTAGAGTGTGATGGTGCTTTGATTCTGTTGGCTCTTGATTTACACAGGTATAATCCCCCGTCTCAGGCGATGGCTCTCTGCTCCATCACACCCTGCTCAAAAGACGCAGGCAACAGGATCACTGCTCTATGCTCCATCTCCCCTCGGGCATAGCTTACGTCGGTGCATGGCGGCAACCAGACGCTAACAAACCAGGTATGGTTTTTTCTGACGGTTTAAGACCAAGTGCTGGCCACCTGCTCCACGGTGCCCATGAGCCCCCTGACCACCGCAGACCATCATTACGCAAGCAGTCTTTTAGAAAGGCAAGCACGCATCCGTCATCCCTGTTTTCATCTTGATTCGTTTTCTCCAGTTCTGTTTTCACAGGGCATTCGGAGAGGATTTAGTCTTACCACCAAAGCTCTTTGCAGATCGCACCGGATCCTGCTCACAGGAGCGAGGCCGGTGGAAAAGCCGGCGAGAGGCAGAGAGCACCCGGCGTAACACAGCCCTGCCGCACTGCTACAGCCGCCCGTACTGCTGAAACATCAACCTGAAGCTGTTTGAGGAGCTCCAAACCAATTCTCACATTTAAGTAGAACTGGCAGCCCGAATTAAGGCTTTTGTTGCGTTGTCAGAGTAAATCAGCATTTGCCATTTGCTCTTCAATAGTTTCAGTCGGGTGATTTTGGTCTAACAAACCTGCCCGGCCAACTCCGTCCCTGCTCGCGGGCTGCCCTGCGACCCAGCCCAGAGCAAACCAGAGGAGGTATTTCTGGGCACAGCCAAAGTAGTTGTAAAGCTCCGACACAGGACTTGTCAACCCAGGACAGGTTTATTTCTTCCCTGGCATGCGTTTGTCCTCTTGGGTTTTTTGAAGCCCTGTAAGAAGCCATGGCATTCACAGAGCATTAGGGTCCTTCTACAGCCATGGAAGCTGCCAGACCCACCAGAAAAAAAATCAACCAGAAGCTCAACCAGCACTTCCAAGGAAGCATCTCCGTGCACTTGCCTGTTGTTATGCGCTTCGGTCAGTGCCCACCCTGCAGGCCCGGCTGCCAGCAGGCTTTTGGGCTAGCAGACCTTCAGTTTGACCCAGGACAGCTGTATTTTGTTCTTGTCTATTCAATGCTGTCTAGATGCCTGACAGATTTTTCTCCCTGTGCTGATCTTAACCAGATTGTAGCTTCCTTGGAGAATAAGCTGTTCATAAATGGGGCTCTTAGCTGTTTCCTATTTTTAGATTCTGGTTTATTTCAAATTATTTTGGCAGTATCTTTATGTTAGCATTTTATGCTAGCCGTGGAGATAACTGAGGGCTTGAAACAGAGCTGCGCTCCAAGAACTCGTTAGTTTGAGATACAGCACTGGTGTGACAGCAGCTTGGGAATCTGTATTGTAATGTCTGACAGGTCCAAAGTTTTGTATTTTAGTGAATAATGTTTAAAATACTTCAGAGCAAGTTCTCGTAACTCACAGCTGTGCAAAGCCATTGACACCAAACATGCCACAGAAAGCCCTGCGAGCCTGCTTATGGGTCAGGGCTGCCTTTGAATCCTTGTGCAAGGGTCCCACCTGCTTCAGTCCATGCAGACAGCCTACCGCAAAACCAGGATCTCCGTAAGGAGAAGGATGCAATTTTAAATACAGTAATTTTTGTGATAGAGTCTACGCTTGGAGCTAAACACCCAAGAGAGATGGCTCTCTGTTGTCACGTGGAAACCAAAAAATACACAAGGAAGGAGCAGGAGGGATCTGGGTGTCTTGTTCAGGCACCCATTGAGCCACAAGCAGCCAGCACCCACACCCAGCACCCCCGGGCTCAACCCAGAATGCTCCTTAACCAGCCTCCTTCCTTAGGAAGGCCGGCTGCTGCCCAGCGAGCTGCTGAGCATCTGCTATTATAAGCAAGCACATACAAAAAACAAGCAGTTTTTTTGTTCAAGTGATACACCTTGTTTTGCGTATCAGTCCGTGCTGCAGGGCTATAGCCCTACGCCTGTGTGTATTGCCCGGGGGTGTGAGGTCTCTCCAGGGCGGTGACATTACAGCCCAGCAGCAAACAGAGATTTTGGGCTGGAGCTTTTACCAGAGGCACTCACTCACTCACGCCTCCCTCCAGAGGGGCCTCGGGTCTGCTGTCAGCCGCAACCGCTGCGTGTGCGACGCGAACGAAGCACGTGCAAATCTGAGAGTAACTGGATACGTTATGCAGTTAAAAAACACCGCAAAGAAAACCCGCACCCGGTCACTGGAGCCCTGCGCTCTTGAAAGGGGCCTCCAAAGGAACTGAGGTTTGAGAATAGAGATAGGCTTAAGAAAAACAGCGATGAGATTTTTCTTTGTTTGTTTTTGAAGTTCTCCATCAGTGCCAAGAACAGACCATTTTAAAAATCAAGGTTGAACGAACGTGGACCAAGACAAGACCGACGGATAGGTAACTCAGGGTGGTGCAAGTGGTCTCCCCGGGACCAGGACAGGTTGTATCTCCCCACCACACGCTGCCTTTCTACGGGCAATGCCGGGTACCCCAAAGCAGAGCCCCAACGCGGGCTCCATCCCGCTGCGCCCTGCGTGTGCCATGCCTCGTCTTGTCCGCACTGAGCACCTGCCAGGATTTGAGCTGTCTGTCTGCTTTTTGCCAGCGAAGAGCCCGAGTGGGGCAATTACACACTAGGAAGGAGCCAGCCCAGTCCCTCGCTCCCTGCCAAACCCCTGGGGCTGCAGTGCCCTGCGCGGGTGCTGGTATTTCAGGGCCGGAGAAAGGTGCTGGTAGAGAATTATGGGGGTGGACGGGGTGGTCCGAGCCCTGGCACTGCTGGCATCGAGGCCACGCGGCTCCCAAGGGGCTCTGCTTGTGCCGTGGGGTGACAGCAACCTCAATACATGGTCAGAGCAGTCAAGTGTATGGCACCGAGAGCCAAACACCGCAGGCTTAAAGAAACATAAATATTTTTATTAAAGGTCCCCTAAAGGTTTTTCTTTTTTAACTAGACAAGAATTCTGCCTCATTTGGAAGCTCAGAGCTCCCAAAGCCACAACTTTATACAGCAACGAAGCAGCACTGATGGGAACTGCCAGCCACCGCTTAACATATGCTGCTAGTTATCGTTGCCCTGCACTTAAAGATATTTTCCCACCAACATAAATCCAAAGCCAGCTGACGGAGACTTGGGGTGAAATTGCACAAGACAGCCTAGTCAACCCCACAGCTTGCCCACGAGAGGGGAGAGGACCTTCTCTCTGCACCTTCCCGCTCCCGGGTACCATCCAGCCTCTTCCCTTGTGCTCAGCAGGTTTTTAAGCACAGCCTGGGATGCGATCCAGCTGAGCTGAACGGTTTTCCGAGAGTGAATCAAAGCAACTCAGCGTAACGGGTCCAGTGCACTGGACCAGTCGCGTGGGACCAGGGCAGGGATGGAGTTATCTGGTGGTGAGCTGATCATCACGAGATGCTTAAGCAGATCCCACGCAGCGCTAAGTGTGGAATAGCCACTACCCATCATCTAATCGCTGCTGCACCTTCAGCGGGAAGGAACCGAGCACGGAATACGTGCAGGACCAGTCAGCGTGCTGGGGAGGTCACTGGCACTCGTGTTTTCGCAGCTCCTTTATGCCCATAGAAGCACATTCGCGTGTACTCTGCCCAACGCGACCGCACACGCACAGCACGGCGTCTGCTCCGGGAACGCAGCATAAACGCATGTCATTTTTAGTGCTCTCCCAAAATTAAATAAAGCCAAGAGAGAACAATGTTCTGCATTTAACCCCTCCACAAAAACAAGCAGCTGTTTCTTTGTTTCCCTCAAAAGAAATGCAGATGCACAAGAACACTCATAAACAGAAAATACTAAAAGAAACAAAACCCATGCACAGCTAACACTATTGTCCAGCAGGGTGTGGGGAGGTTTGCAGTTACTGGTAAGTAACTCCAGGCTGTTGAGAGCACAGAGAGCTGCCTCTTCCTGCACAGCATGCCTTCTGCAGGGATTCGCTCCAGTAGGAAACCAGAATGTTTTGGGTTCCCGCCCTCCCCTTTTCCAAAAAGCATATTATTCCCTCTAATCCCCTCAGGACAAGTCTCATTTGTGACACCTTTGTATGTCCTCCACATAGCACTGTGCTTCAAAAAATACTGGAGGTCCAATATCAGCGCCTGTTCTCAGCCCTTTCATATTATTCCAGCAGGAAAAGGAGAATTTTAAAGGAAAAGACCCCATTAAACAGCCCTTCTCTCAACTGTCCTCTGACCACAGGAGGTCTGGTCACAGGGCTGCGAGCATCACCCCCCCCGCCAAGGATAATGAGGGGAAATGCGACCCACAGGCTATAGCGCTGGACCAACATCCCACAAGTTACTATCTCCTTTTGCCAAGTCATCAACCTGTGAACTATATCTGCACAATTACAAACCAATTCTTTAAAATAAGTTTCTCCAATTATTTTCCCCACCACCTTTCCCAAGATTACCACCCACCTCTCCTCTCCTCCAAGGGGACCAGCCTCAAGCAGCTCCCTCCCCAGCCAAGTGGATACTCTGATGCTATGGAACAGACTGGAGAAACCCCAAAGCCAGCAGCAGCTATCTTATCTGGCCACTGGAGCCTCGTCAGGATTTACTAAGTGCTAGCATCTGACACCAGGCCAATAAAATAAAGCACATTAAGGCAACTGTTGCGCTAAGCCAGTTGGTGTTGGAAGACGTACAATCTAATTTAGTAAGCAAGATTATTTGCACTTAGAGGAGTTTACTCTTGAAACACACATAGCATTACACTTTTCCCCCCAAGAGATAAAGCACAGAAGCATGCCAGGGCCGTGAGACCAGTCCGACAGGGCAACGTCCCCTGGGTCTCGCCGTGCGCATCCCACCGCCCAGGCAGGGATAACCCTGCCCGCCGCGGGCACAGCTCGGCTCCGAAGCGGCTTTGCTCAAGCCACCTCTAGAACCGGGCCAACACCACGAGCTGAAACACTCAACGCTTTAGTGAAAGTTTAATGTGTTATATTAACTTACACCCCCCCCCCCCCGTTTTTCCTCCCGTCTCTTTTTCCCCTGCCTCTGTAACATCACCTGTGTCAGGACCCAAGGACAAGGGACACAGTTCCTCCTCACGCCTGCACAGGTCCCAGCACAGCCATCGGAAGGAAGAACTTACTATCTATTCTCCCAGTAGTTTTTACTCAAATTAACAAGTACCACCTAATCAGGACAATCACACCTACATAATAAAGGCAGCTTTCTCTCTGCTGGGCCTCCTTCACTTTCAAAAAAAAGCACTATGTTAACAAAATGCAGCACATCCCATCAATCAATGAAGCCATCTCCCCAGAATTTAATGGGTTAAGACATGCAATGCCATACAAGCCTACACAGACCACAACACCCTTCTCTTAAATCAATGGTAGTTTGTTACAGACAAGTCTAGGGAAATTTTCTGTTCTGCAAGTGTGATCAAAAGGGCCCGATTAAAGTCTTCGGGAGGCTTTCGAGATAGTGTGACAAAATTCTCAGCTTTTAAACAAAGCAAGCCTGTTCCATTATCAGGAAGCATGCTACGAGGCAGTGATCTTACGGTAGCAATCTCTTTTAAAACAGGAAGAGCCAAGAATTAAATGACTAACTAATGAAGATAAATTCCCCAAATCCTTTAAGCATTTGTTCCAGGAATTCTCTTCAGCTTTTCAAAGCATCGTGCCTTGAACTCACACACATTCCTTGCCAACCATTTGCATTTTTCTAATTGCTTATATATAAGTCCAATGCATCAAGACATTATTTAGGTATGCTGGGCAGCCTGGTAAATGAAGAGCACTGTTTATGCAACATGAATTCATTTAACTACCGAGGAAAACAAGAAGCTTAAGAGCATAAAAGGGAAAAAACCAGAGTACGAGTGTTATAGAAGGCAAGACGCTTGAAAATCCTTTTGAATCCAAGTGCTGATGGATCCAAACCCAAATTCAGAATGGATTCGTAGCGTAGATCCTAATTCAGCTCAAAGGCTGAGGTCCCTGTACAAAGAAAAGGCTGATCATCAATGAAATCCAGTAAGAATTTTAGAGCAACCAACCGCATAACCTGAGCGCAAACCTCAAAATGCTGACTGAGAAAGACACGTGTCGTTCAGACGCTCACACCTTGCTTATTTGGCCAAAAGCTTGCCTTGCTGAGCCCCGGAGGAAGGGGAACAAACACAGCCAGGGCAGGACAGCGGTAACCCTCGGCGCAGGCACGCTCAGAGCATCGCTGCCGTCCCTCGGACACCGCGCCATCGCGCGCCACTGGGCAAACTGGACTGAGCAGCATCGGAGAAAGCGTTTATGATCATTAACTGGTTTATCTCATTGAGAGGTTCAGCACTCAGCTCTCCCGTGAAGCCTCCCCCTTCTCGGACATCTCACATCTTGGCCAAAGACACGCAGGAGCTGCTCAGAGCTCTCCCTTTCCAATCGCCAGCCGTCTCGGCCAGCAAGGCGGGTTGGTAACTTTCTTTCCTATCAAAAAGAAAGGGGCAACAGAGGTATCTCCAAACAGCAGAAAATTCTCCAACTCAAGAAGTTTGAATTCATCCAGGGAGCAAACCTGAAGCTTCATCCCTGTGAAACGAGCAGGCGTTGATCTCGCGCAGACTGCAGGGATTTGTGCCTTTGCAACGCGGCTGCCTTCTCCCACTTTAATTGCGAACGCTAGATATTTTGCAGGGTTTAGTCTTTTGTAGCAGAAGCTTTACGTGGGCTAAAGGCTTCTGGTAAGTGTTTTGTGGCTTACGGTGAATGACAGCATTCAGGCTCAGCGTACTGTGAACCTCCCAGCTGAGCTTCTACTCCACGGTGCCCGTTATTGAACAGTCCGGGATTCAACTGCTCGAGACAGTTTATTTTCTAGCTGTGCATTGCCCATATCTGATAATTAAGAATAATTACTTGAAATAATCTTCTTTAATCCATAATGTTTTGCTTTCTGAAGCTTGTACTGTAAAATGTCATTCGCACATAATCTGCTATCAGTCCACACAACACGTAAAACTACTTAAGGTTTAATGGGTGTGAATTTGAGTTGCTCTGGTTGACAAGAAAGATTGAGTGTGGCATGGGCTTCGAGGCATCTTTACGATGTTTGGAAAATTCATTGGCTGAAATACTCTTGCACAGCAATTTTTTTTTTTTTTTTTAAATAGAGCTCTGTTCTCTGTGGTGAGAAAGTGGGGTTTATTTTAGGTCTCTGCTGGCTGTAAAAGCTACTTGAATGCCACACTGCGGCTTGACATTTTTTGCAGTTGCTCCAAGTAACCCAATGAATCCTGGGTTTCCTCAGAGTTTTTCTGTAAGTCCTGAAGTAGAAACCAAACATAACCTTATCTTCCAGAGCTTGGGGCAAGTGCAGCGTTAAGGGCTGTGTACAAATCCACTACATTAACAAGCTCTGGCTAGATACGCCGTGGTTTGCTTCGGTACACATCTGGCAGCGCTGCACTGACAACAAATCAAGCAGAGTATTTTCTGTGAACATGTTTGCTTTAGCTTTTTTTTATCAACACTACCAGATCTCGAGAAATCTACTGTTTTTTTTCACACTCTAGCACCTGTGGTCACAGATGACTTAAAAAATAAAAACATTTTCTCTAAGTGTTTGGGTTTCTAAGAACCATGAGTCAATGCATTTTGAGACCTCAGAAATCAAACAACAAATTCAGTTAGAAATACTACATTTAAGAGGACTTGTGCCTTCTAGGATTCACCATATGACTCCTGCAGAGCTGTGATATGCATTTTCCCCCAAAACTACAAAAAAAAAAATTAACTGCAATAGTCTGCACTAATCCCACACAATCTGTAACAGCATATTTGTATTTAAATCAAAGGACTGATCTGCCCCCAGGAGGACCAGGATTATCACCATCTATCATGCTATACATCAACAAAAAGTTTAACAAAAAAAGATTAATTCCACATATTCCCCCTTGTATGCTTCCTACACTAACAAGGCCATTTTAGTAAACCTGCTACCTAACTTTATTCTCTTTTTATCACTGTATCAAATGGGATACAACCATGCACTTCTCCAAAGTAACTCTCAATACCTGTCCCAACAAGCAATCCTTCAACCTTCAAGAAGTTAGAAAATTGACATCACCATCATTTAAAAGAAAAAAAAAAAACAAACAACCAAACGAAACAACCAGGAAAAAACCCAAACCACAAAAACCCTAGCCCCAACTCAAAATAACCAGTTACACTGAGCCCATTCTGCTTTGTTCGACCTGGCAGAGGCCCGAAGTGTTTTCAAGGGTGTGCTGGGCTTATTTTGCTGAACTTGCCCCAAGGTCAGACCTTGCATGAATGGACCTACATGAATCATTCTTTCCGCCTGCTTTCCCACTCTGGATTATCAGTGTGCTTGATTACAGTAATTAGCATTAGGCTTTCATTCCAGCATATTCTACCATTACTGTCTCCTGAACCAGCACAAGCATTTATTCTTCTCTTTCAGTTATTAAATAAAGCCTCAGTGATAGAATAACTTCAGCAGCAAATATATTTGTTACATACTTTCGTTAGTTCTTATCTGTAGTTCAGATTAAGTTAAGTGCCCCTACAGCTTCAAGTGTAACCACCCAGATCCCTCGCTCCAGACCTTACAAGCAACAGTCGTCGGAAGAATGATGAGAACAAAAAAGAATGACGAGAACAAAAGAGAATGACAAGGAAAACTACTTCCTTCCACTCAAAAAAAAAAAAAAAAATCCCACTTGAACTATTACGTTATAACAAACATTAATAGCTAGCATCTCTTCGTTCCTCCACACAAGCAATAAAACCACCAAAGGTCAGCAGAAATCAGGGGGGTCCTAGTTTTAGGATTCATCACCACAGAGCAGCTACTTCAGTCCATTTGGGAGCTCTGAACAGAAAGCACATCATTTCCATTTAATAAACACTCAACACATACAAGTTACACATAAAACCAGGAAAAACACCCAAACTTATGGAAAGCAAAGAAAAAAAAAAAAAAGGCCTCATTCCCTTTGCTGGCATCTCTGGTTCTTGCCTTTTCTCTGCCAACATCCGTGGAGTTCCTGGGGTAACTAAACCCGGACCCCCCAGCACCGCCCAGCCCTTCGTGCTCTGCCGTCCCCGACCCAGAGCACGCAACGGCAAACCTCTCAGGCCACCCCAGAAATCATCACCCCGAGTGGGTACTCTCTGCATTCGAGTGGGATCACAGCAACGCACTCGGGCATTTGTGGGCTGCCCTGACGGAGTCAACAAGACCACTTTTACCGGAATTCCTCCCTCAGTAGAATTCCTTCTCGAGTACCCTAACCTTTAACAGAACACGTATTTGCTCAAATACAAAAGCTACTTAAGTTTAAAAGTCAACCTCAACTCAAACAATACCTGGATAATGGATCGCAGGCCAATTATTTCTCACCCTTCTTGTGTTACAGTTCCAAGCCAACACTAAAAAAATGCATTTTTGCTGCTCAGCTAGAGACCAGTGGGTAAGCTGATGCTGAGCTGGCAGATAAAAGAACAACTGTATTAAAAACTTTTTAAAAATTTTATTTAAAAAAAATACTGGAATCAGTCCATTTGTCAGTTATCTGCTCAGCCAAGTAATTTATCGATGATTCTGAAAGCAGCAAGTGCTTGGATTAACACTGGCAGAGCTGGGTAGATGACGACGCTGACTGCTCTAGGAGCTGGACAAGCGAGTTCAAGTGATCAAATGCACTCAGCTCCTCTAGTTACGCTAATGACTGACTATCTTTTAATCCCAGGCAAGGGGTAGATCAACTGTGATCCCACACAGAACCGCAGCACTCACTGATGTGGTTATAAGCACCACACTGAGAGCAGCTGAGTAAGTTATTCCATTTCTGTTCCCGAACCGTGGCTGCTGGTCAAAGGCAATGTTGTCACTACCTCGAGTAAGAGCCACCGTAAGCTCCCTTCCCCACCACGGGCACACACAGTATCCAGCCGTTAACCTGCTCAACCAAGGAAAAGCAGCTGTCAGCTACCAGAAACTTCATTAAGTCTTAAAACCACTTTCTATCAAGTCATTAAGGCCCACTCTAAGCAGATGTTTTGGGTCACTCCCCTACCCCTACCAACATCACTAGGAGGAGGAACCATCAGCGACGTGATGTACAACCCCCAGCACCAGCTTACTGTACCTGCGGGTATAAAACGAGCCGGGCTGCTTCCCCAGAGCACAGCCTTGGGCTGCAATTCCCTTCCCAGCACTGGGCTGACAACGCACCACCATCGCCCCTGCACGTAGCTGCTGCAGCACCCGCCAGGGCTGCGAGCCCCCAAACCAGCCCAGCAAACCCCAGCCCTGCTCATCTGGGTCCCCCAGAAAACACAGGAAGAAACGGGGCGGGGGGGGAAAGGGTGGCTAGCACACCTAGCTTTTTATGTGACCACAGAAGAAAAATGCCCCAAGCACACCCTTCTGGATTTGCACTTATTTTTCCCTTATCTCTAATACTGAAGAACTTAACACTCCAGCTCGAGCCCTGGCCTCTCCAGGGGAGCGCTCAGCATCAGCTGTTCCCACTCACTCGGGCAATCACTTCTTTAACACTTGTCACTTAAGATTCATTAAACCACAGAGGGAAGTGACCTGCTTTCAAGAAAAACAGATCGTTCCTGGATTTCATGAACATATATGAAACAGCTGCAAGGGGTGGGCTCAACACCACCAGCTGCACCTGCACAAATGCAGTGACCTCCTGGGGGCTAAAGGCTGAAGCAAGCCCTGGTGAGTGAGTCAAGTCCCATTCCAAAGCAGGACCGCATGGTCCTTATTTTCCTTGCTGCCAAACCTGTATTTTTTCAAGTTTAGCCCTTGGCAATATTGTCACAAGCCACTTTTGGGGATTACCTTCAGGCTTCCTTCCTGCCCCATGTCGGGCACCTCTCCCTGCCCAAAGTTCAGCCGCACCTCAGTGTCTCCCACTCAGCTCGGGCTGGCAGCTCCTTTCACACTGACCGCTTCATTATTTCCCCTCTAGCAGTGACACTTTGCCTTCCAGTCCCACAAATTCCAGTCCCACAAATTCCAGTCCCCTTCCCTTAAGGAAGGAACTCTGCCTCCACTTAACCGGGAGCAATGACACTCAGGCAGGCTTTGGAGAAGAAGCTGCACCCTTCTAGGGTCCCCCCAGCAGACAGCAAAGCATCCCTCCCTGGGGCTGCGACACATCTCTGCACTGGTACAGCTAGTGGGAGGTCTGGGGAGAAATTGTTTCCTGTAGTAGCTTAGCAAAGAGTAGAGAAAACTAACCTATTAATGACAATAATTTTTTTTTCCAACCCCTACAGAGATGAAATTGTGTTTTTTTCGGTAGGCAGCCAGCCTCTGGCACCCAGAACTGAAGGTGGGTGGCTTTTGGATGCCTCAAATCCCAAACTGCAACCTATGAATTCCCAGCGTAACCAGTCCGGGTAGGATGCTTGCAGAGCTGTACAGCCCAAATACTTTGTGGCACATCAGTCCTCAGCCCCCCTCGGGCACAGAAGCGGGGTGCAGCAAACCCGCATCCCTCGGGCAGCCCAGCGCACCCAGAGCATCTCCACATCTTGGGCTGGCAGCTGGATACGGGAGTCCCAGAGTCTGGTCCTGCCTCCTGGCAGAATTTCTGCTTCTCAAAATATGTTTGTAATTTAATGGCATTTTAATATAAAACAAAATTTTAAAAAAAAGCACTCTGAAGGCAGCAGAAGTCAGCCAACAATTAGGCTACAGCAAGAGTCTCCCTCCTGCCTGCAGCAACCCAGCCCGGGCAAGGGGGCTGGGGACTCCCCATCCCACATCCCAGCCCCCTTGCCCAGGCTTCAAGCTAGAAAGAACAGATTTCCTGGTTAGACAATTAGTTTAATTGTCTAACTAGACAATTACAGAATAAAAATGAATACGGCACCACACCAGCCACGCTCAGCCCTCTGCAGAGAGGCAGGGTTGCGCAGACCCACCACCAAGTGAAGCCCCGGCTCCCCAGCAGCCCCTTCCCTGTGGCTGGGAGCTACAGGGGAAGCCAATTCCTCCCCAATTTGAACATTTTCAGGCATTATTGCCAAAGCTAGCGAGGTCTCTTCTTGTGTTAAGAGACCAGAGCCCAAGCAGAGCACCCTCCACCCCTACTTACAGCCCAGGGAGCTGTTTATCGCCCTCTGGGAGCAGCTGTTAGCGTACAGCACATCAGAGCATCCCCCCCCCCCGCTTCAGTGGGAGCAGAATTAAAAAAGGATCCGATTTAAAAGGCTGCCACACACAGTAACATGAAGCAACGCCCTATGACTGCTACTTGTGTTACACCTCCTTGCGATCCCAAGCGAGACTGACCTGATGAGAATTATCCTCACATCTCCCAGGTCTGCGGAATCAAACAAGGAATTTGGCAAGCCACCTGCCTAGGCAAAAGCAGACTTTGTTTTTTCTTGTTTAACATTAAACCAAACTTTTTTCAAAGTAACAGGAAAGCAGCCTCCCTCCACTAAATTAAGATGTTCATCTTCACAACAGGAAGATTTTTTTACAGTCACCGAGAGGCGATTTTGCGTTTTGCTGTGATACATCCCACATTACTGGGGAAGAGAGAGGACCTCCCGGTGCCCAGGGGCGTAGACTGAGCCCCAAAAGCCGAGTGCCTCCCCTGGCAGCACAGCCAGCCCAGCTGCGTGCCCGACCCCGGCGGCATGGCCAGCCCCCCCGGCTGCTGCTCCCCCCGCTGCCCCGGCCCTTCCCGGTCGCGGTCTTGCCTCCTCTCCATCCATCTCCTCCTGCTACTCCTCCAAAAAAGCCCTCGCTGGAACACTTGGTAAGGGACAGTCCAAAGTAAAAACAAAGACACAAAGCTGTGTAATAGGCACGTTTGAACTCAAACACAAACCAAGTCTCTTTAAAAGGTGCTCTCTCCCATAATTATTTCTTTAAAACTCAGGGTACGTGTTTTCCCTTTTCTGTCACAGCTTTGGCAGCTGAATGAAAAGACGGCAAACAGCTTGTACGCGTTACGACAATACTTTTTAAGTTATAGCTCCTTTCAAAGCCTTTCAATACTCTCGGTGTTTGTTCAAGCGCTCCAGCAGCAGCTGCCCAGGAGAAACTCAGCACCATGACCCAGCCCCAGCACGCCACGGGGCAGCTCCGGGTATCCAGCCCTTTCCCAATGGAAACACCAGTGGGAGCGTGCCCAGCTCAGGCACAGCACCTCAGCCACCCCGCAGCCCCCCGTACCGCCTCGCTGGGCTCCTTCCCGCACCGGGGACGGTTTGTTTTCGCTTCGATGTGTGCACAAAGCCTATTTCAAGCTAGCCGCGGTGTCTTAGTGAAGAAATTTCCAGAATACATCTTTGTGAGGTTACATACAAGTGTGAGTGCACTTACACAGTAATTACTACCAGCCCACAGGGACCCCATAACACAGCAGAGAAACTTCTTGCTGACTTTACTCCTGCCTTCCTAAAAAAAGAAAAAAACCCCAACAGCCTGTGAACTCAGTCCAGGGCAGGAGTCCAAGCCCTCTGTAGCACTGAAGGACTAAAAACTTTGAAAGCAGATCTTTATGAATTAACATCCCCCAAAATAAATCAAGCAGGGAGAAAAGGCTTGCCTGCTCTGCGTTAAAGG
>JANXJC010000044.1:19848899-19944117 GCA_027564655.1 Leptodon cayanensis | reverse complement strand
ATCCGTCCCACCCCTCGTTAGAGGAGGGAGGGGGGATATTGTGGAGGGGGGAGTTTTAGCTCCCTGACCCTTTTTACTAGGGCTTTTCAAAGCGACTGCTCCCACTAGTAAAGTTAAACGTATCGCGTTCGGTGAGGTCCAAGCCTCCGCTTACCGCCCCTCTGCAGCGGAAGGCAAATGACGTCACAGGTCGGTCAACGCGTCGTCACCAACTGTTTGGTTCAGTGCAAGCGGTATGTTGAAGGAGAAGAGAGAAAGTTTCCAGAAAATAAGCAGGTTGGGTTTCAAGCAGTTTGGGGATCCTTCATGGGTAGCGCTTGGTCGAAAGATAAAGTTCCAGGAAAATAAGCAAGATGGTTTTCAAGCAGTTTGGGGATCCTTCATGGGTAGCGCTTGGTCAAAAGATAAAGTTCCAAGAAAATAGTCAGGTTAGGTTTTCAAGCAGTTTGGGGTCCTTCATGGGTAGTGCTTGGTCAAAAGAGAAAGCTCCAAGAAAATAATCAAGATGGGTTTCAAGCAGTTTGGGGATCCTTCATGGGTAGCGCTTGGTCAAAAGAGAAAGCTCCAAGAAAATAATCAAGATGGCTTTCAAGCAGTTTGGGAATGGCTTGGCCAATGCACCCCAGCATGTTTAGGGGGGTGTCTTGCAGGGGTCTCTGGGGCGGCACCAGGTACCGCAGAGCATCCCTGCTTCCCGGTGGTACAGCCGAGTCGGTGACCGTCGGAGAACCCAGAAGATGTCCGTGCCACAGAGGGTGTTTAATGTGATGGCTTGTAGGGACACAGCAGTAACTTGGAGGTGGGACAGGTGGTCAGCTGCTCAGCGTCTCCCCCAGAAGCTGAAAGCAAATCTCAGAATGCCTGTAAACCTCCCTCTCTTCCTGGAAAGGGCTGGGCCAGAATATCCCACTTCAAAAAAGGACCTAACAAAGGATTCATTGTTTGAAAAGTCCAGTTTCATCAAGTACCTTCTTGCCCGGTTTCTGTGAATTTGATTTACGTGCTGTGTGCTGCACAAGTCTTTTTGGACACGTTTGCTCGTGACACGGGAAGGTTTGTGTGACTGTCTCACCGCCGTGCCCGTGTTACCCGGGAGGCTTTGGTCTGGGACAGGGCTGCGAGCTGAGCCTTTTAAACATGCTCCCGAGCCGTGCTGCAGCCTTGTGATTTAGCAACGTGAATACAGTGAGCGCACTGTGTTACGAACCCGAAACACAATAAACTTTGTTTGCTTTGCTAGAAAGGTGCCTGCAGAGGAGCAGTTCAGCTGCAGCTGGTACGAGCAGAGCTTTCACCCATACTCTCTGTTCCACGCGAGCCCGTGTCTCCACCGAGAGAGGCTATAAAAGCTGACTTTTGTCTGCGCAACTGGTGATGAATCATACCTCCTCATTCCTGTATGATATCACCGAGGCTGCAGAAGTCTGGGAGTAGGCTGGCCTGAGGTTTCCTTGCTTGCGTTAGAAAATCCACCCAGCCAAACACTGAAATTTGTCTTCCAGAGAGCTGGAGGACTAGTTTATGTCCCACCTCTCCTGCTCTTGCTGTTCGGTGGCAAGGAGGACTGAGTTAAAGAAGTGCACAAATGCGGTGTGTCGGCACTGGCATCTCCTTCCTCTTAGGAGGGAAAAGAAAAAAATCCTTTCTGTAAAAGAAACTAAGTTTTCTGGAAAGCAGCAACAATAAAAACAGAGAAAAGGAAAAGAGTAGAGAAAAAAATGGAGACTGCAGTTCTGTGGAGTCAAACATTTTCCACCGCCATTCATCGGGGCTTCATTACCGGGGTGGTTTCTAAATTGCACCCAGGCTGTGAGTGGCAGGCTCTGCCGTGCAGCAAACCATCAGCGTTTTCAAAGTAATTCACTGCTGCAGGAAATAGATGATCAAAACACAGAGATCCCCACTATTAAAGTATTCATTTCAAAAGCCGATGGGAAAGCTGCTGGCTCCGAGGCACTTTCTCTTCAAGGCCTTTTGAATGCTCAGCCTAGGATACCCCTCATGTCGCTTAAAGCTTGTCGAAAACTTAACCCAAGTAAAATACAGTTAGAATTAGCCAAATTGGTATAAACTTGTGGGTGTGCTTACTCCACATGAGACTATATTCCGAAATACTTTAAACTGAGCTGAAGTAGCGGCCGTTTTCCTCTGAATAAAAGTATCTGCAGTTGAATTGCTCCTGATGGAAAGTGTCCACGTGTAGAGCAGCCCTCAGGTTTCAGAACTGCATCAGGAATTAATTGGGCACCCCTCTATCAGTGATAGATGTTTTTTTTCCCAGGATTTGGGGAATGAGAACATTAGCTAAAGAACTCCACATTTTCACAGGTGCCTCATTTTCTTTCTGTTGCTCACACACCTTTTCACATGTGCTTTCTTCCAGCAAAGCCAACAGTTTTGCAGCCTGCAAAGGACCCAAATGTACTCTCACTTCAATCAGCCAAAGTGGGCTCATAAATTTATATTTTTGTCTTTGATAACTTGAGAATTTTTAAATTCTATTTTAAGTCATTTCCAAAACCTAATGGGAGTTCTACTTCTGGATGAGAAATTAACAGAACCGAGAGAAGGTGATCAGAACCTTGATGTAGGAGCAGGCCTGAACACCCAGCTAAAACACAGTATCTCCAACATGCTCATTCTTCTGCCAAGTGCTGAAACCCTATAGCAAGCTTTAACAAAGACCACGCATTATTCAAAAGAGAGGTCAAACATGTTCATGAATTCCATCTCATCACTCCATTCACTTTATCTTTTTTCCCCCCAATATTTTCCTCGGTGTTTGTTTCCAGTATTTTTCCACCCCTCAGTCTTATCACCTCTTTGTTTCTTTTTTGAATATTCCATTCTGGCTCTCCTTTGCCACTGGTGACACTCTGGGTTTCCTTCCTTTGTTATCACAGACCGACTGGGTAAACTACGGATATTCAGCTTTGTGTCCCATTTTGAATGAGCATTCAGGTTTTCCATTTGCCACCCTCCCAGCCTCTAGCAGAGGTCCCGTGCTTATCTGGGAGGCCCGGTAATGACCCTCCCCAATGCAGTTTTTGAACATCTGCCCCCATGAGAGTGATTTCAAGCATTGTTATGGCTTGATAGTTCTTCTCCAGGTCAGGAGACTTTCTTGCTCTACAAATTGCCTTCTTCTGGACTATGGCTGTTTCTCCCTCGAGCGGTTTCAGGAGGCTGAAGTTAGCCATGAGTCCTCTACAGCAGCAGGCTGGGTCTAGGGGAAGTAGAAATGAGATTCTCTGATATTTTCAGATCAGTTTAAGGGTGGTAAGTTGATGTGTGGGTTGTTATGAACATTTTCTTCAGTGTTTTCCTTCTTATTAGGATAGAAGTTAGTCATTCATAAATTGCTTGATAGACACAATTTCATTATCAGTCCATGATAAATCGCTGTCCTCTTTGCACTGCCCTCAGGCCTTTCATGAAAGCTTTTATTTTTAAACTGTGAAAAAATACCTGATAAACCTTGTAAGTTCAATAAATGGCTACATTTGTCAGAGAGGTCTGCAAAAGGCTTGCTAAGATAAAGCTTCTCTGTTTCTCAGAGTTTAAGGTAGAATTCGGCCACTCTATAGATGGATTTTTTTTTTATGTGAGAGCCTAAAAATCTCTGTCCGTACAGCTCTGCTTGCTAGAGCAGGGGCATCTCTCTTGACTGCATACAGCTCAACTTGACAAGATGCTCAGCACTTTCTGCTTTACTCCTGGTGGGCACAGCTTGGGTTTTGAAGTGGCTTCATTACATTCATGTGGCACTTATGACTCCCCTAAGCCAGCAGCATCTTCTTGTAGAATCACCCAAATGTTAGTAGAGTCCCCAGCATGACTGCTGGCACCTCTGTTATCCGGTCGGTACGCCAGCTACCTCTCCATTTCTAACTGGAATATGTTTCACTGCACGATTAACTGTTCAACAGGATATGTGACCTGTAAATGGGAATGTGCTGGGAATTACAGTTTTCACTCACCCATCGGTCATGCCTCATTTACCTTCTAGAAAGGGCACATGTGGAAACACTAATCCAGTACATTGATGGAATGGTATCTGAAGATGAAGTTAACAGTCAGACATTTTTTGGCTGAAGACATAGATTAAAAGGGCATCTGAAGTGTGGGAAGGTGATTAACTGGTACTGATACAAATGATTAAACTGCAAAAAAGTTTTAGTAAGGGTTCATTTGGCGGGTCCACACTTCACATAGAATGCTCTTGTGAAAAGTATTAGCTGAACTTCTGTTGCATTCACACGCCCTTGGGTGAAGAGAGGTCTGTAATACGTTTATATTACAAAGACACCTCTCCTCATATTTGCGCATAACGCAGAGATGACCTTTATCAACAGTCGGTTCTCAGTGGAGTCCACACGATGCCCGTTCCCCTCCCCTGGTCCTTCTCCTGCCGCCTGAATCCTTGGACATCCCCCCGAGCCGGAGCGTGTGCTGGAGCTGGGCACGGCGTGACTACAAGCAAGAGGGGACGCGGAGCGAGGCAGCCGAGTGGCAGAGAGGACTCGTGACTAACCAGCCCAAAGACATCCTTCCTTCCTACCCTAGAAAGTGCAACTCCCCATAGCGCTCATTGAAGTAGCAAACTCCTATCTGGTGAAAAGGTCATTCTGAAGTAACGTTCGTCAAGTTCAGAAATACTTCTTGCAGCTCATTTACCCAGAGGTTCCAGGTGGATGACCTCTCTGAAAGAGCTTTTATTGCACTGACGTCTAACGTAGCAAACGTAAAATTCCAAACTCCAGTTAATTTTATCACCTGAGAGTTTAAATACTTCTATCATTAAGGTAAGGAAAATATTTTTACAGCCCCTCTGTTTCAGCTTACAGTGGTTACCAAAGGCACGAGATCTTTCTCTTTCAGTGTAGCTGCTGTTGGAAATATTTTAAACTAATCTACATATATGTTTCATAGGATGCCCTTTTTAATCCATAAAAGCATCCATATTTAATTTTTAAATGGAGGTGGGAATCTAAGATAGTTCCTTGGCTGCAGAGTGGAACAATCAATAACGCCCCTTTAGACCATTTGTGAACAGTTTAATACAGACATTTGATATTTAAAAGTAGCTTTAAGCACCAAACTAGATGTGAGCTGGCGGGCTGGGTTTCAGATTCAGTGGCTCATGGTTTGTGTTTGAAACTCGTTGGTTGTGAATGGTCATTTGTAGGTTCTAACACTGGTTGTTCCTCTTAGTATTTGTGATTGGAAATGGTCCCTGAAAGCAATGCTGATCACATGAATTAAAAATTCTTGTGGGAGTAAAGACTCCAAGCAATGTTTCATGGCATTTGTGCAATTTGCCCTCCCAGTAGGCAGTGTTTCTCAGAGTGTAACATCTTTTCCTTTTCTTACATCAATCGGTAGTCCTCGACAGTTTCATCTTATTTTCCATTGCCTAAATGAGTCCTTTCTGGTGCCTTCCTAACCCAATGAGATTCACATACAACAGATTCTTAAGGGTTTCAGTATATTTCTTTACTTAATAGTTAAAAAAATCCAAAACATCCAAAACCCCAACATCCTGTGAAAACAGTTAATTTTGAAACTCATTATTTGGATTAAGTCCAGGCAAATCTCAACCCTATGGCTGATTTAACTGCAGGTTTCCGAAGGATTACTTAATTTATAGGCTTTGCAGGATCTCTCAGATCTGAGTTATTATTTTGGCTTTTGAAAGTTCCTTGGCGGATGCCCAAGTGTTGGGGGCTGTCATTTTTAATTCTAGTTAATTTATTTGTTTGTCTAAATAATTTCTTAAAAAATGTATCATCTTGTGGATCTAAGCATCCCACAGAGAAAAATCCAGCTGTGATAGAAATCATTAGGATAATGAAAGAAATCTCATTGGTCCAGTAGAATTTCTTCTTCTGTAATCACCTTCAGGTGGAGCAGACTGCTGCCTCCCAAGGCTTTCTAGCTTTGTAGGATTGCTACAGAGAAAACTGTACGCAAGAAGCTGTACTGGGCACGGTCAGTTCGGTCTTTGATTCCTTTGAATACCGTGCAGCAGGTGCAGATGCACAGTAAGGACCAAGGTAAATCCTTTGTCTTTGTAAGATGTGCTCAGAGGGTGAAAAGCAGCAGGGCCTGACCCGAAATGCAGTTTATTCTTCTGTTCTGGCAAGCGTTCAGGAGACTATTTTTACCCATTATTCTAATCCTTGCTCATCAGACTACTGGTCATCTACCAGAACTCCATAGGGCTGGGGTTTTGCAACCCGCTGAACAGCAAGGATAAATCCCTCCCTCACAGAGGTTGCAGACTAAACACGAGATAAGAGCGGGCGGACGGCGTTCCGAAGGGGAACACCGGGAAGCAATGACACGGCGTGGTCGGCTCGTGTCGGAGCTCAGCAGCAGCCTGTTCTTGCTGAAGGGCAACTTCAAGGAAGGCTGCGGAGAAGGACGAGGCAGCTCGTTGGGGCTCACGGAAAGCTCACGAAATGTTCCGTCGTACTGTTTACAAACAAAACACAGTCTTTTTATATTCCCTGCTCCCTATCCATTTTGCTGAAAAATGAACTGGCTCCCTGTTCACCCCGTTCTCCGTCCCGCTTTCCATCTCAAGCGGCAGAGCAAACGAGCAAGTGCCCGTTAGCTCGGGTCTAATCTTACTCCCAACCTTTAATCCCCAGACGAAGACTAACCCAGTGACGAGCCCAGAGAGCGTGAAGCGGGCAGGTGGGGACCCTGCCACCGCCGGGGCCGTCCCGCTGCCGGGCCACCGCCAGCTGCCGCACCGGAGGAGATGCTCGGTTCCTTTTCGTCTCGCCCCTGAGGTTGCAAGCCCGGAATGTATTGAGCAGATGCGAGGAGCTGGTCTGTTTGCTTTGGGGGTGCGTGACCTCCTCCCCACGGCTTCAGCTGCTGCCCTGGCACGGACAGCCAGGGCAGGATTAACCCCGGCTCTTCCTCTACGTGAGCCATAACCTCTTCGCAGGGACGGCGATGTGACCGATGAGCAGCAGTTGAGAAAATACGAAGAAATATTGGCCTAACATTGTAAGCAGAAGATGAGATTACAAGTGGTCTGCTTTTTCTGTAAGGCTAATTGTTCCCATTATGGGATTAAGCTGATTGATTTCCCGTCAGAAACGGTGCCTGTAAGAACAAAGTCAAAACCTCTGGTATAATGTGAGTCACTTCACCGAGCAGCTAAACACTGAGCTTTTGTTTTTTTTTCTTGTGAAATCATGACAGATGTCAGCTGTTGGTATATTCTGAAAACGAATTTGGTACATTTTTAGTATTGTTATTTCATACAGTAGAAATCAAGCGATTGTACCTATTCAGCAGAGGAGGTCCCCAGCCTTTCTTTGGGATTTCAGCATTTATCACCCTAACTCTTGACTCTATTGATAGCGATGCTTCCTTTTTTGGGTGTTGTACAGCTCCAGAATGCAGACAACTGGAGAAAATTAAGCTGAATGTTCCCAATTTATGCAGGTCAAGGAAAGTTTGCCTTTTATCGTTCAGAGATAAGTACAGCAAACTAACTGTTTTTGAAAAGCTGAGTTCCACAGATGCCGGTATTAAGCCTCAGTAATCACAACGGTTTCTGGAGGTGGGTTTCACTGAAGCTTCCCCATTCATTTCAGAATGTCCCACAGCCTTAAACTGATAGGGACAGAGGGACAAACAGTACGCTAAAAAACGAGGGGATAAGCCTTGTCGTGTCTTATCCCCGTGCATTCTGCCAGAATTAATTTAGCCCAATTCATCAGCTGGCCCGTGCCAAGGCATTCACGCTGTGCCGAGGGTATCTGTACCCGATACGCTGCCCCAGGGAGAATCCGGAGTGAGCAGTCCTCAGGCAGTGCAAAAGGCTGCAGTCTGCAAAGTGTAAACTGCATTCATGGCAAGGGCAACGCCACGCCGATAAAGGCGTTTAGAGCGTGAGAACAGGACGTAAGGCACGCAGTTCAGCTCAGTACTTAGCGTAGATGGTTCCTCCCTCCTCTGAGGCTGTTCGTCATCTTTTAAAGGACTTTTGCAGAAGTTATCTATAGAGGCACAAGCATCTTCACACCAGAGGTGGGAACCACTAATACAGAGTCACAACATCACGTCTTATTGCCGTGGGGAAACTGATGGAAACATCCCCTAGAATTAAATGGAAAATGCAGAGCATATTTGGTGGTGTTTATCCTGGATGTGAGAGGACTGTTTAACAATATGAACTCTCCCAATTTCCTGAGTTCATCGGATTGCCGGAGGAGGATTTCCAAAAATCTTTTGAAAAATATTTTGCTTGAACTTTGAGGTGAAACGCTATGAGGTGCTCAAGCTAGACAGGAGAATAAGCATTCATCATCCATGAGCAGTAAATGAAGAAACTCAGTAACAGTAACACCAAATAAAGAAACTCCCTACTGAGCTCATGAGCTTTAGCTCAGTGCTCATTTTTTGGTGACTGTAAAAAGACAAATGCACCAAGGCTTCCTTTCACTACTAGGGCCTGCAAGCCAGAATTAAGACGTTTTGGTGTCCAAATCCCACCATTTCTGGGGGTGAATCTCCTGGGCACCAGGTGAGACCAAAAGCAGGCAAATAACATGCAAATACAATTTTCAGGATTGCCATAACAATTCAAGATTGGTCATATGAATTACTATGTCTCTGGCCTTATTTCTCTCTTAATATCCCCTGAGCTTGCATTTGTGCACCCAGATTACACAAATGTAACAGCACAAATTCAGAAACCCTGAATACAGGCAGTAACCTTACCGAGTAGGCAAAAAGTAAAAGTAATTGCCAATATTTGTATCCTAGAACATAAGCAGGAATTCATAAATGCTTGCAGGAATGCAACATATCAACCTCCTTAAACAGCCGTATCCTGTTTCTTTTGTTTCCTTCGCTGCTTTTGCAGTGACTGTTGCTACAACACCATCCATCACTGCTCCTTTCATCTGCCGGGCCCTCCCGCTGCCTGCCTACAGCTCCGTACCTGCCCCTCAGGTCTGAGCCGTCTGGATTTCCCCTGCGTTTGTGGGTGTAGATGCCCATCCTTTTCAGCCGGAGCTGTGTGGGCGATGAAGTTATCCCCTCTGGTTCCTCAGCACCCTTCCCGTACCTGCTTGGCTGGTTGCATGAATAGGTTTCAGTCGAAGAAGATTAGTTTTAACAGGTTTCGTCATAGGGCATTCTTCCTGGGGACTGAAATGAAGGTTAAGATGGGCACGATCTAGGCTGAGACCAAGAAGGTGATGGCTGCAGCCAGAGAACAACGCACATCAACGTCCCCGTTCGGAGACGTTCAAGCACGTCTTTGTCCATCCCTTTCTTCTGGTATCATTACGTTCTTCACATCGAATTATGGGGCTAATGAGCTGCAGGCTCCTGCCACTGAAGATGCTCCTCTGATCTCTTCCGAGCATGGCACTAGGTTACCTTCTGGGACATATTCCCCGAAGAAACAAATTCTGCACAAATGGCAATTTAATTTTCTTTTTCCCCTCATTCCAAGCATGCAGTTACTTGGACATGGAAAAGCTGAGCCTGAAACAAACGTTTAAAGTGTTTTGAAGGATTTGTCATTACTCAGAGAAATAGGTCTGACATTTACTGGAGCACAAGGAGGTGGAGAGAAAGAAATGTGTTACTCAGAAACTGCATCGGCCAGGCCAAAGTTCTGCCTTCGGCTGCATCTGGGCAACTCATCTAGGTTGAGAGAGCTGCGTTGCATGATTTGGAGTAGAATTTGCCCTCAGAGTTTAAATAAAATAAATGATATTTAAGAACCTGCAAGGCTGTTCGGTGATATTGTACAAAAACGTGTCTAACAGCATTGAAAACTGTGATCCAATATTCAGTGATGTCAACAGAAAAGCTCCCACCAGCGATGGTGGGAATGTCATTTCAATAAGCAGCTTGGCTGTTACCCCAAGTGTTTAGTGGGCATTAGGATAATCAGTGATTCCACCTAATAAAGAGTCGGATCTCACTATTTCTTTTTTAATGCGTGGAGCCCCTTATGTTCTTCAGGCTTTTTCTGGCTTTCTTAGGAAAGGGCATGACCTGACTATGGACTAAAGATGCTTTATATTCTGAAAAAATAACAGAAAACATTTAAAATTCAAGGAGCATGGAAAGCAAATGTTATGAACATTTGAAGTATTTGCCTGCTTCAAGCACAGTATTACATTACGATAATGAATCTATATCTGAACTTTAATTTATTATTGAGAAAGTAACTCCCATCTGCTTCTCTAGCCGAGGCATTTAAGGGCCTTTTGCAAACATTATCTCCAAATTTGTCCTCGCAGACAGGATAAATAATGTTTCTAACAAATGAGTGAGACTGTGGCATCGAATGGTTAAATAACAAGTTCCAAGACAAACAGCCAGCTCATGCTAGAAATCGTACCCAATCTTCTAATTCACTCTCCTGTGGTTTAAACAAAAGATGGATGTGTCTGCAAAACCCATGCGGGACTGAGGGTCCTCTTCTGTCCCATCATTTGCCCCATCTGGATACACCACCGGTTAGCAGGAGAAGCTGATGATATTCCACCAAAAGTAAACGATTTCATCTTTTAAAGGTATCATACAAAATAACGCTTGGTTGCCAAAGAATATGGGATTTTTATGGCTGTTTAGGCATGCACAGTGAGGTGTCACAAGATCAAACAAATCCCAGCAATTCTGGGGGCTCATAAAAGGTGCAGAAGGATGAATTGTTCAGCCTTTTTAATTCCTCTGTGCCTCTTTGAAGATTTAATATGGTTTTTTGGTTGGCTTTAAATCTTAATGGTGCTCTAAAGCTCGTTAGTTTTTCTCAGCAACACTAACGTCGATCTGTTGATGGTTCAGCTGAGCGTGGCCAGCGGCTGCTCTCAGGCCGGCTGCCCCCGCCGCGCAGCCGCACAGCACCGCGGCATTGCCTCTGCTTGTCTGTTTTCAGGAAAACCTCGTCAGGCCCAAATTGCATCATTTTTCTTTAGTTCACCCCAAGAGCCGTTTGCCGCTTCTTTCAATATCTTAATTTCAGCACTACTTTTAAAGCAATCAGTGTCACTGCGGACGGAGAGAGAATACAAATACTTGGCACAGATCGATGTTTACTTTTCTGTTTTCATGGACTCGGAGTCGATTGTGCCTGTTCGGAATGTCTCAGGAGAAGCATGAATAGTTTAAACATGTGTTCAAGGAAGCTTTTTAGTTTATGGATCCCCAGGTATTTTTCCAAGTTGTACTTTTGTAGAATTTCTGAAATAGGTGTACTATTGTTCTTCTAAAAGAGACTGAAAAAATAATTCTGGGGAGAAGAAGTTTTTGTTAGACCATACTTTGCAAAGGAAGTGAAATTGCTGAGTTAGTGCTGGGGGCAGCCCAGCCCAGCTCCAGCCCCTCACCCGGCTCCCATGGGAAGCACAGCCCAGCCACGGCGCGGCCGCGGGGAGCATCCCTCCGGGACAGCACGGCCAACCTCTTCACGCCTTGCAGGTACGTGTCAAGTGAGTATTTCTCAAATCCTCTTCACCAGAGGTCAATGTAACCTTCTGGGGGAAATAAAAATTCATTGGATTTCTTGTGTAGCATTGGTGCGATGGTTTTAATTTACAGCCAAATAAAGAGGTTACTTTGGGGGTTGTGTTTTTCCCCATTTCACTCAAATGCAGAAATGTGTGTGTATCAAATTGGGTGGGTTTTGGCAGCACTTTTGCAGGTCGCTTTGGAATGTCTCCAGTGGTTGGTGGCCCAAAGGTGGTGAAGCAATGGAGTGAGGAACGGGGAGCGCGGCGGGACGGGTGCTGGGCGCTGCTCCCTGCCCAGGAACGGCTGCCCCTGGCCCTGCTCCACTTGTCCCCCACGGATGCTCATCACACAAGCTTGATCAGAGAAAGATTTTACAGTTAGTTACACAGTTATTTCGTGTTGGCTAACTCAGTCCAGGAGCGTAGTGCAGACGTAGCTGTGGGAGCCCAGGCTGTGGCTTTTGGATGCGCCACCAGCCTTACCCACACTCACCTTTCAGAAACGCACTCGTTGGCATACGCTGGCCAACACGCACTAACGAAACACCTCGAAGAATCACAGGGCACGTGAGGCTGGACTGGACCTCTGGAGGTCATCAGACCCGAGCTCCAACTCCGAGCAGGGCCAGCTCTGTAGTCAGATCCCCTTTCCAAGTCAGACGGGGTCTGATGAGCTGAAGGAGAGATGTCTAGTGCTCTTGAAATGCCACAGAAACCTCGAGCTTCTTGATGGTTCCTAAACCGAAGCTGGGATGGAGCAGGCACGTAGCTGAGTTCAACAGCAGAGAGGTTTCTCTGCGTCTCGCAGTCACTGAGCATCAACTGCTGATGACTCATTTGGAAATGATTTGTTGGCAGCGTGTCCCCATCCAGCACGCAGCCTCCATCCAACCGTTCCCGCAGACCCCCTCGCTGCACACGCCGTTTCCGTGCTGTCAGGCAGGGATGAAATCCAGCTGACAACAATAGATACCAGGGAAAAAAATCCCTAAGAGTTTCTGATCCTGCAAGGGATTTCACAAAGGAAATAGTGGAAGCCCCTTTGCTGAACTTGGCAAAAAAAAAGTTTGGACAGTGCTGTCAGGAAAATATTCTTCACTGAACGTGTGAGGTAGCTTATTAGGTCTTTTCTCTATTTCTGTGACTATGAAGACAGAATTCATGAGTAAGAGGCCGTTACAGCCGGTGTCCAGCTGAATAGCTACAACATGCTTAGGGAAGCACACTTTTTCTTTCCTTTTGGTATTTTTAGTCTCGGACAGAGCTTTCTCCTCTGTAATGATGTAAGGTTCCTACTAGCTCATCAAATCGGGTCACCTGCTGTAAAAAGGTAAAAAGAGACAAAATTGCACACCCCATTAGGTCTGAGCATCAGCTCAAGGTGGGACAGCGGGGAGAGACTTTCTGCTGCTGAATCGCACCCAGGCAGTGGAGCAGGCTGGATGCAGAAACCCAAACAAACCGCAAAGCCTGATTCTGGTTTGAACTGAACTCTTGTTAATTTATCTCCATTTATGGAGTTATTTTATGTTAGACAGAGTATTATGCTACTTTATGGCTGCTTCATTTGAGACAAAATATGTGATGACCTAAACAAATACCAAAATCCACAAATTATACCCAGGTGGCAAATTTATTGTTCATGTTTTTAAAAGCCTTTTTTATATAATCCTCCTCGTGGGCGGCTGATCAGTGAAGCTGGATCTCTGGCTGGTGTCAGTCTGCGTTGCTGTGTCCAAGGGTATTCATCTCTGCTGCTTTATGCCAGCTAACAGTTTGCCTCATATACTTTCACGTTCTTATACTGAGAAAACTCTTAACTTCTGTTGCAGTGCTGATATTTTCAGAAATAGAGGGCTTAACACCGGAGTGGTTGTTCTAAGTAATAAAGAAATATCTTAATTTTGTAGGGGGGCTTGGTTTGCAAGAGGGGCAAGGAGGCTGTCCCGGTTGGAGCTGGCTGGGGGCACAGCAGTCCCCGGTGGCTTTTTGGTGGCCGAGACCTTTCAGGCTGCAGCGGCTCCGGTCCTGCAGCTGCTCAGCAGAGCCTCCTCCGTGGCTGGAGCGGATCCGGCCCTTCGTGTCTCCCCCCTCCTGCATCCCAGCATCTCACTGGTTTGGACACAGTTTCTCTGTAGCTGGAGGTCTCTGCTTCTCCCAGCTCGCACCCCCAGGGTTGTGTAACTCGGTTATAAACTGTTCTCGGGAGGGGTTTTTTTCTGTCTCCTGTTTTTTCCTCTCATAGGCAGTCAAATCACATTCACCTAAAGCTTTCTATGCAAGAAACTAAAGTAATTTCCTTTGAACATTCATTTGAGGCTTGTTAGTTTATAAAGAAACCTGGTTCTCTTCCATCGCCCTTCCCAGGCACTTCCTCCACATTCCCAGCCTGCGTGTCAGTAGGAAATGCAGGTGCCTTAACCTCCGGCTGCTGGCACCCGTCGCCGTGGGAGAACAAAAGTGCGAAGCTGTGTGCCTTGAATATTCATCCCGATGATTTCCTAAATCCTCTCAGCGCGGAAAGTTTGCAGCTCCTAGTTATAGATGCTAAGCACTCTTAAAAAAAGTTTTCCTATACATCTATAAAATATATAGGGTCAATTCCTCGTGTGCTGTGAGTCAGCGTAGCCTTGGGGACTTAACAAATGGCTGCGGTGCCCTGTCATGCATGAGGACGCTGTCATGGTGCTTTGTATAAAACTTGGATTTTCCTTGTCAGATGCGTGGTCCCTCCTCGGCTGATCCACTCACTGAAAGCAACAGGACATTTTAGGCGGATGGACGCAGGCAGACACGAGTTCCAGGTGATATGTCATGCACAGATGTCCCAAAATAATTCTGGGGTGTAGAAAAGACCTTTCTGGCCCATTGAGGGTGCCCGAGAGGGAAGTTTCCGAGTGAGGCTGGAGCCTAAATGGGATTTACTTTTGCTGAATGCACTAAGGGGCCCCTAAACATTTTGTGTATTGGCTCCGATCCAACCCACGTGAGCCTTCCCGTCAATGTGGCTTTTCGGAACAAGCCAGAAGAAGGAATGGATTGCTTGTGATATTTCCCAGGCATTTGCTTTATAGTCACTGAAGACAAAACGTATTTGGTTTCTAATGAAACAGGGATGTTTCTAAGCATAATGAAGTTCTTGCCTTTGTTTTGCTTTTCATAGCCCAGCATGATGTGACATATAAAACCACCCCATTTGGTTTCCATTGCCTGTAAGTCAATCCCCCCATAAGACCACCACTGCGCAGGTACTATGGAGGAGGCCAGCCCTGCTCTCACAGTCCTGTCTCCCAGACCCCCGGCCCCGGCTCACCCCACCACAGAGCATTAACCCGCTGGGCGGTGCTGGGTGCGTTCACGCAGCGTCCGCCCCGTGCGAACATAGCGCACGCTTCCTAGCATGGTGTAGCCCACACAGGCACAAGACCCATCTCTGTCACGAACGTGTCACGGCACATGTCTAGTCCCAATTTCCATGGGCCTTTTTCAGCCAGATACTCGCCGTACTCCACCCTGAAGTACGGCTGGACCGGCAAACGCACGTAACATCTCTGAGTCAGTGCAAACGCGTGTGCTTTGTTGAGAGCGGTGCTTCGTCTCCTCCAGAAGCAAGACACACCTATGTCATAAAATACGGTTGGAGTGAATAAAGTCATACGGTGGATGTGAGTAGGGTACTGTGGCTTTGGCCTTTTAGCGTAAGGAGAAGTTTTTGTGGCGACAGTTCCTGTTTCTATAGCATCGTCCATCTGCGGGGCTGACGGCGGAGCTGTAGGGAGTGTTTTGGCACCAGGGCAGCCCTGTGGCTCCTGGCCGGCGGCTCCCCCAAGCCCCCCGCAGCGTCCCTTTGAGCCGGCCCTGGCCCCGTCCCATCCTCCTGCCTCCTGCAATCGCCAGTGGGGGTAAAACCAGCCAGCGTGACCTGGCACGGGGTAGGAGCTGGTACGTCCCCCTTGCTGGTATTGCCAGAGCTAACGGATGGAGGCTGGAAACGTTGCTGCGAGATGGAGAGAAGGAAGAGCTTTTTTTTCAGGTTGCAAAGCTGAGACGTGCAGAAATGAAGTGACCTTACAGAGGCCTTTGGGAACAAAAGCACAGTCCGTGTCTTCCAAATTGCAATCCCGTGAATTCATACAACCCCATCCTTTCTGCTCCCCTCTGGTCGCTGTAGGTGTGCCTCGGTAGCTCGGGGAGCCGGCACCGCTCCTGGAGGAGCAGCGGCGTGGGAGCAGGGGGTGCCAGAAGCCAGCCCGGGGGTGTCACACCGCTCCCCTGGCACTCACTGCTCTCCCACTTGGGCATTTCGAAAGCACGTGGAGAATCAAGCACGCCGCGATGGACGTTTTCCGCATGAAGCCTGCTTGCCAGATCTTACGGGCTGCGCTGGGTCTTCATTTCCTTCGGTGTCTGGAAGTCACGTTAGGAGCACCTGCTTCTCTTCACGGACGATAACTAACACACAGTCCTATATTTCTTCTGTATTTAATGAGGGAATTACTCCCTAAAGGACTCAGTACAAAATTCCTGTGTTGTTAAAGATGTGCCAACGTTTTCTTCGCAAATCTTTGGTTCCCACCGAAGTTAGTGGAAAGACGTCTTTTAACTTGCTGTGGCTGGGTTGGGGCCCTAAATTGAGTTCACTTCAGGATAACCCCGAGGAAACCTGTTGTTTTCTAAATGTGGAAGAAATCATATATTCCACTTGCTGTGATTGCCAAGGAAAAAATACAAGGATTTTTTTTTTAGCTTTAGGCTTTTTTTGGTTTTATGCTCTAGGACCAGGTGCTCACAGGTGCATGTATGCTGATCTACACCATTAGTGTAATGCTAGTATTAAAACCAACGTGACCAGAAGTAATTTGTTCTTGTTAAGAAAACATGTTCCCACAACTCTTAGTGTATCTTGTGTATCATGAGTTGAACTCAGCCATCCTGATTGATTTGAGTTTGGCTACTGAATATACTGTTGTAATTGAATTCAGGACAGCAGTAATGCTCTACAGAATCTGGTTTTCTAATTAATTCAAATAAATGTTTCATTAAAGTGAGTGCATCTTCTGCTTGGATGTATCAGCTCTTCCTTACCACAGTGCTTGGTGAAGGAGAATATACAGCTGCTGAAATCCAACATACATTTGCAATTAGTGCCACAGATCGTCTCTCATGAATGTCGGATTTTTCAGGATACTCTCTGTGCAATCAGTTTATAAACCAGCTAATTTATAAATCAGCTTATTAGTAATAAGAGGTCAAGTCTTTGGATGAGGGACACCTAATGAATGCTGGCTTCTCCTGTGCTGAGCATCAGCCAATTCCACACGTAAAGAAAACCAGCCTCCCTTCCGACTGCCCCATTTCAGAACAACGAAAGGAATCCATGCTCCTTGCATTATTAAAATGACAGAGGGGGACAGCCCTGAGTTGACTGTTGGGTACCTGCGTGGCCCGGGTTGGCGATCAGCGCAGCCCCCGGTATCGCAGGCTGGGGCCCGAGAGCATCAGCGCCCGTCCTGGCTCTGCTGCTGCGGGAGCTGCACAAGTCCTGCGTTCCTCCCGCCCTGCTTCTGCTGGAAAACACATGGAGATCCACAGAGAGGGAGCAGCATCTTCCACTGTTGCTATTGCTATGCTGGGCATAAAAATCCTCTGAAATAGCCTCTTTGTTTTGGCGTCTGCCCCCCAGAATAAACCACAGTTTTCTGGGTTATTGGCTTATTTAGAAACTCCACAAAGACACTGTGTTTCAGAGAAGTTTTAAAATAAAATGTATTTGATTTTATTTTATTTTTGAAATAGGCTTTGAGGTTCATAAGGATTTGCTGTTTATTTGTTCCTTGAGCCCAGCCTGCAATTTTTTGCCCTTTTTCTATGTGACGGTAGCCAGAATGGCCATTACAAATCTTGGACTGCAGCAATTCGTGAGTCAGTGTCTGCTTTTACAGCAGAAGGCAATCTGGGGTTAACCACTGGGGTTGTTTATATGGAATCACGTTAATTAATTGCTGAAGATATGCTTTGGGTTTACATCACTTCATTGTTATTGGGCTGTGCTCATTCTGGCTCAACACCGTTTATTTCCAGCTGCTGCCCTCTCCTTGCCTTCCAGCTGCTTGCCTCGTCGATGCCCCAGCGTGAAATACATGGAGGCGTTTTAGCCAGAACCCCCGAATTCCTGTCACCACCTTCACGGTGGTTGCAGCTGTGAGTCCTGGCTTGGGAGAACAACTCGGAGAAGCCGGAGCCAGCGGTGCCGGCCACGGCTGCCCGAGCCCCGGGGAGCAGCGCGGGGAGCAGCTCCTCTGCCGCCCTTCCCTGCGGCTGGAAAGCGCCGTTCTAATTAGTCACTCGCACACCTACTGTGAGCAGCTCGCTCGGACTCTCTGTTTGCTTTAAAGTCTGGAGAGCGCCCCTGCTAATGAAGCTTTGCCAATTTGTCTCAGCTAAGCTTCTGGCCCCACGCATCGATTGACTCATTGCTAATTATTTATTTGAGAAAATCGGCGGTGATTCTTAAACGTGGATTTTTACTGGCAAAGACAGCATAGGAGTCTGGATTCTTGAGTGTATCCATTTGACCCAGAAACTCGGACGTGGCAGAGAGGACAGGCCTGGCCAAGCACCGCGATCCGTGAGGATGCCCGTTTGCACGGAAAACAAGCGGGTTTCTCAAAGGAGCCCGCCGGGTGCACCAAGGGGGACGGCGTGGGCTGGGCAAGGCAGAGGGGCACTGCTCCCAGCTGCTTGCTGTGAGAGAGCAGGGAAACGTGCCCTCCCTCGTCACCGCTCCCCTCCAGGGTTAGCATCCCCTGTCCGAACGGCGTCTGATTGCCAGCTCCGCCACCAAACATCGCCTTCTACGAACAGCTCCGCACAGCCGGGCTGCTCCGTGACGTGCCCAGCGCAGGGTGGTGGTGCAGGAGCCGGGACAGATCACAGCCCTTTGCCCTGCCTCCTCCTCCCTCTCCCTGCGGGACACAGGGCTCCCTCCTCATCCTCGTCCTCGTCCTCATCCTCATCCCCTGCAGGAGCAGGGCGAGGGCTCCCCTGCCTCAGCTCCGCACCCTGGTAATTCCCAGCGGCTCTCCTTGGAGCGGCTCCCTGCCTCGTTTTCCAAACTTCTCTTTAATAAAGTCAGGAGGATTTAGAGGGGCAGAAATGCACTCGAGACTACTTCCAGACTCAATACCACGCAAAATTAGGAGCGCTGGGGCCATGTTTCTGGTCTCCGAGGTGGACAGCAGATGCGAGCAGGGACTGCAAGCCCTGCTGATAATTTAGCATAATAATGGTGTTAGTGAGGGCCAAATTGCTAACTTGATTGTGAATGAAAACAATCACCCTGCCAGAGCATTGCCACGAAAATGTTAAGACCAACGAAAACAGACTGGCCCGGAATGAAATCCACTCATTGTATCAAAATGACCATAACATCTTGTGCATATTTATTGCCAAATATGTTGGCTTTTGGGTTATTTGACAAAATATGGCCTCAGCTGCTCTCTGCTGTTTGGCACCGTGTCAAGAGACCATGGAAAACAGGGAATCCTGTTCCACAGGCTTTTAGAAAGGAGGTGAAAAAAAAGGAAAAGAAAGCCAACATGGGGTATTTTTCACAATAATATCTTAATTACGCAAGCAAGCAATTTGATGGATTTTATGTGATTTTTATTTCCTGGCTACAAAGAGGGGATTTTTTTGTGGGGGAGGGCGTTCACAAAGCCTCTCTGCTATTTATCCCTTTGACCTCTGCATTACCCCAGCTGTGGCCAGGATGACAAATGTACATCCATGCACTCGGAGTAGTGAGGTTAAAAGGAAAAGTGACTCATCCAGTATGAAACCCCCAGGAAAAAAAAAAAAATCCCTTCGGATGGAGAGAGGTGTTAGACCAGCAGCTTAATTTTGGCCACTCGCTGCCTTCTCGCTGACTTATGGGTTAGCACCGTGCAACCACGGCTGCTTTGGGGTAGGCTTTTTGGACTGACTCCTTAGAAGCGTGGGCTCTCGGGAGCGAGGTTTGTCTGGCCGTAGGTGTTGGCATCCGTACGTAGGTCACCCAGGAAACAGCCTGTCTCCAGTGGAAGGGAGGAACAGAAAAATCCTCCAGCCTGGAGTGCCCTTATTGAAAGGCAAGGCAATAGGTGCTGTCTCGGCAGACAGCCTGTTTATCAGAGCTGGAGAAGACACAGAGCTGATAAAGGCTGCAAACTCATTAGAGAGAAACATCTGAAATAAGTAAGATCCAGCTCAGTGGGGACACATACCAAGTACAGAAACCGCACAGCTACAAAAAATGAAGAACAACCAGTCACTTCTGGTGAGAAGAGGTGGGGGGCAAATAAATCACCAGCTGCATGGGTCCCGCCGGGGCTGGAGCATAAGCACGAGAGCTTTATGCAAGACGAGCGAAGGAACCTTTCCGCTGTGCCTGCTGCGGGAGAGGCCCCAGCGGTGTGCCTGTGCATTGTGCACGCTGGTCCTTTTCAGGGCAGAGACGTGAAGTAAATGACCTTTCGCAGCCTTTTGTCGACAAATCCACTTTTTGGCACACTGGGCATGATCTCGCAGTTTCTGTGGCTTCTAACTGAGGTTCAAAGTCAGACCTTTCCCCCTTGTGCTTTTGGTTTTAAAGAAATCTGCCTTTACTTAGGGAGCAAAAGTGGCATTTACAGAACTCTGTCTGTAAATCGGAGTTTTACTATAACCACTTTGAGGGCAGCTTCATCCTGTGGGTCACAGTCCTGTGCTGGGGATGTGTCATGTAATAACCCATCCGCAAAGATTCCCATGGTGGAGGGAGCTGCTTGAACCACATACCTATCCCAAGGTAGGTATTTGGAGGACTTTGGATGCTGTTAATGAACCGACTGGAGATGGAACTGTAACAATAGAGCTGACCACCATCACTTATATCTGATTTACACCCTTTAAGTCCATTGATTTCAGTGCTCTTCCCCCTCTGAGCTGCACTGAGGTCGGGCAGTTCTCAGCTCCTTTAGCAGTCTAGGATGACTTTGGGCTGTGGTATCAGCATAGAGAAGCCGCACGGGCTCTGCCTGTCTGCCTCAGCTTGGTCCCTGAAGGTTACCACCACCATGCTGGATTTCCGTAAAGCTGAGCCTCCAATGTGTTGCTCTGTTTGCTCCAACACTTCCAGAATACTTGCCTGCCCACATGCTTGGATCCCCTTGGCGGTCACGGGGCCCTCCATCCCCAGGCAAAGGGGAAATTGCATGATCGTATGGAAAATACCAATAACGTTGTTGAGTTTTGTTGCCATGGGAACGGGAGCTCAAACCAGAAATACGGCACATCAGAAAGCGGAAGGCTGCCTGTTGTGGAGGATGCCCAGAGTTCTGTCTTTAAACAATGACATAGCAAAAGAATGAGACACGAAAGGCCAAGAGCTGCTCTGTGGGTTAGTCTTCCATTTCTTTTGACCTTTAACTATAAATTGTCCCGCTTATGACTGTCTCGTAATATAATCTTATATTGTACATGATTTTTCATGTACTTGCTTTAATAAATGGGACTATGTATTCCCCTCTTTCTCTGTTTGTGTGACTTTCTGTGAGTAAAATACTTCACCAAGCAATGAAAGACTCTATTCACCTTCAGCCCACATAAATATCTTATGTTAACATACAAATGCATGAGACCTTCTGCAGTCTGTACCCAGATGTTAGACGTAATGGCTTTTCATCTTCCGGTCTTATCACTAGGTTGCTTTTATTTAGGAATGAGTAGGATTCAAAGAGGAGCTGAATACTTCTGTGGTTAGTGAGCACATCTGCAGCTATAAAAACGCCAGGCCATGGAGGAGTAGGAAGGTCAAACTGCCCCACACGTGTCCTGCAGACAGCAGGACTCTGCCGAGCTCCCCGGTGCTGAAGGAGGTACTTTAAATAGCCAGGGCTGGTTCCTACTGATGCTGGCAGAGCAGAGCTCAGCATCACTCCCAGCTCCAGCCCCAGCTTCCTCTGTCCCCAAAGTCCTTTTCCACCAGCATCTACTGGGATCCACCCTGTGCTAGTGTGTAGCTGATCTGATGTGATTAGAACCGAACTACGGACTTCTGCAGCTTTGGAGTGAGGCCATGGCAAAGAGCCAGCTCCCATCATTCCGTCGTTGGGGCATTTCCACCTGCACAAATGCAAGGCAGGCAAGTGCAAGGCAGTGATGCTCCAGTTTGGCCACTGCTCCATGTGCGTCAAGGCACAGAAAACACTCAGTGAGGAGTGGGCTCCCAACAGCCCCCATGGTGGAGACTCAAAAATTACTGTTTCTTCAAAGCTGGTGGGAATTCGGTCTTCTGCTGGCTTACGACATCCACATCTGTAATGCATCACCGAAACGCACAGCCAAACTTCGTATCAATAGAGGAGGAAGAATAAAGAGCTCGAGCTAGCACGGAGGAGCGATTTTCCCAAGGCAGGGTGGGGCGATCACACCACGACTCCCTCGGCTTTGAGCCGCAGGCCCATGGCAGTGGTGCTGAGCAAGACCTCGGCCGGCTGAGTCAGCCTTATCGGCCGGGGCCGTGCGGGAGGAGCGGGGTTATGGATGGGCTGTCAGGCCCTCCCAGCGGGGCCTGCCTTTATTAGGTAGTGTCACAGCTGCTGGCCACTTTCCACAGGAGTTTTAAAAATGCTTTTAAAAAATCTTCTGGGGAGGGCGTATTAAACATACCGTACTGCGGTGAGAAACAGACCCAGCTGACAGGAGTGTCTGCACAGGACTAGCTAAATTCCTGCTGTATTTATAACATATCCATTGCCCTTTGCACTATCTGCCTGTGTTAGTTTTCAGGAGTCGTGTTAAATTTCTTTTTTACTTTCTTTCTGTCAGGAAGGATGTCAGCCCTGGCTCCTCTGCCCTCTCCGAAGGGGTGGAGGTTCCATGTGGAGTGTACGCATGTGTTGGGCTCTGCTTGTGCCGAGCAAGCGGCCGAGGGCGGCCACGCTCCGGGCGGCTGTGGGGGGAAGAGGGAAAGTCTGACCCAGGGCGGCGGGCAGTGGGTCCCCTCCGGCTTGACCATGCTCCGGGATGCAAGCATAAGGTTTTGCAGGTGACTCCATCCCTTCTCCCCCTTCACAATTCCTCTCTGCTTCCTTTACACCATCGTCCCGCAGCCACCCCAAAACCAAGGCCAGGAGGTCGCAGGGGGCTGCCGCAGCGGCTCGGAGCCCTCTCCGGTGACGGCTCCGTCGGAGCCTCGGGTACGCGCAGCCCATGCTGCACAGCTCTGCAGAGCTGGGACCAGCAGTGCCTGGCCGTGGGGAGAGGAGCTGGTGCTCATCTCACAGTTGAAGGAGGGGCAGGGATGCAGGGTAAAGTCCAGGCAGTAATGTGATGAACTTTGGTGTCAATTCACTTCGCCTGCCTTGAGAAAGTGTCTGTAAGACCATGCAAAGAAATAGTCCTGCTGTGTCTCGGTCGGTTTTTCAGCCAGCAGAGCCTGTGACGCAACTCCTGGCTGGCCGGTGTGAGGTCAGATGCAGAGCAGCTAACGTGGGCTTCCCGCTCACCTGATTTCCCACCCAGTGCCGGTTTAAGTAAATCAATTTAGAAACAGGCTCTTTCGGGCCACACGGTTTCTGTAGGTCCCTGGGGGGTGAGTGCCAAAGGGGAGCTCATTCTTTCCTGCTCAGTTGTTTCCTGGCCGCTCTGGCGCAGCGGTGACAAAGGCCGCATTTAGCAGGAGCCGTGGCAGCGGCCGATGCCATCCAGACGTCGCTCTGCTTGGGCCAGCGATTCACAGAGGCTGTCACAAACAGTCTTCCCTTCATAGCCAGCTTGGGCTCCTGCACTGACAGCCTGGTGGGAGCAGATTTCCCTTTCAGCTGGGTCAGATTAATCCAAAATAATTCTGTCAAGATCAGGAGAGTGACCGTGGCATTACCCATGCCGGGGTGGCTGAGAGCCTATTGATCCCACCAATTCTGCGTTTCAACGTCAAGCTGCTGAGTCAATCACCGGTCTGTATTTGGGTACGTTTAATGTTTTTAAGGGTAAGGGCAGGATCCTCGGGTTTTGCAGAACACATTTCCATTCTTTTACTTTAAGAGAAGCGTGGCACACATCCTAAATACAGAAATACCCATCATTTTCCAGTTGGGTTATAACAGAACCATTGGGACCGTTAAATCTACTCTCTGAATTTCGTGCCAGTTCTTTTGTTAGTACCCAGACTCTGTACAGTAGAAGCTGGTATCATGTTAAAAATTATTTGTGTAATGCATAGTGAAATATATTGCTTACATGTGTAGCCACAACATGTTGGCAAAATGTAAATTTATATTTAAGTTTGATGTGAGGTAACAAGTACTTGCGTATTATCCAATTCTGCTTCCTTGGCTAGCTGAGACTCTTCCCTTCAGGGATAATAACTGTTTTACCACGGCCATGCGGAGCCGGCACAACTACTGGGGGGGTTGGGGGGCAGAATGGATTTGTTCTGAGCACCTACAGCAAGAAAAATGTTCATTATTTCAGTGTTCAGTTTCAGCTGTGGAAGTTTTTGGGCTGGAAACGGATGCATGGGAATGTAGAGCTAGACAAGGCATCCAGTCCCTCACCCCGCTCCGGAGGGTGAAAGATCTGGTTGATCCGGGATCCGGTCGATCCTGCTCTTTCCCGAAGGCGTCAGCCCCCAACTCCTCCGAAAGCCGGCTGGCAGGCCACCCGTGCTGCTTGCGGGAGCTGCACCCCCGGCAGCTTGATACTAAAACAATAATTTCAAGCTTCATCTCTTCTGCTGCAAATTAAACCTGACGCTCTTTATCTCCCCCCGCCCCAGCCTTGCCGGGGGTGGGGGGGGAGCCCATCAGCCCAAGCCTTTGCTCTCCCCCGACGCCCGGCTCTGCTGCAGCTCGTCAAGGGCAGCGGACCGCCCACCCCCTCCGTGTCCGTGTCCCCCCCCCGCGGCTCCTCCGGTCTCCGGCTGCGGGGAGGGAAGAGCCCGGAGCCGCCGCCCGCCCCACGGCCCGAGCTCGGCGTGCTCCCTCCCGGCCGCTCCGGGAATCACAGCCCGGCAGCCGCCGGAGCATCCCGGGCTGCCCTGCAGCCTCCCTGCGGGCAGGACCCCCCCCGACACCCCCTGACACCCCCCCCCGGCTCTGCCCCGGCAGCCAAGGCAGGAGGTTTCAGAATGGCCTCGGCCCAAGCAGCATCCTCTCGCCCCTCTCCGGGACACGGCGAGGGTGGGTGCTCGCCGGGGTGCTGCGTGGCTCCTTTGGGGTGGTTAATTATAACAGGGTGAGGACAAATCTGCTTGGAAATGATGGGAATTAGTCAGAGGACGTGGCCCGCCGGAGGGGAAAGGGAGGGCGACTGGGACCGGCAGGAGGTAGGGTGGTTCTCCGGTGCGTGTAGTGTCCTGTTGTGGATGGATATGTTTTTGGGTAACCCTGGCTGCGGTTGCGGCTAATGGGTCCCCAGCAGAATGTAAAGCGGAGCTGTTTGTGGCCCCGGGGGTGAAGATTAGTGCCAGCCTTCACCAAGATACAGCTCGTGAGGCACAACTAATAAGGAGCTAATAAAGTATTAGGAACCTTATTTAATTCGGCACCATGAAAAACGAGGTGTTTTGCCCTCCTGGGAGAGGGTTGGTAGGCTGCCTTGGCCAGAAGCTGAGGCCTGCGGGGAGAACACCTGTAACACCTTCCTCCACGGGAGGAAATGCAGCTGGAGCCCTTGGCGAGCGGTGACATTTTGAGGACATTTCCCGGGGTCCTGGCAGCGCGGGGCCAACGCCACGCCGAGCTCGTGTTTGAAACCACGGCGTTGCCTTGAGATGGCTCCTGTGAAATAAACAGGTAATACTGCCGCAGCGAGGCACGAAACGTCGCTTTGCCCAGCCAAATGGCTCTAAGGGAACTTTCCAATAGCCCAAGACCGTCCTTGAATTTCCTGCAGCAAAATGATCCCTAAAAGCGATGTGGAAAGGGCAGATGCCGGCATGCATAGCCCTGCTGGGAGTTGGGCAGCCGTGGCCGTGTTCCCTGGGTTGCCCTTCGCTGCTGCCTGCCCGTCGGCAGCGTGTGCGCTGCAGTGTAAAACCGCAGCTGCGAAGCTGTGCCACAAGCTGCGTCCTTAAAGAAAACCTAACACAAGTACTAGTTTTGCCCAGGGCGATTCATTTAATTTTTGGCTCCTCAAAATCATTACAGGGACAGCATGTTAGGCCACAATAGTAGGGTCTGATCCACAGCTAATTAAAAATAGCTTCATCTCTTGGGGCTTGAAACTTTGCTAATTAAGGAAGAGTAATTCTCCTGAAATTAGTAGGGTTTTACAATTTATACTAGCTGAAGATTTGTCTGTAGGGCCAAAATTGTTTTCACATGGTAAGTTTCCACTGTCACACCCATACATGCAATATAAGCCAGATTCAGCAGACTGGAAAGGTGAATGAAGATTTATTTTATGGTATTATAATGTGTTTCTTGAATTAGAAATGAGAAAATATAATTTCATTTTCTTTTGAATTTGCATCCAGCTCTAGAGAAAGTAAAAAAGCCGAGGGACATTTTTTATGTTTACAGCAGATACTGTTACTTAGCCTCTTGGTTGTATTAATAGACATTTTCCAAACATATTATTTTTCTGTATTAACCATGGAGCTTTAAATCTTCATTAACTAGAATGCTTCAGCTCAGTAATTGCTAAATAGAGCTGAAGTAAAGACATACATAACAAAGAGCAGACTAGGAAATAAAAACACACAGTTATATCATCGCAATTATATCAGAAGTTATGCAAATGCCTATAAAGAACCCTTGAATCTGCTCAAATGCCAGAAATTGTTAAATGTATATGCTCTTTACAGATATGGAATTACATTTCTTGCAGTTGCAGTTTAAATCCTTTGCCTGTCTACTTTCTTTCTCTTTTTGTTGATGATTTTATAATGTAAGGGAAGAACACACCCCATCCTGATTTAAGCTCTTTGGTTTATTCAAATGTGCTTAGAAAATGAGGAGCTGAATGGTGCTTCCACCACATGCTCTTTACTGTAGAACCAGTCTTTATGGGAGCAATCTCTGACTCCTGCACTTCCCCTGGATCACGCCAGAAATGAACTGCCTGGTGTGTCCTATCACAGGCCGAGCAAGGAGAAGTATTTGCTCTGAAATAACCCTAGCAAGTGCACAGTGTGAATTTACATATGAAATTAGAGCACGGGCATATGTGGAAGATGTGCTTTCACCTTCCAGCAGCTGAAGTGAAAGGAATTCACTGCCTTATTTAATACCTCTAAGTGAATGTCCATGCTCAGGCATTCACTGTTTACCTTTGCTGAGTATACACTGCACACACTGTACTACTTCTTCTGCCTGGGAAGGAATAAAGATCTACTGTTCAAGACAGCCAAATATTTTTAAAATCAAGTGATGTGCCAGAAAGGATTTCTGGAAGTCCAGAAGTTAACAGTTCCACCGCTGCATTTTGCTGCGCAGATGTTGCTGCTCAGAGGAAGGATCAGGACTCACACTGCCAGGGTTGTCCTGCTTCAACACTGAAATGGGAATTCAGAAAAGATCCTTTGCAGGAGCAGCTCCTGATGGGAGAGAAGAGGAGAGACCTCTGGGAAGAAGACTGACCCTAGTACCTTCTGGCCTGGGAGGCTGTGCATGAGCCACAAATGATACGAAACACAAAGGAAGGACCAAGTGCTCTGCAGGTGGAGGAAAGATATGTTCCCTTTGCTTGCTCATTGCTCCCAGGCCTGGAGGCTGTGGGTAAACATTGCTCTGTCAGAGTGGAATTTACACCGGTGAGCAATCACATTTAGGAATGGCGCCGTCATCCTCCCTAGGATTTTAATTCCGAGATCTGAGATTTCAGAATCTCAGCACAAAGCTAACGAGTCCTCCGCATGAGCATTTTTCATCAGCGGGGTTTCCATTCTAAAGTGTCTATAAAATACATTGTGTGCGAAGAAGGGATGTGACAAGCCAGCACAGGCTGATGCAGAATGAGTAAGGATACGGAGCTGATAGCGCTCGAGCTAGTCGGCAGCGAAACAGCAGAGCCTGCTAGCAGCGTTTGCCTGGGCTGCTCTCTTGAGTACAAAAAAAGAGATGCGGTGATCCTTTCCTCATTTGTGGAATCTCTTCTGGATAAATACATCTCAGTTCCATGTGGAAAACCCACACACATAGAAGGAGCTATGCCCGGAAGATGATAGCCACCTAAAGCACAGTGACTGCAAATTATCCTCTCTCTGGAGAAAAAAAGATTTCATACTGATCCGCCTTCAGCCTGGTTCAATCTGTGTTTTTTTAAGGTCTGGCTTTTCATCCACTAATTAGTAGCCTAAATAAAATACAGGTTGAGATTTTGTTGGTTTGGTTTTTTTTTTCATCGTTTTGTAATGTCTTTTACCCACATTTCTTAACTACATCTTCCCCTAAACCTAAAAGGAATAATATGACCGGCTGGCCTTTCCTATTTCTGGATTTGATTTATGCTGGAGTCTGCGAAAGAATGACTCATAGAGCCTGCTTTACATTGGCCGCTCAGTCTTGTACAAAATCTGTGTTAAAATCCAGGGCATGCCGGGAGGAAGGTTTGCACAGTGCAGCGTGGCATGACCTGAGTCCTTTTCCACACTCCCTCTTGGACTTTCTCTATTCTGTGTCAAAATGTGCTTCTCCTCCACAAACCTCTACATTAAATGTGTTGCAAGGCTAAATCCCTTGCATGTTGTTTTCTGAGCTTTGGCTGGGGTGATCCAGCTGCCTTACTTCAAAGCCTTTGTTTCTTTCACTTAACAGTGAAAATAACTGCTATGCAGCGAATGTAGAGGCCAGATGGGTGATGCTGAGCAGCTGGGTGCTTGCCAGCTGCCCAGGTACGTTCCCCATCGCTTACACCCCAGGGTGCGGTGACACAGGGAGATGGGAATGTGTCTTTCTGCCACAGCTGGGGCTGCTGCTGAACTTCGCTGCAGCTATCAGCATCTTCGCCTGGACTCCGAGGACTTGCCGTATTTTCCTCTTAGTTCAAACAGGGAACACAGGGTGATTCATCATTCCTGCTAGCCAAGTTACAAAAGAGCTTACTCATTTGCTGAGGAGGGGGCCAAACTTTGATTAAAAAGCATAAACGAGGATAGGATTTAAAAAATGTTTCAGCCTGGACAGTGCCTCCTATGCATGTAAACGATCGGGGCTGCAGTTGCTTAGTGCTTTCACAGAGCTGTCCGTCTTAAGTGCCTACAGACAGATTTAGGAGCAGAATATCAGAACATCATCTACAAAAGCTGCCTCACTCCCTGCAAGCCCCTCCAGTGCTTAGCAAGGGCTACAGTTTGCATCCCTACATGCTCTGGTTCTTTTGGGCATCCCTGGACAATTTGGAAAATCTAATTAAAATATGAGGAGTATCATTTTAAATAAGGTAAGAAAGGGAGAATATGTGTCTTTTTCCTTCCCTGTAGTCAGACACCTCTAACTCTGTATAGGTGCACTTAGCTTTAAATAAGCTAGTCAGGCAATTACCAGTTATTTCTATGTTTGCAGAAGTTTAAATGACCTTGTGAACGTGCAGCTGGGCACGGTTCAGAGCGTTGCCAGACCAGCCTCGACTGTACCATAATTACGTTAAATAGGAACACGAGCCGTCGGATTCCTCTCCGGGTTTGTCTTCCCCATGCTGCTGGCGAATCCAGCTTTAGTTTCCCAAACCTGGCGCAGAGACAGCTGGAGCTACCGCTCTGTATGACAGACCTTTTCCATCTGCACCCTGTGTGTTTATCTCACATTAACTCTCGTCTAGCTTATCTGCAGCAGAATTTAAGACATAAATCCCATCCTTTCATTTCTCCTGGTTGCACTTTGGTGTCCTCAAGGGGTGCAGTCTTGAATAACACTGACTGCTGCCTGCCGCCTCCCCAGTCTGCTCAGCTCGGCTGTGCACCAGCATCAGCGTGGCTCTGGACCTCATGGGACTGAGCTCCCAAACTGGTCTTAAGTGCAAAGGGCCTTTTGCCCATTCCAGAAGGATCCTGGCACAGGTCTGACTGCTCAGGAAACGTTCAGACCAGGAGTTTGTTTGCAGCCAAGGTCTCTGAGTTTTACCAGAGGACAAAACTCGATATAGTTGACACCTAGACAAAACTTGGTATAGTTGACACCTCAGTGTTTCACACACTGTGGGTTTGTTTAGCCTGTGCAGGGCAGCCCTGAGCTTGGCCTGAGCTGGCTGCTGGACAAAATTACTTGCAATCCAGAGAGCAGATGCCAAGCGGAGGAGCAGCATGAGTGCATGGAGCAGTGAGCCGTGTGGGCTGTGGTGCTGCACTGTAGATGTGCAGTAACCTGGCGTGGCTTTCTGTTGCTGCTCCTGCGCACAGTGTATCATTCGAAGAGGAAACTGTACCCAAGTCTGTTCACAGTGAGATGTCTATGTCTGGCCACATAGCCTTTTTCCCATGTTTGGCCAGTCTTGTGTCCTAGTCACACTTTTCCTGGTGATGGGCCATGTTTCTCTAATGCTCAGGGGTTCTGATTCAGGATGGCTTCCTGACAAACGCTCAGGAATTTTGCTATCGGCAAATGCTCCGTGATTTTGCTGTCAGCTGGGTACCAGACAGTGACTGAGTAACACCAGTGCTGAGCCCACAGGTGCAGCCAGCACAGGAGACTCCTCCGAGTCCTGTACCCTCTCCCCCTGCTTCTGCCCATCATCAACAATGGATCTTGTATTTCCTTTGGTACGCCAAATCCTCAGCTTGTAAGATCCACCTGGGCACACACTAAAGGAAGACTAATAATTAGATGATACTTCAGCAGACACCACTTCCATAGAGTAGCATGATCTTTTAGCTATGGTAGATGTAAAGACACCAGTCAGACTTTTGGCTGAATCTTTGAACAGCAGATTGGATGTTGGCATGCCTTGGTTTTTGGCTTCCATTCTTGCTCTTCTAGGATCTGGTGTGATTATTTTTTCATTCACAAAAAACAAAGGAAGAGCAACAGACACACAGCTAAGTTTAGAATTTATTAATGTATGAGGTCAATTTACCCATGTACTTTTTAGCTACACTGTCAGGGAGAAACCTGAGCTACACTAAGGTCAGAGTTCTCTTATCCAGACATATCCCTACCTCCTCTGTTCTGACTCAATGCATTGTTTTATGGGAAATACTATACTGTGCTATGTAAGTACTTTTAGATAGTTTTAATACTTCCTCTGCTAAGGTCTCGGACAAAAGCCTTGTAATTTGAGAGACAAGGGGGCATCCAAAAATACTTGTGTGTGCATTTGGCAGCCAATCTCTTTGCAAAGGGATTTTGGCTCCACTTTTAAGGAAGGTAAGGGCTTGAAACACTCACAGGATGCTTGGTTCTCCTGGTTTTAAACCAGATCTCTGTGTCATAGCTCTCCAGGTGCTAGGTGGGGTTGTGCTGAAGGGACATCAACCCGGACTGGTAGAATCAGATGTTAAAAAACCACCTCCAGCCATTCCCCCTCCTCTCCCTGGACCATGGCTCAGTGAGCAGTATCTCCTCCTTCTTCTCTTCTACCAGAAATCTCTCACCCTCATTCCAGGGGCAGAAGCAAAGGAGCAGTTTTTAACCTGAGACATGCTCCTGGTGCCAGCCAGGGCCACTCTGCAAGCCCAGCAACTTCATGTGAAAGAATTTCAAAGCCAATACAGCTAAAGCAAAACTGGTACTTTATAAGGATAACACTTAATATAGTATTTAGAAATGTTAAGTAGTCAAAGCTTTTTGTGCTAATACTACATCATACGGTCTGTATACACAGTCAAAAGGACTGCACAGCTGATTATTCACATGAACAGACTCATGTGTTCTTGTGTTCCCTCTACAAACACATTTTTAGTCCTTTCCACTAAAACAGAGAAAAAAAACCCCTATTTCTCTGTAACATAAGAGCAAAAAGTTTATCATAAAAATAGGTTAAAGAAGCATCAGAACTGAGTAAGAAATCTGGCTCTGAGTCACATCGTCTCTGAAGACTAATGCTGTTTTTACAGTCTTTAAAATGTACCAATATCTTTAGTGCCATCATAGCCATACAGATTGCTTCTTTCAGTGACAGTAATGCAATCTTTTCTAAATATATGATGGAAATTAACTTCAGCCAAATAAATGGTAATGTACAAAGCGTATGTATGTCCAACATATGGAGCTCTGTTAGGGTGTTCTGGTGACAGGACAGCCGCGCCCTTTTATTATGGTTTATGGTGTTAGCAGTTGCTTAAAAGCTTCAGTGAAATTGCACCCTTATGTTAGATATTTATTTCCCTATTTTCCACTTTCTTTATGGATTCTGGTATGGTGAGTCATCTCCCAAAACCTGGCTTTTTCAGTCACATTTTGCTAGATCTCTGTTCAGCGAATGGACTTGTGATGGTGGAGTGAATCTGGAAAGCAAGAGGTAGCTTGTTCTTGGCGTCTTGTATGGTCTGATTCGGTTTCTGACTCTAATATTGAAAAGATGTTATTTTTGGCTAAGGTAATCGTTACGACTGGTAATGGTGATGGCAGCTCTGAACTGCTGTCAATACTGGTTGGTGTAGGGGAAAGAAAGTAAATTAGATGTTCTGGTGAGCTGGGGAAATGATCTTCTCTGGCTTTGTTTCAGCTCTGTCCATGCCTCAGTCGTTGAGTCTGACCTCACCCAAAGGTGTGCCGTCACCCCACGAACCGCAGCGGGGTCTCGGGCCGCTCCTTGGCGGAGGCCAGGCCGCTCATGCCAACATGGAGACCGGCCATCCCTTCCCTCACCTGCCACACCCTGCTCGTACGTTCCAGTCACGTTCCAGCACAGAGATCATCCTATTTCCCTTTTAAACGTAATCTTCCTTCTCCTCATGAGACTATCAGCTTACAAGATGTCGGCGATGGGGTCACCCCAGCCCATGCCGGCTCGGCGGCCGTGCGGGCAGTGCCGGAGCCGCAGGAACAGCGAGCCCGCCGGGAAGGCTTTCCGAGCCGGGCAGGCAGTTTTTAGAAAGCAAGCAGGACTGCCATGCGGTGTTTCATTTCTCTGCGGAACCCTCTTTTAACCGGGCAACACCCGCCTTCCACACCAGCCCCGGCCCGACAGTCGCGCCTCAGGGCCCTGACAGCATCGCGGGCGGGGCGGGGCGCGTGCTGAGGGGCAGGTGCGCCGCTACTGGCGGTATTACGGCGGAGGGGCGGGGCTGGGGCGGGGCTTCAAACGTGGCGGCGGCTCAATAGGAGCGGGGCCGGGGGCGGGCCGGCCGGCTGGCCGGGCGGGCGGTGGCGGCGGCGCGGCTGGAAGGGCCGGGGCGGTTCTAGAAGCGCGGCGAGCTGCCGGGTGAGCCGGGCGGGGGGCTCGGGGATCGTGGGGGGGCCGCTGTGAAGGAGCGAGGGGAGAGCGGTGAGCCCTGCCCGGCGGCGGGGACGGGGCTGGGAGGGAGCGGGGCGGGGGGGGGAATTGGGGTGGTCGTCAGGCCGAGATGAGCGTTTGGGCAGGCGGGTGGGAGCTGACTGGAAATGGGGATCCAGCTTTGAAGTGCCGCGGTTAAATGCTCGACTGGTCCCCGAAGAAGGCGTTCTCCCCCCCTGCTTTGTGTCCGCGGGTCCCGGGCAACTCCCTGCGAGCAACACCCGCGGTTGGGTGCCTCGTTACTGGGTTTAACTGGCGGGGTGAGCAAATGGCAGCCTCCGGGCTCGGTCCTGCCTCCGACAGGGGACTGCAGCTTAGCTGGGGGAGAAAGCCGAAATTGACCTTTCGGGGAAAAAAAATCCCTGGGTTTCTGTAAGCACGTTGGAGGTATCATAATTATGAAAAATGTGGAAGGGCTGATTCCCCTTTTCCTTGCCCTCTGGGTTTAGAGATGACTGATATTACCACTTAAAAAGATTACTGTGCGTCAGCTGCATCAACTGGCTGTGTGTGCGCTTCCAGCCTGCCGTAGGCTCCAGGGACAGCAGACCATGTCTTAACTGTCATAAAAGTGTTCAAAATCCACTTGTTCTACTCCCGTCTCGTTTTGTTTTAACCCTAGATTTGTTTTCCAAAAAAATGCTTGTCCTTATTTTTGTCAAAGCACACAGATGTGCAGCTGAGCTGGGGTGATAAGCCAGGAGAGCGCAGACAGTCGGGTGTGTGACTGGTACGATGCGGTAATCAAAGCCTTGGTGGAAAAGGGTTGTGCAAATGCAGTGGAGGGCAGGCTGGCGTGAAAGCTAAAGGCCCTACCTAGAGCCTTGTCAGAGCTCAGCTGGGGTACAATAGCTTGCTACGGCATAGTAATGCAAAACATGCTTTTGACCAGACAGGAATAATTTTATTTCAAGCACCGAAGAATGTCCTTATAACCTGGAAGCAAGGAGGAAAGAGGCTGTGTAAATAAAGACTACTATGTTTGGAGCTGTCTGGCTTTGTGGTGTTTTGTATTCCTAGCCAGTAGTCACCCCTGTTCCTCAGTAGAAAGTATTGAAGGTAGGCTTTCCCAGAAGACATTTTTGTAACTTAACCTCTTGCCCGTTAATTTTATAGGTGCTCTGTGAGGGCAAAGCTGAGCTGAAAGACCACGACAGCCGTCCTCACCAGGGTAATACTTCAGCTTTCTGGCGTTAAGGACCTAGGACATAGTCCTGCAGGTATGTTGTAAATATATATAGCAACCAGTAACTTCCACTCATATTTTACAGGCAGAACATTACTCTGCAGTTGTAAATTGGCATTGCTATGACACTAACAGACAAGAATTTTGCTTCTTGCTTCTGCCATAATTTCTTGAGATTAATTTTTTTTAATGTAGCTAATCATACTCTGGGAAGCAGTGCAGGAAGTATGAGCCCAGAGTATGATTTTGTATTTCAAAGACAGTAACAGCAGAGGGAGCATAATTTACCATTTAGTATAAGAAGTTTTTCAGTCTAGGTTTAAGTCAGGAATCCAGTCTGTTTATAATTTCCATGCTGTGCATATTGGCAAACTTCCAAAGAAGCAAGCTGTAAACATAGATACTTTTCCTATGACTAGTTCTGATTTTTGTGTATGATTTTCTGTATGTCTGAGAAATGAGAATGTGCAGTATGGTAGGGGGCACATTCTAGGGTGATCTTAGAATAGAGTTAACGCCCGCACCTCTGAGATAATGTCTGATTTTAATTAAATTGCTGATATTAATTGAGAGAAACAGTTCATTGACAGTAGACCTTTTTATATAAAAAAACCCTTCTTTCTGAACAGGAAGATTTTTTTAATGCTATATGAGCATATGGAAGGTTATGTTAAGTATCATGATGTACTAAAATTATGGGCTTTGCACAGTAAAATGCACTCTAAATTCTGATGCTGAAAAATAAGCTCTAGTGGAAAAAGAGCATGCAGTCTTGCTGTCTTCGCTAACAGTGTGGGATTTGACTCTAGGCTGCTTCATAGGGGATGAGCTTGCAGATGCTACAGAGTAAGATGCAGGCAGATTTGCTGTGCCTTAGACTAGCATGAATTTTCTTGCCTGCTGGAGTGCGGAAGAAATATTCTTTGCTATGGTTTTAAAAAAAAACTTTTGGGAGCTAATCAAGATGATTATAGTTTCTAAGGTTGTTATTATTATAATGAAGGATAACACAAGCCATTCTATATTAGAAGAAATGTATGCAGTTTTGCATGAATGTGCTGTATCCTTGTTAATGCGTGCAAATAAACAGCTTTTCCTCCTTTTCTTTTGGCTTGCCTTAAAAAAACGAGGCAATCATGTTGTATTATTTGCTAGGCAGTTATAATTGTTTTCAGATGCACATTAAACCCTTTGGCAAGAAAGGTGGTGATGCTGACTTAAGCTGATTTGAGCAGTAAATCCAATGTGTACTGGAGGAAGGGGCTGGGAAGCAGTTATTTGATGATGAAGAAAGAAGAGAACTCGCTGATGAGGAGGCACCTAATATTGAAAGGGAGCAATGCCTTTTGTGTCTCCCTGGGTATGACTGAGAGCTAGCTATTTGTAGCAAGGTAACTGCATGCTGTGCTGGCAGTGTTGTGAATCCTGACATGAGGTTCAAGATATGACAGTGTGGTCTGGGTAGGGCACTGACAGGCATTTAAATCCAAAGTTCTTTGGATCAGAGGAGTGGTTGAACGTTGGAGCATCTGGTTGAACATGGAGCATTCATGTGGATAATGAATTTTGGCCCTGAACTACTTGTTTCAAAATCTTCAGCCAGTGGTGAGGGTTTACTTTCTTAGGATAAAATTAATATGTTTCCGTAGTATTTAATAACTTTTAAATAGTTTTATAGGTGCCATCATGTGCCAGGCATCTTCTGGCTATTGCGTCAGGCTAATCTGCAAGACTTGAAATACTGCTACAAGCTGGATGTTTTTTATGGCTGCTTTTCTTATAGAGGTATTGAGAGAAACTCTTCCTTGGCAACATCTTGAAAATATGTTTACAATTCAGACCATTTTTTGGCTCTAATAAGTATGTAAGCAATCTTGCAGTTTTTTGTTTGTACCATTTTCCACTTAAATGTAATTAGCCTTGTCTATGGCCATCAATACTGATAGCAAGTTGTTGCCTACTTTTGAAGCTCCATTGTTTGTGGAGGGGGAAGGTGATGAAGCCAGCTGTGCAGTCAGTTCAGTACTTCTTGCTGTGTCTGCAAGCAATAAGGCAGTGGGTGGAAAGTACTGGCATTTGGAGAAGCCCCAAACAGACCTGTCTCATCCAAGAGTCCAACCTCAAATTGGTGTTTGAGGATGGACCATTTTTTCAGATCCTGGCATGTGGGCCTCAGCAGTATATGAACCAAGAACCCAGCTGTGGCCTGAGGTGACTTTGAAGTAGTGATTTGCTTGTTAGATTTCACCATGATACTTTAAATTTAGATGCATGTGGAAGCAGCTGCTTTAGCAGTGATTTTTCAGGTGTCTTTAATAACATAGGCAAGCACAGAAGAGGAGACAGGCTGTAACCCTTACTTGTGTCATCAGCCTGTAAGTTGTTGCATTGCGATGGTTTAGAAAAATGATATATTAATTGGATTTTGGCAGTATCTAGTTGTGATACTTTGTCTCACAAAATTTATTGCCCTGTAGCAAAGTGTGGGTCTGTAAGAATAGAACCAAACTAGGGAACAGTAGTCTACCTTAATTGCTTGGAAGAAACCATTGCAGTATGCTCTGAAAAAAAAAAACCAAACAAAAACAACCCCCCAAAAAACCCCAACCCAAACCCAAACCAAAAACCTGGAAGAAACAGAAAAATAGAACTGATATGAGTAATTAAAATTTGTCAGGAAGGAAATGTATAGCAGAGAATGTCTGATGACCTAAGATACTGACAGAGCAGTGATTTCTGCTGTGATCTGTGCTCAGTATTGATGGCATTCTGAAGCAGTGAGTTGGCAGTCTGCTGACCAGTGATGGTATGCAGGTTTTTGACTGTAATTTCGTATGGATCAGTGAAGTACTGCACCCTTAGTGCTCTCTTTTCACTTTTGATCTGTTACATGTTATACCTGTTTTAGCTGTGAGGTAGTGTCATCTGAGTTTTATGTACAGGGAACTGAAATATAGACTTAGAAAGAAATGTGTTCACAGGAGCTGAAATTAACCCTGTGAAATGTTCCCCCTCCTGCACGTAGTCTTTGGAAAGAGAGGTGACTTTGCTGGTAGCAGTTTAGAGCAGCTAAATTACACCCCAGTTCCATACCTCTTCTGGAGAAGCCTGACAGCAAAGGGAGTGCTGTCATGTCTAAGTGGTGGAGTGGTAGAATACTGTGGGTTTTTTCCAGAGTTCCTGTGATCAAAATTAAGAGTTCACAATACAGCAGGAGTAACACTCTGGCCTGATTTGCCATAATAAGCAACAGTAAGAGGTATGACTTTTATTCTTTAAATTACACAGACTGGTCTTATGTTGGTTCCGCTTAGTTTAATTCTTCTGCATGAGAAGTCTGTGCAAATTTGGAGCCTGGACGAAGGACTCGCTTTTGTCAGTCCCTGTTTTTAGTTAGCCTGTCAGGCAATTGAAGGGTTTCTTCTGACTTGTTTTGTTCTTCTGAGCACACCCTCATCTGGGAATGAAAACTGACATCAGGAGTGAATGATCAGGCATGAGATAGGTAATTGAAGATGCCAGTTGCACTATTGTGTGTGGTGCTACTATTACATTTGTAAAAAAAAAAAAAAGCTGTAGAATGTAAATCAAGTCCCCCTATACACCATTGTGCCAACTGAATGGTACTTGTTGAGGCTCTTTTGTGGGGTGAAGCTGGGGAGAGGGGTTCATGCTTTTATGGCCTCTAGCTTCAGCATATGTGGGTACGTGTGCTGCCTCCTGTCTAAAGGAAGGCTCTGTGAGGGTCCTGCTCTTGTGCTGTGGTGTACAGTGGAGACTGCAGCCTATCAGTTTGATCAGAAGTGGGAGTCCTAAAGGGACTGGATGAGTAATAAGTATTTCTTTCCTCTTCTGACCCGAAAAAAGTCCTCCCTTTGGCTTGTGTGGGAGCTGGCTTGAATCCCCCATGACTGGTTATGAAATTCAGAGTGGGTGAGAAACTGATAACCCTGGTAGGTGTGCAAACAGCTTTTCTTTTATAGGTCAGGTCCATGTTTTTATATCTTCTTGATTAAGAATTTTTAGAAAGCTTATTTAATTAATTCAGTCTAACTTGTGGAAAAAAATTCCTTCCTAGTCTATTTTGTCTATAAGAACCTTTTTTCCTTCTGCCAGTGCTCTCTGAAGTCTGACAGCACTCTTTCCAGTGGGAGCAATGATTCATTGAGGTCTTACACTCTGAAGAAGTAAAGCGTTTGTACAATATCCATTTCATTAGCTTCTTAGCTCTGCTGGCTGGGCATATTTAAGGGAAGGAAAGGAGCAAAACATTAAATATGTGTTACTGTATGCAGAGAAGCTCAGTTCTATCGGTGTTGCTGGAACAGCTTCTCACTGCGGTGAGAACTGTCTCTCAGGTAAGCAGTGGTGTAAGTGCACATCTCCTACGTACACATGGCCTCAGGATCCCTGTGCTGATGGCACTTGAGGTAGCCTGACAAGCCAGGGCAGTACGCTCGTTGTCCTGGGCTGTCTTACAGCACAAGCTCAGGAGAGTGTGAACTGCCTGCTCTCAGTTCCTGCATGGCGGGGTTCTTGTAGCCCAAGGCTGAACTGAGCCCAGTGGCTCTGCTCAAGCCTTCTCCATCTGTTGCAGAGGAGTGTTGCTATTCTCACTTAAATAAAAGGAGATCTTAAATTCACCTGTCCAGCACGATGTCTTTGTCATTTGAAGATGCTGTTGAAAAAAAGCCAAGAACCTAGGCAGTATTTGTGTAACACAGACTTCTTACCTGGCATTCCTATGCAACTAAGTTCTTCCATTCTCTGTGTGAATAAAACACACTGGCTTTATAAACGTTTGTCTCAGTTATTGAGGTAGGAGGTGCTAATGTCCCTTCTGCCTCCCTTACCCTCTTTGTTAGCAGATGGTTTAGCTATGGTGGGGTGGGCATGCATACGTGTGTGTGTGTGCACACATGCTCGTGCTGTCCAAGAATGTGGTTATAACATTATGTTCAGCCTCCTGTAATTCACTATTTGTGCTGGTTTTCCGAGTAACAGCTGTGAAAAGAATGTGTATAAACAATTTAAAAACCCTGCAGCCAGGTGTCCTGCTTGTTCAAGCAAGAGCTGATTTCTCTGTTTACTGAGGTTTCTGTTTATTGACTCAAGTAAATCTGAGTGGGATGGCAAAGCTGTTAAAGATCTGCTATAAAGACAAGCTGCTAGCTGTAGTAAGTGTTCTTCTTGGCAGATATCCTCAGCCATGAGAGAACATGGTGGGGAGGTGCAGGGCGGAGAATGTAAAGTGGTGTTGTTTTAACTGGAAAATTCCCTTGTAATTGTTTTGCCAGGCTTTGTGTAGTGCATCCAAAAAACCACTCCATGAAATGACAACAGACTATGCAGATGGACAGTTGTGTCTTAATATATCCAAATTAATGTATTTCCCAAGTGCTCTTGACTTGCTGTGCTTTCTGCTACATCACTTATTGTGGCTTTCAGTATTGGCAGACCTCCGCATGGTACTATTCATTCAGCTTTACTCAATTCTCAGATTACCCATGTACTCTTTCTGAACTAACTCAAACAAGCATTTTGGGAATATGTGGTTTGCAGGGGGGTGAGAAACAGAAGAGGGAAAGGAGAAGACTTATTATGATGCTGTGAGACACTTTCCTGCTTAGTCATGCTTGCAAACTTGTGGTAAATGTTTCTGATTCCTCATGTAGTCTTTTAAGGCAATCAAAAGAATACTTTAAAAACAGTCGTCTTGGCATGTGGTAATACATAGCAGAGAACAGAGCTATTTCTAATGTTTGAAGTGATGATAGTATCACTGGCAGTGTGTTTGGTGTTTATGTCCCTGGCACCGGTGAGCTCAGCTGAGGGTAAGGGCTTCTATCATGCTGTGGGCTTGAAAATCCCAGAAGGAAAGGGCAATATCCACCTTTCACCTTGTGTCTCATATTGTGCAGGCAGATATGTGGAGCCCAAGGGAACAATGAGCTAGAGTTGTTCCAGAATTATCTTATTTTAATACCTTCCCACTTGCTGCATTACTTGAAATTTTAGGATATTCCATGTACTTTTCCTTCCCTTCATCCCCTTTTCTCATCAGATTTAAGTGATTCCATTTTCCCCCAAATAGCTGTATGTTGTTTACTGTATTTGGAGTAACAGTGGGTTGCAAGTGGTCATTTCCAGCTGCCAGTTTATCCAGTTACAACAGGTAGGAAAAAAGAATAATTGCTTCTTAAATTAAGGTGAACTAGTTGTCATCTTCCTTTTGACACGGTATGCATGGGTGTTACACGAGAGCTCAGTGTTTGCTGAGCTGCAGTACTTGCATGTGAGGGCTGGTTGTGGTGGCTGTTCTTGCTCAGTGAACAGGCAGCTCTGGAGGGAGCTGTGGGCTGGTTCAAGTACAGTGCAGGCTCCTCATAAATTCCCTGGAAGAGGCAGTCCTGGCCATCAGATCTACCAGGAGAATTACAGCTTCCAGGAGGCACTTCTGTACAGACTTTGCATCCCTTACTTCACTTGTCTGCTACCTTGTCTGCCTGTCTGTGCAGCCTGGCTTTCCCTGCCATGCCCTCAGTGAGCTGTGTTCTTAGAAATGTAACAGTCTGCTTTCAGCCTCCATCTTAAGGGGCTGGGTTTCTAAGCTGGCACAGCCTTTGAAATACTGAAGTCATAAGGGCTGTGCCTAGAGGCCAATATGCTGAGATGATGCATCTTGAATAAGCAGTGTTGGAAATTTCACTTTCAACTTTTCCAACCATTGCTGCCACTTCCACGGTACAAAAGGCTATATTTCTCTATTTGTCTTTCTCACTATTTGTATTTCTAGACAGTTTTTATATGACTGAGTTTCACAGCATGCTACAAGTCTGACCATTTAATTTAGACATTTATTATTATTGGAATATAATACAACTTTGTATACTCTCCTATTTTCCAGCTATAATTATGCATGGAGTGGAAGGCATTGAGCTGTCCTTGCAGAAGATCTTGTTCTCACTGTCTCAATGGACAAATACATTGCTTCCACATCTGTCATGTGGGCCTTCCATGGGCTGCAGTCTCTTCCATGTAAATCTGAAAGAGTATACCAGATAGCATTTGAGACTTAAGTAACAGCTCCTGTGGTTGAAGAAGACTTTTTTTCAAGCTTCACTGATTAGAATTCAGTATTTCAAGGATCTAATAATTTTCATGAGGGTGAAATGACTGAAGATATGAAGATTAATGCCTTGGGGTTTTTTCTTACAAACAAGTTAATCATTTTTACTCCTCCTTTTCCTTTTAATTTGTTACAGGGTTGAGCTATCTGGAAGATGAAGCCCTGGCTGCAGTTGGTGTTCTTTACCTGTATTTTCTTGATCTGGCACACAGAAGCAGAGTTCTTCACCTCCATAGGTAGCAAAAGAACATATGCACGATGTTGTGATGTAGTTAATGTGATGGCCAAAGCTGTTAAGGTTTACAGTTGGAGCATGTGGCTTTCTTCATATGGCTCTATCAAGCACTGTCCACATTAGGAAAAGCTACTCTTCTGCAACCTTGATGCTATTCTGCATTGCAAGTCTTGCATAGTGCAATTTGTTTGCAGTTGGGTAACTTAGCACACTGTGACCAACATGATGCAAGTTTCTCTGGGGGCCCTGTGGGTTAAATAAGACAGTGCCTGTGTTTTATGAAGAATTGTGCACCTGTTGTCATCTTGAACACAGCCTGAACCTTATGCTAAAAAGCTTAGTCCTGAATTTATGATTTATGGAAAGAATTTAAGTGATAAATATGTGAAATATTTACTTTCACAGAACCTGGAATCTCCTGTCTACTTAAAAAGCTGGAGTCAGGTGTTGAAAGGAAAAATTAATATCCTCCTTACCTTATGTGTGTTTTGTAAGATCTGAGTAAATCCTGAAGAATTCACATTGTTATAGGTCCTGAAAATAAATTTATTTTTATGACAACTTAGTTCTTGTGTTCTAATAGCTGTGATACAGCCATGTGTGATTGTGGTAGAGCCTAAAAATAAGCACAAACTGAGTTTTCTGCTGTGACTTGGTCTAATGTTTTCCGGTGGGATGGTGGTGGGAGTTCCCCCCACTAAGGATATTGGAGATTAACTACAACTGCCTGTTCTCCGGAATATGCTTTGAGCTCAGTGGAGCTATGTTTCTGAATGGTAAAACTCAAAACTCACAATGGTTTATTTTGCACCACGGTGTGGAACTGCTCAGCCAGAGCAAGGCAGAGTGGTGTTTCACTACCAAACTCCAGCACATGCGCCTGTGCTCTGGAGTTGGCTAAACAGTATTTAACTACATGCGTATTATTTGGTTCTCTTTTTCCTAAGTTAAGTAGCTTTTTGCATAGAGTTACTGTGAAGGATCACCTTTTCTTTACACTTACCTATTTCTGAACCTTTCCTAACTGAAAATAGCACAGCCTGCTGACTTCCAGCTGCTTAATCATGCCTCATTAATAATTACTTCGGAATGCTGAAACTAAAGCTGTGGCTGCATTTATAAATCTCATCCGGTCTTTCAGTGTTTGGTCTTTGAAAAGTTTGTCATAGCAATTAGGATTGACATGCTAGCAATTTCCACTAATGCTAATCGGGAGAGAGTGTGTGTGTCAGTCTATAAACATTAGACTGAAATTCCTCTGTATTTAATGTTAGGTTGTGTTTCCACAGTTACCCATATTGAAAAGCTGTAATTTTAAGTGATGCCAATGGTTAGACTAATAATTTATTAGTGTGACGTAATCTGTATCCATATGTAGAACAGATGCTTTGGCAACTGTTTGGATCTTTCGTTGCTTTTGACTCAGTAGCTGTATTAATGTCAAACCATTCTTTTGATTGTTTTGCATACAATTGTAATATTAAAAGTAATTCAGAGGCAGTGGAAGGGTCGCAGCAAAGCTACATGAGCCATTGAAGTTGGGATTTTAAAAGCCCCTTGAAGCCTTTGAATGCCAGACCTGTATGTGTAACAGCTTTTGTGGTTTACAGGCATTGAAGTGCATGCCCTTAATTTGTCTGTTCTTTGTGGTGGTTTTAATAGCCCTAGAGCATCTGAGGTCTACCGTCTGTGCTGTTGGAAATTGTTACATTTTTAGGTCTGATTAACATTTGCTCATATTCTGTTTTTAGGTCAGATGACAGACCTGATTTATGCGGAGAAAGACTTGGTACAATCTTTAAAGGAATATATCCGAGCAGAAGAGAACAAGCTCTCTCAGATTAAAAGGTAGGGGGAGAGGTTTGCATAATGAAGAGTGGCAAAATGGCTTCTCCGTGTTCAATTAAACCACACCTTTCTGTCACCACTCTTTGCTGCTAGATCTTGTTAGTATTTCCTCAATAGATGATCACAGTGAGACCATAGGTACTAAATTGGCTGTAACTTATTCCCATGAACCTGCAGAGAGGGGGTCCTGCTTCAGATATCGTTTAGACTTTGCTTGTTTAGAAACTGTTTTCTGCTAGGCTCTTCCCACTTTTCTTGTCCTTGTACCATCACAGTGCTCCTGTGGAGAAGACAGTACTCACGTCAGAGGAGTCTTGTCCATGTGAGTTAAATGCCTCTGGATGCTAGTGCTCTGTGCTACCTGTTGTTTCCTGGCATCAGCACTGCTTACAATGGCAAAGTGTGCCAGTTGTGTTTAGTGGAGTCCCTGCCTTCCTTCCTGTGTTGGCTTTGCCCTCAGGGACAACTTTCCTGCCTTGTTCTCTTCAGTTGCCGACCTGGCTACAGCACATCTCGGACATTATCATGATTGCTTTAGTTCACTCGAAAGGCTCTTGCTGACAACTGATGTTTTCTGTGTCCCTTAGGAAGACTGTTAATACTTATCTAGCTGAAAGTAATATCTAATAGGGCGTGACACTAGAATAGTCTAAATGAGGTCCAGGTTCAGAAAAGCTGAGTGCCTCTATTTAGAGCCATGCTTTCCAAGGAACTTCTGAACTCCAGGCTATATGTGGCAGTTTGATCTCCCTTTGGGGATATAGGGTGGGGATAGGGCTATGGAGTAGTGAAATGATAGGAACTCCATGTCATTTGTATACACAAATGTTCATTTCTTGAAGAGCTGCCCTTTTGAAGAAAAGCAGTCTCCTCTTCAAGTATTGTTAAAGGGAAGGTCAGTTCAATCTATGTATAAACTGGTCTTTTTTCAAAAAAAGTCTTTTTTCATGGACTGACATATATAACTGTTTTTTTTAATGTGTTAAATTTTCAGTTGACTCATATTTTGGTGTATTTGTAAGCAAGATATTCTACCACTGTGTCAATATTTGAGCCCTCGTGCCCTGCTCATGTTTGAGGCATATGCTTTGTAACAGAAGTACTACATTTTATCATTTGAATATGATAACACTTTTCAGCACTCTGTCTATTAGTTCCAGAGATATGTTTATGATTCAAAAGCACATTGTGATGTGTGTAAAGAGACTAGAACTGGACAGTGTTTACTACCTTGCAAAACACATATTAGAAGTAGTGACAGTCTAAGTTAAAAAGAGGGTGGAGGTGAGACTGACTTTGATATATGTTGTTAATCTGATATCCCTGCAAAGGATCTCTGGAAAAGCCATCTTTTGTTGTGTTGCAACGTCATAGTATAGGGAAGCCAGGTAGTCTGACAATTTTTACCTGTGTTTATGTAAAGTTGTTTGTAACCATAGTTCATTCATGGCTTACTGAGTTTGAGATTACAGGCTCAAAGGGAATTTCTTATGTTCAATAATTAGCTTCTCTCAGCAAATTGTTTTCTTCCTATTGAGTACTGGAGAGAGGAACACACAGGTTGGCCAGATGCTTGTGTTAAGGAATAATATGAAGGGCAACAGAAGAAATTCTCGCTGTAGCATGAGCAATGTAGTTGGCAGTTCAAATGTACTGGAGCACAGAGGATAAGGTTTCCCACTACTGCTTTGAAGCTGACCAACAGTGCAATCTAGGTGACTGGCAGCACTGCCACCATACTGTCTGAGGGTTTCCAGTCTGAAAATCAAAGCTTATGGTTTAGTTTCCATAAAGCTAAAAAGCTCTTGGAGTTTTATTTATGCTTGTATTTTTATTAAGAGATAGATAAATGACACTCACAGTGATTGAGTACTATATATCATTATTTTCTGAAGTGCAGTATGCTGAAAATTGATGACTAAGACTCATTGAAAGTGAGATGCATGCTTACTGGAGTAAGGCTTAAAATAGTAAGCAGGGAAACAAATCCTTTTAAAAGAAAGACTATTATAATTAAAAAAAAATCAGTTGTACTTCACTTTATCCTTGTGAAGTTGAAAGCTTGAAAGCTGGTTATGATGGCAAAAGCAGCAATAAATTGATTCTAGCTGTGTAATTAGAATGACTTAAGAAGGAAGACATGCATTCATAAATTATTCTCAGACTGAGGCATATGATTCTCGTTCTAGCTGGGCTGAAAAAATGGATGTACTGACTAGCAAATCAGCCACTGATCCAGAAGGGTATCTGGCACATCCTGTAAATGCATATAAGCTGGTGAAGCGTTTAAATACTGACTGGCTGGAATTGGAAAACCTAGTTCTTCAGGATACAACAAATGGTAAGGAGTTACAGGGGAGAAGATATCAGGAGGTAGCCTTACAGCACAGTTGCTTATCCTCCTTGTATTCTGGAAAGCTGCAAACTCAGCTGTGGTTCAAATATTACTGCTAAGTTTGTTTGAAACAAACTAATGACTGGCCTCTCATTTACTGGTTACCCAAGTGCATGAAACTTGCCACTGAAACACATCTCAGTCAAGACTCAAAGAAACTGTTATCTGTCTTAGGCCTGTTATGTTTTGTTTGGTTTGTGCTGCTTGGGGAAAAGGGGTGAAGAGGATATACTGAAGTTGTCAACTGTGTTGGCAGCTATTTATTGTTTTACGTCTAGTCTTTAGCTTTATGTTCCTTTATATAAAAACTTACTCATCTGCTTTCCCAGTCTGCTGCTTCTCTTGGTGATCATTGTTTTTTGACCATGTTGATCAGTAGATAAGATTTAAGAATCAAAATGAGACCCATACTGAACTGGTGAAGGAATTCATATCAGCCCCAGCATTAACAGTTGGCAGATGTTATAGTCAGTCTGTTGATAACAGGATAACATACAATTGCTACCTGTAAACCTATCCTTCCAAATCAAATGTTTCTACTACTAATCTTTGGGTTTGCATCATATTGTCAAAGTACCTGCCTGAATTTGCTTCCATAGCTTTTTTTTAAATACGTGTTTATTTTTACTGGCCTCCTTGAAAGTAAGGGAGAAGAGGCTATGTTTTTCAGGCAGAACACTGCATGTTTTCCCTTTCTACTCTGCATATGCTAAAGTTTAGGTACTTCGAAGCTTTTTCCAGCCAAGATTTTTTTATTGCCTTTTGGAACAGTCATCCTAGATGGAAATAAAATACTCAATTCTATTGAGTACTTCTGTCATTAATTCTTTTTCTAAAGGCTTCCTTTTCCAGTTCTGCTTGCTGCATGACTGGAAAAAGCTGGGTTGTTTTCCTTCAGTTGATTGCCCCCACTTCTGCCCAACCAGCCTGCTGTGTAACCTTGATATGTTTATGTAGTGCATTTAATTTAACTTCTAAATGTCACCTGGTTTACTTGTCAGGTTTAAAAGCCTCCTACTGAGTAAGGTCCTACCCCTGCTGAGGGAATCCTGGATCAGGGTCTCTGTCCCTTGAGCTGAGACTTGAAAAGCTCTTACGGCTTTACAGGTTGGAGTAAAGACTCTGAAATAGTTGTCCAGTACTATGATCTGCAGTTGTCTCTGTGGATATTGCAAGAGAACTGATGAAAGCTATTAAGTTTTCATGCTAGAAAGACATATTACAGGAAAATGAGGGTCATTAGATTCCCGTGGTTACTTCAGTAATTGTGTGGCACAAGAAGACTGAAAGGCATAGTTATTTATCTTTTGCTTGTGAGCTGTATTTCTTAAAATGGGACAGAAAACAACGTTTTTGTAATTTGAGAGCCTAGTAAGAGGCTTTAAATCTGGATTATTTGAATCTCAATTCCCAAAAGAAAGCAGATGTTTCATCTTCTGTGTTAATCTGGTACTGATATTTATTCAAACTCTGGAAGTAACATCTTTCCCTTTTACTGCAAAGGCTTTATTGCAAATCTTACAATTCAGCGTCAGTTTTTTCCAACTGAAGAAGATGAGACTGGAGCTGCGAAGGCTCTGATGCGCCTGCAGGACACATACAAACTGGATCCTGAAACTCTCTCTCGAGGAAACTTACCAGGTAAGTGCACAAAGGTCTTACCTGCTTTAAAAGGAAGTGGTAACATCCTCAAACTCTCTTCAAAAGTCCTTTTTCAGTAGTGAGGAAGGACCATGGTGCTGCGAGTCCATGTGGCTTAGATGCTTGAGGACATATCTACTTTGGCACTTTGAGAACAATCTTGAGGTTGTTCCTACCCAAGCCAAGGCGCTGTGGTCTTCAGTGACCAGCTCAAGTAGCATTTTTTAATTAGTATTATTTTAAAAGAAAATGCTGGGGTTTTTTTTTGTTTTGGTTTGGTTTTTTTTGTAATCACTATACCAAAACAACAAAGGATGACATACTTTCTTGTGCTGGTTACTGTGTAAGCAAATACTGTGGGTACTTCCTGTCCCCAATAACTTACGATCCAAGGGAAGGAGCTGCCCTGTAATTCTTTGCTCTGATGGCTCTTGCAAAGCTTGGCTCTGTTCTTGTTTGTTATGGTCTTCCAGTAAGGCTTTGGTTGAATCACTTTGTGTTCCTTCTGTGAAATGAGGACTAACAGCTTTTGCCACAGAGATGTTTTAGAAGGTATGTAGATATATTGGGATGTTTCAGTGTTTTGGTGGCTGAGTCCTGATAAATGTTTGCTACTGCTGCTTATGACAGACTTCCTGAAACAGGTTATGGTTGCTAGCAGCACACTGTTTACCAACTGAATAGCCTTCACAGAGTGTGGGTAGACGAGCTGACAAAACAGTTTAGTTATTAGATGTAGGTTATTAAAAATGAACTTGAAATTAACTCTTATCTGTGCATCTGCTGGGCTGGAGCAACTGGAAATCAGAGCACAGTTACAGTCAAGTGGATACCTGGTTTGTCTAAATTGGGCATAAGCAGGCTGATGGTTAATATACATCTCCAGTAAACAGCAAACAAGCTAGCTCTGCATATAGTCAGCTTCTCTGATCATCTAACAGTGTTAACTTTTAGGTTGTGTAAAATCTGTTAAGCTGTCAGTCTGCTCTGCCTTTGTCTACAACAGAAAACACAGTAGCTTAACACTGTAATTTCTATGTTAAACTTCTCTTGGTTTCCAAAGGAATTAATGCCACAGAATTATGATATAATGTAATCTTTAATTCTGAAGATGATCAGTTTGGTACAGAACCTAAAATATTGTCTAAGCGTTGTCTTCAGAAGCCTTTGTGGATGATAAAAGTGTGTATTTACAGATACTCCTCAATGTGCCCCATGTGTTTGAAGGCAAAGATGCTTCTGTGTGGATTACTTAAAGCTATCTTTTTGGTTTTAGGAACAAAATATAGATCATCTTTGACAGTAGGTGACTGCTTTGGTATGGGGAAGACTGCTTACAATGATGGAGACTACTATCACACAGTACTGTGGATGGAACAAGCTTTAAAACAACACGATGAGGGGGAGGATACAACAGTCAGCAAAGTGGAGATCCTAGATTATCTCAGCTATGCTGTTTTCCAGTTTGGGGATTTACATAGAGCCATGGAACTTACCAGACGTCTGATATCCCTTGGTAAGAACAAAAACCCTGCTATTCTAGCATTGGGGAGTGTTGCCAGCAACAGAGCCAAGAACAGTCATGGCCCATACATATTGGTGAGCTGACTGGAAAGATATCCTGCCAGATGAGTTGTAATAAACACGGGTCCTGGAAAAAAAAGTCTACTTGTATATGAAGTATCTTTAACAAGATGTCTTATAGTCCATGCTGTTATTACCCAATGACTGAATGTATGTGTGACTACAGTACCTGCTTACTTTGCTTCAGTGTACTGAGATGTTGTGTTTGGTAATGGTTAAAGCCTGGGTTGTCTCCAGTGGACATCAAGGCTACCATGGACTTAGGAAGATCTGTAAAGTCCTACTGACTTCACATATTCCTCTTTATTCCTCAGTGCAGGTACTTTTTGATCCCAGGAGAATACTTTGCCTGAGATCTTGAAGTATTTATTTCTGAATATTCAGAACAGATTGAGTTTCTCAAAACTTCCTTTTAACTCTGGTCTGTTTCTAGCTTTCTCTTGAGTAAGCAAATAAGCATTGCTTCCTGTCCAACTTTGCCTACTTCCTGCAGTGGAAAGGTTTATCCTCTCCAATTAGAATTAACACCTACTGCATTATGTATTTGTATGGTTTTTTAATCAGCTGTAGTTCTTAGTTTAGATGTTAGCAGCATCCTGAGAGTGGGTGAAGCCTTTCTGTTGAAAAATACCTATCAGTCTAATTTCTGCAGACACTGGAATTAATAGATTAAAACTTATGAGAATATGAATATGCATTGAATCTAGCTCCCTCTGCAATAATATGGTTTAGCACTGATAGCAGAATGCAAATCCTTATCGGCACCAAACAGTGGAACAGACTTGGCAGTCCCTTCTGGGAGCAGCAACTTCCTCTGCTCTGGGCTCGGCTTCCTTATCTGGCCACTTTCAGCCTACGCTCTAATGAGTGGTTCCTTCTGTGGTCTTCTGGGTTAGTTAACTAAGAGAAATACAATAAGCTTGGGAGGGTCAGAAGGGAAAGAAAGTGTTCTAGGTGCTCGTGTCCAGAAACACGTCGTGGTGAACAGGGAATTATTCCTTCTTAGTTACGCTGGGTAAAGATCTATTGATGAAGTTTATTGATTCATACCAACATCATTAATAAATCACTAATGATAGGTCCAATGATGCTAGTGATCCAGGACACCTCCCATATAAACCTGTTCCAAATATCTAGAGATGGATGCTGTAGCTGTTAAGTGGTAATGCATACCTCTGAGCTTCCCAACTTTGGAGGAAGTCTTTGGGACTGAAGTCTGCGGCTGGGACTCCACCGCAGTCCTTGGTTAAAGCATGCTTGTGCAGTGCAGATGAGGAGCATAGTGGAGAGGAGGGGTACAACAAGTAGACTAGCTTGATCTCTGCTGATGAGCTCTATGAGCTGCTTATCTTGGGTAGAACTGGGCAGAAAAGTTGAGAGAAAAGGAGGGATGTGAAGACCAAAATCTCCTACTCTTTTTTTCCTGAAATACAAGTTTTGTGATAGGTTCTTCCAGAAACAAGTCTTTCACAGACTATGCCTACTGTCCCTCTGCAGAGACGAAGTTCCCAGTGCTGGTTTTCAGTTCAGACTGGAGACAATGTCTTTGGTTGCCTGATAATGCTTTATGAAGGGGAGAATTATTGCTGTGTCTTGATACAAAGACTTGTTTGTATTAACAGTTCCTGAGATTGCATAAATCACTGGTTCTGTCTGTTTTTTCTCTCAATGAAGACAGTACTCATGAGAGAGCAGGCAGTAATCTGCGGTACTTTGAGAAGTTGCTGGAGAAGGAGAGAGAGGAGGAGGAGAAAGAGAAATCAATAAACAAGACCATGACACCGACAGAACCAGTGGTGCAAGGTGGTGCCTATGAGAGGCCTCTCGACTACTTGCCAGAGCGTGACATCTATGAGGCCCTTTGCAGAGGTGAAGGGGTAAAAATGGTAAGGGAAAGGCAAGAATTTCCTGACTATGCTGCATAAGGGTGATCAAGCTTGCTGGGAGGTGTTAATTTTTCCCTTCTGTGAAACTGGTTTTTTAAGAAAAAATTAAATGTAGTTCTGTCCAGGCTGAGATTTTTGCTTTGTCTTGGCCTCTCTATCTTTAGATGTTAATCCTAGACAGAAAAACAGCTCTCAACTGTACCTCTTAAAGGTTGTTGAAAATTGATTCGGCGCAGTCTGTCTACTCAGCCATTTGAAATGCCAGCTGTACTGATATACTAGGAGGCTTTTTCCAGTGAGCTGGTTATGCTTTGCCACACTTACAGAATCACATTATTCCTTCCCTTTTGCATCTTAAAGATGTGTCCTTCTGGGGTGACTATTTTGACCAACCAGCCTCCAGTACCTCTCAACAAACATGGCTTTAACTCTCTCAGTGGAGGGAAAGGAATCCATTTATTCCATCTGCATAGTCTTAATGATAAGAACCAGACTTTTTTTACAGCTGGCTGTTTGTGTAGTTATTTGCTTAATCTGTAACGTGTTATGGCTTACCTCTCCTAAAGGTTAGTGTTTCAGATATTACTCAGTGATATCTTGAGTGGCATGTTAGCATTTTTTTATTTGCAGTAAACTGCAGAATCACTCTGCTTACCTCTTAAGTTTGCTAGTCAGCTGATGGCTTTTCCAGTGTTTGTGGGTTGAACCCTGTTTTGTTTTGCCTTGCCTGTTTTAAGTTCATGAAAAGTGGTTACACAAACAATGTTTTGTTTGGTGTTTTGTTTCAGACACCTAGAAGACAGAAAAGGCTGTTTTGTAGGTACCATGATGGAAACAGAAACCCTCACCTGCTCATAGCTCCTTTTAAGGAAGAAGATGAATGGGATAGCCCTCATATTGTACGATATTATGATGTCATGTCTGATGAAGAAATTGAGAAAATTAAACAACTAGCTAAGCCAAGGGTAAGTTTCCCCTCTTCCATCTCACTAATGACTGCTAATTCCACGCTTTAATCTCTATTGGCAAAGACTAGGCAAAGGATTTGAAAGATTTGGTTTCATACTACAGATGATACACTGCAGCTGTGAGCCTAAGGGGAACGGTTTCGAAACTGCCTGGTGATGTAGGACCATAAAGCCCAGGCTCCTGAAGGTATTTATGCATTGTTGCACTTAATTATGCAAAGTTCTCAGTAAATGGCTTAGAAACCTTTTAGGAAACTAGGGACTAGACCTGAAAAGGTAGATGACTGACTGGCTTAGAGTGATAGGAGTGGGTGTCCAATATACCTTAAGTCTGCCTTTTGAAATGGAGCTAAACTATGAAGCAAAACTTAAAAAGCCCAAATCTGAACAGAAGTGGGAAGAAACAATGGGGTATTTTTTTTAAGCTGTGCTAGAAGAACATCTAGAGGTTTGGGTTTTTTGCTTCGGGTAGCCTGGAATCCACTGCTGCTGTTTTAAACCATAGTCTAGACTTGCACAGAGGCAGGCACTTTAGATGCCGTGGTGTATCCATGAGTGGAACTGTGGTGTTCTCCTGAAGCCATGCACAGCTCGTTGGGAACGATGTGATACAGTTAACACAGAGTGGAGAAATCATTTGTGCTCTTAAGTAATTCCCAGTCTGGGATTTGGGAAAGACAGAGTACTTTTAAGGATGAATGTACAATGCAGTCATTCTCTCAGAGCACTTCAGATCTGACTTTTCCACCTCAATAGCTGTCTTGGGCAGCAGAAAAACAGATGCGGCAGCTTCAGTATGTTAAGTGTAGATCCAACTCAAAGGCAGCAGCTTTGAGTGGGAAGCCTAGTTTTGATGCAATACCTGTTACCCATGGTGTGAATTCTAGTGACTCTGCACACAATAAAAAAGCAGCTACCTAATGCAAAGCTAGTAATTATCTAATCTGATTTTTCTGGAGGTAGAATTTCCTGTCTGTTTCCTTTCTGGTAAAAAAAAAAGTATGGCAGTGTGATGTCAGTAGTAGATGCTACGCCTTAGTTTTCTGTCAGGTCTGACAAGCATGTAAAACTAAACACTTCTATTTTTATAGATGAATGGTTCATTTTAGCACTCTCCTAGCTACTGCTATGAAATATGGTACTACAATTCCAGTCAAGAATTACCCTTCTGTATGTCTTTCTAAATGTAAATGTAGTTAGATTGAGAAGCTGATGCTTCTTAAGAACATAAATAATTAGGGATGTTTGTGAAGCTCGACTTCTATGACTACCAGCCAGCTATGGGAGTGTTGGCAAAACACTCCTGTCTCAGTGAGGACTCTCACCTCCATAAATGGAGACCTTTTCCTATTACATCATACTATAAAACTTCAAGAGCTTCAGATAAAATGGAAACATTCAAATAGAGCATATCACTTAATCCATTTTATCAAATTATGCACATTCTAAATAAGGCAGCTATTAATTTTTTGTTTGGTTTTCCCTTTTTGTTCAAAGTTTTATGGAAAGTCTCAAGTTTTGTTTGCTGAGTTTTGCTTGTATTACTAATGTCAGGAATTCTTCATATAATTTATGTAGTGTAGAACTGGGATTAGTCCCTGTAAAATAGGTAGATATTGTAGTCTTAACGTTCAGATGAAAGTTTTCAATTAAAAAAAACAAAGCAACCATTTTCTTAAAGCTTGTTTTTTCTAAATCTATCTATAGCTCAGCTGCAGGAATAGCTTTAAATTCTGCAGTACTACTGAAAGAATGGAAAATGCAAGTCCTGTGATGAGATGGTCCTTAATAAATATAGCTTAATTTCAGGCAGGAAACTTTAGTTAGTAATCATGGAAGCTTTCAGACAGAACTCTGAAGTAGTGTGTTAGTTTTGGGCTCAGAAAGATGAGCACTTCCTTTGTTCTAAAATGCATTTGCAAGAAATTTCTACTTTTCGGTCTAAGCACTTCAGCATTATCTGCAGTTTACACTTGCCAGTACTTTTTGGTTTGTAGAGAAACAACATCTGGACGTGATTGAGAGTAGCTGTATTCAAGTTGGTTTTCATGCTTGTTTTGCAAAATGCAATCACTTTTACTCCAATTCCAAAAAGTAGTTTCAACATTTCAGGCAGTATATCAGATCTGACTGGGAAGGGTCAAGAAAATTCTTAACTTCATCGGTATGGATAGCATTGGGACAGGTCTGCCATGAAAGTATGAGAACTTTATTCCCAAAATTCTGGATGTTACGGGCAATACAGGTATGCCTGAACAGGCAAAAATATGGCATGGAGGGCGACACATTAATATCTTTGAACTCAGTGCTATAGGATTTCAGCAGTGCAGCATTTCAGAAGGAAAAGCCGATGGAGTACATGCTAAACTAAATGCAGACTCTAAGAGGAAGACTGGATGAAGCTTCTGACCAATCCAGTGTGTTATGATGATTCTTCAAAGCCCAGCAAATGCTTGTTAAAGGCTGCTTTCTCCACCCTGAGACAGGAAGCCTCAAGTTTATCAGTTATACCAAGTAAGGTATAGATTGTATGTCTTAAATGAAGAAGCCTACCTATCAGAAAGAAGAGGAGATATGGAATAATGTGAATGTAGTCAGGCTTATTTTAGTTCTGATTTATTTATCTGATCAAATGCTAGGTGCAGAAACAAGCTAACATTCAAGCTTGAAAGTGGCAGCAGTATGAAAAGTTTGGGGAGGTAAATTATATCCCAAAAGCTATGCTTTGTTGTACAAAAGTGAAGAACAACAGTCAGTCAGCCTGGCTCTTCTGTTATGATTTATGCAGGAGAAATCTGGAACAAAATAACAGTGAGTCAGAATTACAGGAATAGCTGTGCCAAGAACTCTTGTATAGGGACAAGACAGCTGACATGGATTGTAAAGCTGGCTGGAGACTTATTTGAGGAAAAATGAAGGAAATAATGACTGCATGCTCTGAAGAAAATGCAAATAAAAAGTCTTTCTGTGACCTATAATTAAGTGGAAGGAAGGAGGCATGATTTAAAGCGTTTGTGGTTTGCAGGAGTTAAATTTAAATATGGCCTGAGTTTACAGTCAAAGAAAGAAACTGTCCCAGTTCTTCTTCCCAGCTGCAAGTATAAAACCAAAGTGACCTGTTGTGTTATGCTAGCAGTAGTCTATCGCTTTGACACTGCAGCAAACCTGATCAGTTTTGCCAAGTTCCAAATTTTTCCTACAAATACGGTGATGTGGCCTAATGGTGGTGATGCATTACTTGCTGTTTAAAATGTATAGGTGTACTGTGCTTTTGCAGAGTTACCTTTATAATGTAATAACATCTCAAACAGTCTCTGTGAATTAGATGTTCCAGGCATCTTCCAACTGGAAAATCTGAGCACGGTCATGTTGAGAGTTACCCTCAGGAGTTTTCTTCCTCTGCGGGTTTGCCTGCCCCATAATTTGTAACTCATTCTGTAAAAGTTTTTTCACTTGTTATTTTTCATCTGAGAATGAGGTTGGGTTTTTCTCAGTCCACATGAGGAGCAGGCTGATTAAATTTATGGAGTATCCAATGATTTTCTCTTGGCCAAGAACTTGTGCTTCATATGTTTTTAACTTTTGTTGTTGTTCCCTCATGTTAATATTGACTCCAGCTGTTTAAAAAAGTACCTTCAAAACCTGTTCAGCAAGCAGTACTCATGGATTTAATGAATATCATGGCTTGTGCAATCAGTCAGTTTCTTTTTCCAGGATCAAATGCAGGTGATGGATTGCACTTGTGTTTCTGCATGTACTGTTCTAGCATGAAATTGGAACAAACTCTAGGCTGGAGCGGTAACTTTCATCCAATGATATACTGAAGTTGGACAAATCAGGTGTTGATTTTGGAGAAGATTTTTTTCTAACCTGTAGTTGATGTGTTTCTTCCCCCTTGGGATTTTTTTGACACAGCTGGCACGAGCCACAGTACGTGATCCCAAAACCGGTGTCCTTACAGTGGCTAGCTACAGGGTATCAAAAAGGTAAGCATAGAGAAGAGTTTAGCTTGCAAGATTTTTGTGCTTAACAGCTGTCATCTGCTACCTACAGCTGAAAAGTTGAACTGCTTTGCATGTAGCAAAAGCTTCCCTACAATACATGCACAGTAAATGGCTCTTTCAGCCATCCGACTGGGGGCAGAAGAATCCTTCTGCCTTGGGAAGTGGGTTGTTGTGGTTGGTATTCCAAAATAACGTGTTCGAATCCTTCCTTTGTTCTAGTTCATGGTTGGAAGAAGATGATGATCCTGTTGTGGCCAAGGTGAATCAACGAATGCAGCAGATCACAGGGTTAACAGTGAAAACAGCTGAACTATTGCAGGTTTGTACACTTGTCTTGTCAGACTTCATCCTGGTAGAATAGCTGCTTGTCAGGGTGGTTTGGTGCTTATGCAGATACAAACATAGGCTGGCTCTTAACCAGCCCCTCTTAGGGATTCTGTTGTCTGCTGGCTACATACACGGAGTAGGTAACTAAGGTGTTTATGAAGAGTGGGAGGGTGTTCCCAGCTCCTGCTCGCTCTAAGGACCTGGCAGGTAGATGTTTTCCCTTTGTGTGCCAGGCGGAGAAGGGTGGAGATATCAAAGAAATAGAAGATAACTTTGTGCAGGAATCTGTGACTTACCAGTTTGTTTTGAGGGAAATGCCTGCCACTTATTTTCAAGTCTGCAAAAGTTGAACCTCCTTCCTAGTTGAACCTTTCAAAGATCCAAATATTTTTCATAGTCCTGGTACATTCTCATACAAATTCTGATCTTTGGCTGACTGTTGGGGACAGCAGGGAGAGTAGAAGTGGTGCAGCATTGCCAGAGTGGCTGCACCTTAGCCTGTTTACTGCTTCTCTTCCTCCATGCTCCTTGAATTCCTGTTTTAGAGCCTGGTTGAAGTACTGTTGATTACTGGCTATCCACAGAAACCAGGTAATTGTGTAGTGGTCTGGGAGACATGTTAAGTGCAGCCTCAGAGTAACTAAATCACATGTTCTGTGATCTTCAGATAGAGTAAGCAAAGTAGTGTTTTTAAGCTACTTTGAGCCTTCTGTGTTCCTGGATGCGCATGTGTGTGTAATGGATCATACATGTGTGACACAGAATCTAATTCTATCTCCTAGTTTGGAAACATGTACTAGAGAATTACATGCACTTGGCTCCCTCCTCTGAAGAGGGAGGGAGCAAGAGTGTGGTAAAACTAGAGCTGCTAATTTGTGTTAAACAGGCTGTTGTAGTGATAAGTAGAGTGCTGCCATTGAGAAACATTTGGTACTGAGAAATATTCTCAGCAAAACCGTTAAACTATGAAGGGGAAAGAGCACTTAAGTTGTTTCTCATCTGCGTACCTCATTTCTGGCACTCTAAAGAGAATTTAAGTGTGCTATAGATAATGATCTTGCCACAAAGGGCTCTTTCTCAAAGCATGTTTTGGATTTCTGAGAGCAAATGCTATCTTCTGCAGCAATCGCTTGCAGTTCAGTGCATGTTTGTGCTTCCTTCTTCCATGCTGTAGGTTGCCAACTATGGAATGGGAGGGCAGTATGAGCCACACTTTGATTTTTCGCGGGTAAGATCACACTTTCAATTATTTCTTAATGCTGTGGGGAGGGGCAAACAGTTTGAGAGAAAACTGTTGAAATTGTCTTCTGTTAAAACACTTAATGTATATAGCCCTGTTGCATGTATGGATTATGACTTTTGAAAAGCCTTTGCACTGCCTTCTCTGATGCTGAAAGCTCATTCAAGAGAACAATGAACAAATCTGCTTATCTTTGTCACCTTGGTTCCTTGCACAGTATAGGCACACTAAAAGATAGTCATGCAGCACTCAAATATGCTCTTTCCATTACTTCATTTGGAAACTGAGGTCTGCAAGCCCTGGGTAGTGCGTCTGCATTGTTACATTATGTTCAGCAAGGTTGTATGAGTCCTCCTTTGGTGGATATATTAAAGCACTTTGCAGGAGCTGGCTGAGAAGGAGACGTGCTTCCACCTCCCTCCAAAAAAAGTAGCCATTATAGAAATCTTCATGGGGCATACAGCCCTTCTGGGAAAACCCTTAGTGTGGGTGCAGCTACAGGGTCCGAAGAGGGTTTGTTGGGTTGGTGTTCAGGGGGGCAGTTTCACAGTGAGCAAAGGAACTCGCAACTGGTGGGTGTCGGATCCGCACTAGGCACTAGAGGGCTCTACCTGGCAGGTAACTGCTCTGGTTTGCTGCAAGTGGGGAGAAAAGACAGATAATTGTTATCCTAAAAGTTTATCAACATGCTAATCATACTGAAAAGCTATGGTGACTGGTAATTTCAAATATAAAATCCACCTGATGCCTTGGTTTTCAGTAGAATTGTGGCAGTTCAATGGAATCTGGCTTAATTTAGGCTGTCCCGGTGGTTTTACCTGGTAGAAGGGATTGCTGCAGCCAGAGCGCAACCCAATAATTGAGTGCAGAATTGAAGCCACCCAACTTAGCACTGTTTAAAAAAATAAAAATAAAAATAAAATCCTCAACTTCAACACTGTGGAAGCTCATATTTGTTAGCTTTGGCCTTTTGAGAGAATTTTCCTGTGAATTTTAAGACTGCTTTGTTTCCTGAGTCAAGCAAATGCTCTTAAATTTTCTTCAAAGCCTTTGAACTCAAGGACCTCAGCCATCAAATTGGCCAGTGTGGACTTTACTTTTGGATTAGGCAGCTGGGGCAGAGCTCCACTTGGAATGTAACCTTGGCTGCAGTCATCAGCTAAGGCAAGGCAATTGCAGAATTTGCCATAGTTTTGGACTGGTCCTCCAGGCTCTCTGTGCATCACAGATTCCAGTATTGAAATACAGAGGTACTGCTGTGTCTCCCCATCTTCTCATCAGCCTTGCAGCTTTTTGTTCCCTTGCAGTTCTCAAATAGGGACACATTAATAGTTGCATATTACAGTTTTGAGATTTTATTAGTTTCTCAAAAGTTTGAGAAATCTTTTGATATTGAAGTTCAGAAATGTGTGACTGGACCTGGATTTAGCAGCAGTGGCAGAAAACAGGGATTCCCCTATATCTCATGCTCTTACGTTGGCTCTTTTGGACTGAATTTGCATATGCAGATGCAAGAGTCTTCGGAGGGTTTTTTTATGACCCCATTTCAGGAAAGACTTTTTATTTCTTGAAATATACTTCAGGTAAATTTAACTATAATCTTAGAGATGGTGGCTGTGGTTTTCCTTGCTGTTTGTCTTTTCTAATACCTATTTCTTATTTTCTTTAAATGTTAAAGATTACTGGTTTTGTGAGAAGAGTGCACCTTAATGTCTCCTGGCTGAAATTATTTCCTGACTATTAGCAATGTAAATAAACTTTTAATTGCATTTTTTTGAAGGGAGGAGAGACACAATGGTATTCTAGATGTTCTTTCCGCTTCTAAACTGGCACTAACGTGTTCTCGTACTTCAACAAACAAAACTCAAAATTTTTCCTACAGAGTAAAGATAATTTGATCTTTTTGATGTGGTCCTTAGTCCTAGACAGGCAACCACCTCAAAGAAGTTGATTATTGCTATTCTGCAATTTTACCTGCTGGCAAAAAATGCGTTTTCTCTTCTCATGACAGTGTTTCTTTGAGTCACTACTACATTTACGAGAATCTAGTGTGTTATCTAAAGCCCACTGAAGATGAGTTTTTCATATTCACCTCAGTTGTTGACTTTGGATCAGTGTCCAGTACAACAATGGCCTGTTGTTAACTTTACTTGGATAACATCTGTGCCACAGGCCCTGAAAACATTGCTTCTACTCTGCCCTAAGAATTGCTTCAGTGCTACTTCTCCTTTTAGCATCTGAGTGCTACGTGCATGCAGTTATGCACCCTGGCTGCAATTTGTAATGGCTTTAATGTTGCCCTGTATTCATCATCCCCTTTCTATTCCAAATCTTTAAATTGGGCTTAAGGATCTCTCTGCAGAGCTACACGTATGTAACTCTAGTGTGAGCCTGTTTGGAACTTGGGTTAAAGTTGTTGTCTGTTACAGCGACCCTTTGACAGCACACTCAAATCGGAAGGAAATAGGCTAGCGACGTTTCTTAACTATGTAAGTACCTCTGTTTGTCTGCTGTCTGTGAGCTTGAAGTTTGCAGTTATTCTCATTTAATTTTATAGAAAGATGAGCCAGATGCTTTCAAGCGGTTAGGGACTGGAAATCGTGTGGCCACTTTTTTAAACTATGTAAGTATGATGATCATTTATGCATTGAGTGTAACTTTAGCAGCATCTTGTTTACAGCTTGTGCAGTTGGTTATTTGTAGAGATTCCCTGGCATCTCAAAGTAGGGATTTCATTATTCTTGCAGCATCAGGTGCTGTCCCATCTGAGTTTATGGAATTCTGGTGGTATTTAACCTTAAAGAAAAAAATTTGAATATAGGCCCCAGCCTCCCCTTTTGGCCACTCTATCTTTTGACTTCATTGGATTCTTGTTGGTGGGAGACGAGAATTTGGCTTATTTCTCAAAGGCAATTGAGTGCTTGGGATACTCATGTGGTATGCTGTTTGAGAACTTGATTATTGGCCATTTACTGTGGGACAGTCGTGTTCTTCCACCACTGTTTGACGGCACTTGATGTTGTGGTCTGTCAGCCTCCATTTTAGCTGTTTGTCAAAGCTAGAGTTCCTCTGGCACAGCTGTTGCTTCAGCAAATGGAGGAGACATAGCAAATAAACTTGGTGCAACTGGGTTACAAATGCAGAATTGAAAAGATTCATTAGTTGCATGCATTACACAGCCTACAGACCATGTACACCGGAATCATGAATAAAACTGCCACCGATACTAGTGGCCTAAATTTTTCATGGTAGTCTTGTGACAACATTTTATCTATCAGCCTTTACTTACTATACCAGTAGTTAGGATCACCTAATCTTCTATGTCTAACTTTTGAGTGATACAACTCCAGATATAAAATTCTGTGATGAAATATTTATGGCTGAGCTGGTATTTTGAGTGTGAAATGCAGCTCAAAACAGAACCAGAAATGCTTTCCACTTGATATGGCAGGGGGAGGAAATAATCTCCCAAACAAGAATCAGAATAAGATAGGTAGCTGTGAAGTAGTCTGTTGCTAAGAGGCTTTAATTTTAAATTGTCTCAATCTGTATTTTGTTTGCTTCTCTGACTTTTGGACAAGCCTTGATTTAGAGTGAATGATATGCATCCTATTCTCTGCCAGTTGTACATGGTCAAAGGCAACTTACCCTTGTCTGTCCTGTGTAGAACATATCATATGTGTACCAACACCCTTACTAAAAAGAGTGGTTGTATTGCTAAGACGTAGGTATTAACTTGCAAAGTTGCATGCACATGCTTTCTAGTTGGAAGGGGCAAAAACCTGTGTACCTATGGCATCTTATGCCCTTTTATTGTAGGTACCAAGCAGGAGGACACCAGAGTGGTAATAACATCTGCTTTAAACAGAAATCCAAGTTACAATAGAGAATGTGGGGACCTGGGGAGTGTATTAATAGTGATTCTGCTGCTTAAATTTGGTGGGAGCTGGATCTGACTCATTTGTTTCTTTTAATTAGAATCTGATCAAAAACTTACTGAAATCAATGGAAAGACTTTCTAGTTTTAATGGGAGTGTTTCCATGAACTTCAGTGGGTTTTGAATCGAGTCTAGAATTTATAGTGAATCCATCATTACTGATGAATTCAATAGGTTTAAATTCATTCCAGTGTAGAACGGCGAAGCATAAAGATACATGCTTTTTTTTTTTAGAGTCCCGTGCGTATTAAAGCTTGAGATGCATAAGGCACTTGAAGTGGTGTAACATCACTGGTGAACAGCGTAGAAACAGTGCAGAAAGTGAGGTTTTCTAATAGTTTGTATAGTTTTTGAAGTGGTTGACCAAGATGCATAAACTAAATCATGAAAATCAGTTCTAAAAACATGGTTTCAATTTATGAGGAAACATGTGGTTTAACAGACACTTGCTTGTTTTCCTAGTTGGATCATAAACTGGAATGAAATTCTTGAAACTTATTTACTCTGAAGTCCTCTCCCTTGTTCTAGAGTAGTAGCTTATTAACACTGTAGGTACACAACTTCTTATGGCTAATTGTGCAATAGATTATGTATAATCCAAACGAAGTGCTGAACAAAAGGCTTCAGCTGAAATAAAAGCCTTCAATAGCAGGTACTGTTACTTTTGCAGTTTGTGCTGGTTGAAGTGCATCCTTTCCTCATCAGTGCCCCTCAGAGGTGCAAGTAGAAATCTCTGTTAGGGCTTGGGGCACTTTAGCTTGTGGGACTGCATGTACAAAAAGCGTTGTAAACGGACAATTTGCGAACTTTGTTTTGTCAGATGAGTGATGTAGAAGCTGGAGGAGCTACAGTTTTCCCAGACTTTGGAGCAGCAATATGGCCCAAGAAGGTAAAGTGTTTGTGTTTTGCTTGATTTCTTCTTTCTCCTGTTACTGTCTCTTCCCCAGTACAGTCCTGCATGCATTCACAAGTCAGTTAACGTGACAAAGTGCTGTTCACTGCAACTTGATCAACAGGCTGCTGCGTATCAAGGCAGCTGTAGCTGAGCTTGTAGACTGCAGGGCTGCTTCCTTTGTTTTACAACATATAAAGTGAGCAGTTTGTGTAGAGCTGTTGTTAACAAAAACAACTTGTGTTCAGGTAGAACTCCTCTCTACTCTTGAAACATGGCTGAATTAATAGTGGGACTAAGGGTTTTTTTTTTTTCACATGCTGTCAGTGGTGGCCTTTGTTAAAGTGCTTCATAAGAGCCTGCAGCTGAATTCTTAGGCATTTCCCCCCTGCCTTACTGTAACCTGAATAATTATACTGACTAGGTTCTGACTAATCCAGATCCAATTTTACTTTCCAGGGAACAGCAGTGTTTTGGTACAATCTTTTCAGAAGTGGCGAGGGTGATTATAGAACAAGGCATGCAGCTTGTCCAGTACTAGTAGGGTGTAAATGGGGTAAGTAATATTCCTTTTGGAACAAAACCTGAAGGGAAGGCTCATGAGTATGCAAAGCTGGTGATATAGTGAACCCTTATAACAGCATTTAATAACCTGGGTGTTGCCATTTTAACAACTAGAGTCATTTGGCCATGATGAAAATTCCCACCATCAATATCATGTAGTATTAAGCAGCTACATTGTTCAGCTGTAGCTTTTCTAGTGAGTTTGGTTTGTGTCAATGACAGCACAAAGTATGTAAGAACATCACTGGGTTTGTGTGGTGTATGAGCATCAGGATAACTTGAATTATCACTTGACTAGAATCAGGTCTGTTCCTACAAGGATTTGTGCATAGTTTTAACTGCAAAAGGAGGAGAGCTCCTTTTAAGTTAAATGTGAATGTCTGGACACTGGGAGTTTCTGCTAGCTGTAGAGAACTTCTCGAGATCTGTGTCATCCATCCCCATATCTATGTCCCTCAGCCTCTGAGGTATTCCCCTGGAGTGCCAGAGCATAGTGATCTAGAAATGATACCAGACCCATAATACATTGCTCTTTTACGTTGGCCTCAGAATTGTGCAACTGGAAAGATCCTTTCTTCCCCAGCCCTTTGCATCTTTCTATGTCTTTCCCATTGGATGAGTAGAGAAGTATAAGCAGGGATCCTCAGACTGAGAGATGAGATTTTACTTGAAGTAACTGTCTGGCTTGCGGTGATATACGCACTGGGTACGTGGTAACTAATTTCACATCCTTGTTCCACAGTTTCAAATAAATGGTTTCACGAAAGAGGAAATGAATTCTTAAGACCTTGTGGGAGAACAGAGGTTGACTGAAACCCAACGTGCTGCAGGCCTTTGTTTCTGTCTCCTTTTCTACTGTTCGTTCTTCCAGTTCATTTCTAAGAAATGATCCATCTTTTTCTCCAAGAGTCCTGGCACTTTACCTAAAAAGGACAACAAAATATGTAACACCTGTGAAAAAGTAAATGGCATTGTACACATACTTGTGTTTTGGTTGCTGTTATTTCCGTGTTCCCCCTGCCATCCTCTGACTTCCCTTCTGCCCTCCCAGCTTTTTCTGTAGTAGTGGTGCAAACAGTCCTGTGGGCGATTCAGTATGTTTGGGTGCCTGGTCTTGTGCCTTCTGTACCTCAGAAGATTTAGATGTTAAATATTTCTTTGAACCAAAGTTTTTTTTTTTTAAGTTTTGTGTACATGTTGATTTTATTGTATTTCTATGGATCACAAGTTTTGAAACAAAAATAAATGTTCTTTCCATAAAGTGAGTCTCTATTCTGTGTCCTTAATTAGGTATATCAGTACTTGGTTTTAGGGAGCGATGGGCGTTTACTTTTTCCTTTGAGGGCCTGTTGCTTTGTTGCCCTTTTTCTGTAAAAAATACATCATGGTTTTGGACAGTGTTTTATTTAAGGCTCCAGCACATGACACAGAACTGTTGCACTTTCTGCTGAAGCTGGAAAGGTTTAATTCATGTATTGAAACTATAATGTATGCTGGTAGCAGGCAGGCTGCACATTTTGGGCCAGTGGCAACTGTGATCTCAGTATTACACTTATGAGAGGCTTTTCCCTGTGATAACTTTGCTCTTGTGGGATACTGTCTATTTTTGATGCAAGTAGTTACAAAAATCTGAAGCCTTTCAAGACTTTTAACAGTCTTGACAATTCTTGATTCTAAAAGTAGGCATTGCTGCTGCTGAAACACAGCATTTTTACCCCAGGAGCACCTGATCTGCAGACCTCAACACCTGTTGAAGTCAGTAGGATGGCTTGCAAGCAAATCTTAATCTACTTTCGTAGACTGGAGCAGGGTTTTGTCTTGCCCTGCAGACAGGCTGGGAATAATCATGCCCTTTGAACACAAGGATTCAGATTCACCTTTGCCTTTTTGCTTTGTTAGCATGTGTGTAATGGCCACAAGCCAACACATGGAGGATAGTGTTGTCCACAATAGAAAAGAAATCCCATTTCTGAATTAATTTCAGAAGAAATTACAGTTAATTGTGGGGGAAAAAAAAAAAAGCAAAGTTAGAGAAATAGGCAAATGTTTCAGAAATATAGAATGTTGCTGTTAGTACCAGACTGTTGTATCAATATGTCACTGCAGGGTGGATTGACTTCAGACCTCTCACTGGCTGTTTCTGGTAGGGGCATAGCTTGAGAAAATGAAAGTAATTTAAATTACACTGAAACATCCAGTTGCAGTCATGAGTGTCATATGACAAACATTGGTTTCCTTTGTATTTCTCTATTGCCCTATGCTTTGCAAAGACTGAATGAGCTAGAATGAGGTAATGTTTAAAAGAACTGTCAGGCAGGATTAGAAGCAATGCACCTGCTCTCCTCCTAGGAAAGACTTGTGAAACAGAAGGGTTTTACCTGTTAGGCATAACAGATGTCAGCAATTTATTGCATTGGTAATAAAGCAATGTGACTTAGTATATGTTCATGTGCCCCTGACTTTTACATGTGAGGAATTTATGCACTTAATGGTTATTGTTTTGTTTAGTCATTTAGATACAGCATGTAAGTACATGTATTGATTAAAGTTTTATTTTTTCAGTTGAACATACACAACCGGTTGAAGAGAGAAGTCTTGGCTTGCCCAGGCAGAGACTTGTTGAGCTCTGGTTATTAATGATACTGAAGTGAGAGGAGCATCTAGTCCTGTAAATAAGCTTTGTGTGAACAGTTATAGCAGGTAGCTATAGGAATTGCAAGAGTTTTTCCTAAAAGCTTTAATGACCTAGCACAGCATAGCTCAATAGTTGCTCTCTAATCTCTCACAGTGTTCCTTCACTTGCCATGAATGTTGTGGTTGTTGGCTGGCTGTTCAGAATTTTTCATTGTTGACCTCTAGTTTTCTTAGTAAAATCTCTCAGCACAACATAAACTTTAGGAAATAAGGAGTTTTGCTTTATAACAAAGCATTTAACATATGACAGCCTCACAGATGTGAACAAGAACTGATGATGAGCCAAACCCACAATCTCTGGTTGGAACACTTTGGATTTCAGAGGAAGGAAGAGGAATCTACTTAGACTTTCTGTCAACGTGGTATGTTGACAGATAAAGTTCACATCAGGACTCTGGCCAAAAATCTTCATATCCCACTTCTGAAATAGTGTAGTTGGCTGGGAAATACAATTGTTAACCATGTTATGTAATACTGAACTTTTAAAGATAATTTTATGTGCTTGTTTTCTCAGGGAAAAACCCTATCCTATTTTCAGAGTTGTCTTCCACCTCACTCCAGTCCATCCCTAAAGTAGAATGCGATGAGTGTGGATGCAGAACTGCTCAAATGCTAAGCTGCTTTTTGTGCTGTGTGCAGGATTTGCTTACTGCTAATCTGATCTGAAGAATAATAGCTATTTTAGAGGAAAAGAGCATATGTGACTCGTGGGCATTCAGTAACCTCCCAGGCATGTTTGTGTAGTCTGGCAGATTATACTCCCTATTCTGTCTCCTGTCATTCTAGAAAACAAACAGAATATGACCATTAGCCTAAAATTAGGCCTATGGGATAGTTTTTAGACCTAAAAGAGAGAGGATTCATATGCTGGAACAAATAAGTCTTCCTCCACCTATGCATAGGGAGCTTCTGCCAGCGTATCACTGGTACAGCAAGTACTTAAGTCTTGTTTAAACTGAAATGTTTTTTTTCCTGATGTATTGCTGACTCTTCTTCATTTCACAGGGTTTAAGTGCTTGGTACAGATAATCATATGCACTACAAAGGCTTACTGTGGACAAGTGGCTCCTGACACTTTCAAGTGCTTTGGGACCTTTCAGAGAGGTCTTCAGGTCACATCTGTTAGCTTGCTGATGAGGCCTTTACAGTACTGCTCTGCATAATGGGTACTGATGAAAGCAGACACCATGTGAACTCTTATGGAAAGATGGTCTCTTATTGTGGCTTATATAGTCATAAGAAGAGCAACCACCCCCAGCCCATGCCAGTAATCCACATCCAGTTCGAGCATGTGATATCTTGACACCTGGCCTGAATGCTACTGGTTGGACTCAATGATCTTAAAGGTCTTTTCCAACCTAAATGACTCTATGGTTCTATGACACAGGCTGCGTCACTGAGCAGTTATGTAGCCCTCCAACCAGGTTAGGAAATCACCTAAAGCATGAATGTTCAGCTGCATAGACTCAGTGAAGTACTTGATCTTCTTTTTGTCTGCATTAGAAGTTACTTCTCTTTCCTGCTACAGTGGAAAAACATGTGAAAACCATCTGTCTAATCCAGTTTAGAGAGGAAAACTGGCATCCAGACTAAAACGTGTAGCGTGAGTGGAGAAAGGGTTTGGCTATAACGGACAAGGGAAGCTGTACAAGCTATGGCAAAGAACAATTGGGGTGTTCTGCTGGGAGGGGGACCATGTTTGTATTCTACAAGTGAGCTGTGTACCTCAGCTGAGCTTATAAAATCCCTAATGTGGGAAGAGGAAGGCTCTTTTTTTCAGTGATGCCAAGTTTTATTTGAAATGAGAATGGTGTGTGTCTCTAAAAGGCAGCCTAGGTTATAGCTGTCCCCCAAGCCTCTTCCTTCTGCTCTTCCTGTAACCAGTGATGGTGGGGGTACGGTTTGGCATAGCATGTGCTCCTTTGGCCCAAGTAAGAGGAATCCCTGTCAGGGATTCTGGAAAGGGCCAGAACCTGACACCTGTCTAGTGCTAGTTTATGGGAATTTAAAGAGACCAATTTCACACAATTTCACACGTTTAGTCCTGAATCTGTCTTGTCCTTCAGGGAAAAGACTACCTAGACTGTGTGTGGTGAGGACATGTTTATTTAACCGGAGGTCAGCACTTGTCCTCTGTAGTGATTCAGATAATCCCTTCCTAAATGCTGATGTGGTTACTGCCTCTGCTGCCCTTTGGGGATGGTTGTCTCCTGTCCCTCTGAGGTGGAGGTAAACCAGAAAAGGAGAACGGTTCCAGCTGAGTGCTTCCAGACCGGTGCAGCCCCAGGAGCCCTTATGTTTGATCTGATTCCAGCTTCTCTGACTCCTGTCTTGGCCTCCCTTCTCCCTCTCATCTACAGCATCACCTTATCTCTGGAGAGGTATCTGCGTGGCTCTCGTCAGCAGCACGGCGTTAAAGGTGGGTACCTTGTCTTCCACGTACTTTGCAGTGATACGCAGTGTGCAGGTCAGGATCTTTTTGGGGACTGTCATGGGACATATGCTGCCCAGAAAGAAAGTGTGTTGTTCTGGTGTCTTTGGGCAACAGCATGAAGGTCACACAAATTAATAGTAACACTAAGATATGGTTAGCCAACATGTACCTTGCACCTCAGTGATGAATGCGGATAGCTGGCTGATGGCTCTTGCATCCCATAACAGGTTTTCAATAATTGTAGGTTAAACCCCAGCTTGGCTATGAGTTTTGATCGTCCATAGCTTGGAAGTGTTTGAGCATTTACCTGCTGTGTGAAGAGAGTGAGTAAAGTGCATTAGGGAAGAATAATGAAAGAGTTTTCATAGTGAGTGCGGGAGAGATGCTGGATATCTTGGACTACATGAAGACACAAGGCTAATGCCCATGCTTTGCACATACCCTGTGGAATGCTTGTGCCAGGTGAGAGGAGAATCTCACCCACCCTCTGCAGCACCGTTTGCTTTCAGCAAAGCCAGGCAGTCCACACTCCATAACTTACTTCTGCATATTGTTTTGGACACAGAATTGCCCCAAAGACAGACTGGTTGCAAAGCCCTGGGAGGAATGGCCTACCAGGTGTTCTCCAGCTTTCAGAGACTGCCTTTGGCTCAAGCATATGCTTCAGGCTGTTTCTTTTGAAATTCCTAGTAAGGCCTTGAAAGAAAGTCAAGGATAAAACCAAGCTGCTCACTTGATATTAAGCATCAACTGGGTCAAAACTCACTATGCAGCTGGAGAATTATTTTTCCTTGAAATCTGGTTTTCTCCCCCACTCCAGGGCTCACAACTGCATCAGCACCCTAGATGGCGAAGCAGGGTCCTGTGACCTGAGCTCTCCTTGCAGTGTGTTGCTGTGTGTGGGCAGGCATAACCAGGGCACAAACCAGCACCCTGCTCTTTGATGGGAGGAAGGAGTGTGGTTGTAGTTTTGGTTTCCAGCTGCTGGGGCGGGTGGGCAGTAGCAGCAGCAGGGATGTGATCGTGGTCCCAGGGTGGAGGTGGGCAGCCCCATGGCCACAGCTCGTGGCTCTGATTAAACTCTTGCCTGCGGTGTGCTCTGCTGTGAACCCTCATGCAGCCCAGATACCAAAACCAAAGCTGCGTAGGGCTGTTTGCTGGCAAATGAGAGCATGGGTGAAGCTGTTTTGCAATGTGTTGTTTTGGGCTAGAAATAGACTTTGCCAGGTGTTTTGGATCAAGATGTGGGTTGGAAATGGCAGACCTGAATGTGCCCTCAGTGTAACCCCAGGTGTTTCTAACTCCTTGTTTGTTCTGGGGCACCTCTGAGTAACCTTTATGAAATGATCCTGGTTTTCCCTCCTGTGACCTGAAAAGGGTAGAGCACTGCCCCTTCCCTGGTGCTGTGATCAGGGACGGGATTTGGGTGCAGCTGTGCTGCTGGCTTGGCTGAGCTTGCTCTCTGAACATCCTCGTGCTCCTGCTTCCCTGTGTTTCTGCTCCCAGGAGATGGAGAGGACCAGAAGAGTTTCACTGCAGTGACTTTTTGGTGTGCTTTTGTTGACAAATAGGATAGCTGAGTTTAGGAGGGGCCACCTCTTTGACCACAGGCTAGGATGTGGTTTCTCCTTCAATGCTTGCTGCATCAAGCCGCCACCTGCAAAATAAGGCCTGGATTCAATGTTAACCTTTTAGTCTTGTACTCCAGTGTGGAGGTGGGAGCCTGGCAACATCTGAAGCCTGATGGTGATGTAACATTATACAGAAGTGAACTAAGCGACCACCAAAGGCCTCTTATGTGGTTGCTGATTTTTTGGGGGCTTGTGGCACTTTTGTCAGTCGTTATAGCTGCAAAGGATATTGCTGTAGGTGTCCATAGTCTGTATCTGCAAAGATGATGGAAGAGAGGAGGTATCACATTGCACATCCAGACTGCTCGAGAACAGACCCGATGGGACCTGATGAACTTTTCCAAATCTTCTCTGCTTGTCTGGGCCAGGGTGGAGTGACTCATGCAGCCGTGGTCTCCTGAGGTTCAGCAATCCTCTACCCCATCCAGTTGTAGACCCGGACAGAGTCTGCAAGTGACTCACTGCCTGGAAGAGGAGCTGGAGTAGTGGCTGATCCTGGCAGTTGCCCCATTTTCTGGAGAAGATGAGTTGGGCCGGTGGGACTGCTTGTTCCTTTGGCCATGGAGTAGTTGTATACGATTTCATTTGAGCGTGGCAACCGCACGCAGCTGGTGAGCGTCACCCACCTGCGGTCCAGTTGCACAACTGTCCCCGTGGCATCGCCGAGTCCTCCGCAGAGCACGCGGCCACGGCTGCGGCACCTCGGGCGCCCTGACAGCGAGATCTCTCCCCGGTCCTGCCACAATACAATGTTTTCATTTGGTTCTGCATAGACTTCCTCCACTTTAATCTTCTTGATTGAGGGCAAGCAAATGAAACATTTCTGACTCAGTGAGGTATATGAATTTGTAAGCCCTAATACCGCATGGGGCCTTGGGCTGTCACTTCCTAACAAGTGTTAATTTATTCACGCGCTCTGGTCTCACTTTGCTACACTACACATGTATTTTGGTGGGAGAAATACTGCAAACTGTGTAACCCACCCGTGTCTGTGGGAGGAAGGGGGGTGCAGCCCTCGCCCTGGGAGGAGTGCTGGCCGCACGTGCCTGCGGATGTCACCCTGTCAATGTCTGGCTCTTGTGGGTGTCCTCCTTTACCACGCAGAGGTTTCATCTGCTTCCAGCATGGCTTTCCCCAGTTCCCCAGGCAGCTGGGAACACGTGCCCTTTCTGCGGACGTGGGGGTTGCAGCTGGATCGCACCTTCTCTGCAGCTCTGCCTGTCGTGCAGGCTGCTTGGGCTCTGGGTCAGGAGAGCGAGGGAGCTGGTTTGAATTAGCAGACAAAGCGGCTGAGGTCATCGAGCTCTTATTCACGTAGTTTTACCCTTGCCAAAATAAATGATGGCAATCTCTCTTACTGAGCCCATCAGCCCAGCCGAGCCTCTGCTCACTGACCGACCTCCCCCGCGAACTCCGCTTGCAAAAATCCACACGATCTCTTATGCAGCCGGATCCTGCTACCGACCCCGTGGTGGGGAGCAGCCTGGCTTGTGCACGTGGCAGGGGGACAGGCAGCTGCTGGGTGCTCCTGGCTCAGAGCAGCCCCTTTACGACGGCACGGGGTTTGCAGGAGCCGGTGAAGGGCACTGGTGGGTCCGGGAGGGCTGGTGATGCAGACGTTAAGAGAACTGGTCTCCTACGACCCAGAACTCGGCTGAGCAGAGCAGCGAGTCGGCAGGAGCAACGTCGCTGCCAAAGTCTCCCAACAACCATCACGGTTTGTGGTTTTGGCAAGGGTGCAGGTGGTGGCTTTGCCGTTCCTGGGGCTGGGGGATGCCGAGCCCTGCCGGCAGCTGGGCAGGCTGCCCCTGCCCCTGCGTCCCCGCGCCTTCCCCTCGCTCCCTCCCAAAGCTGCCGAAGACCCAGTCGAGCTTCTTCCCTGTGGTTTAAAAAGGTACCCTGAGGAGGGAGGCTGCCAGAGGCGATGGGCTGTGGGCTCTCCTGTGTGTAAGTGCCTCGCCAGAGTATTTTTGCCAATTGCTGGGGCTGTGAGCAGAGGAGGGCAGAAAGGGGGAGGGGGGTGCTCACCCCAGGGTGGTGCTGTGCACCGGGGAGCTGCGAGGGGTGCTCCGCTTCTCTGGCAAGACGGGCTCTCTCCCTCCTGCTGTGGGTAGAATGGATGAAAATCTGCATTTTACTCTCATTTTGGGCAACGTTATAGACCCCAAATAAGCAATAGAGTGCATCAGTGGGGTATAGGCTCCTGTTGGGTTTACCTGAAAAAACGTACGTTAACGAGAATTGCTCTTGTGAAGAAGGAGAGGCTGAGAAAGCCTTGGCACAAATGCTTGAAACCTTTTTTTATTTGATGAAATGAAATACCTGTCTCTCTGTGGAATATGGTTCATATTGGAAAGGCCGGATCTTGCTACCTACCTGCTTAATATAGTTTTAGTATAATTTGCATCCAGTAGAGTTTTACTTGCCATCCCTGGGAACTGGGAGGATATGGGGGAGCTCAGGGACACCACGTGTGGAAAGAAGAGCCATCTGGGTATGGGAGCGTGGTCCGATACGCTTTTGGGCACTGTCGCTGGGTGAAAACATCCTACTATGTCACATGCAAGCAAGAAAGTTTGTGCATCACGTGCATCATTAAAAAGAAACAACTTCCATATTAACATGTTGCATAGAAATTCGGATTGCTCAATGACTCAGAATTGTACCCGAGTAAGACTTGAGCATCTGAATTGTTACATGCGCCCATCTTTGAATATTCCTTCCCGGAAAAGCTCACTTGCGATTGCATTGCCTGTGATAGAAAACCGGCCGCCCCCCCCAGCACTTTTAGTCAGAAGCTTTGCACAGGCTGCATCGCCGCGGTTTTTCATCTGTGTGTTTTGCTCTGAGTAAATGATAACTTGGATTTTCTAGATAACTAGCATGGTTTTACTCACAGGAAGGAGGAAATGGCAAGCTGTAGTGGGTTTTGAAGTGGTACGCGAGAAATACTTGTACAACTTTGGGTGCCTTTAAAGGTGGAGGACAGCAGCCAAACGCCGTAGGCTGTGCTCGCTCCACCTGCCTCCTCGGTGAGCCGAGCGAGCGAGCCGTGTCCCGGAGCTGAGAGCAGCACGTAACGCCTGCGAGGTCCTGAGCTGCTGGGCACCGAGCGGGCACCCCATGGCCAGCACTTCCCAGGGACGGAGCTGATGTCAGTGGTGTTTTTACGTGATTTCACAGTAGTATTTTCATTCCTATTAGTTTTGATTTGACCCCCATGGCCACAGGCAGCAAAACCAAAGGCCGGGGCAGCATGCTGGTCCCCAGCGTAGGCAGCAGGAGCGGTACCGGGTGTGCACCAGTGAGGTTAATCCATTAACCACTGCTGTGCCGCTGCTGCTCACTGGGAGCCATGAGGAATGAGAGAGCAGCATTAGCTGACAGCGCTGGGATGGTCTGCTTCTGTCTTGTTGGGAGTCTCCTGTCATTTTTGTCCTGTTTAGTCCGAACCCTCATGAACGTGCCATACCGATGAGCAGATCCAAGATGTGCATGAGTGTTTTCATGATGAAGTTTTGCCTTTGTTCTGGAATGTTGGTCGAGAAAAGAACTGGAGAGCAGTTAGGAGGAAATGATTTAATGATTAAAAGCCATTTTTAGCTCATACCTGGGAAACCACAACCTTGAAGCTTCACACAGATCAGAAGCTGCTTACTAACCATCGTGCAATCAGTTTCTCTTTTTTCACACTTGGCATTCAGCTCCTGCCAAGGCACCCCTCTCTCCGTGGCTGCACTTTCATGTCTTTCAGAAACAGCAGCTCCAGGTTCAGAAAGTCAGAAGCGTGTCTCGTACCCAGCTGGGAGGTTGGATTTTAAAAACCCAAGCCTGTCGAACCCCACTCCCCGCTGCCCGGAGCAGGGCTGGCGCTCCCAGCAGCGCTCCTCTCCCCCAGCTCTCCAGGTTATTTCAGCACAAGGTATGGCTTCTCTTTCCAGCACTGCCCAGCGGGTTGGGATGCTGCTGCTGGTGGGGGAAATTCGTCTCATCTAGTGCCCGGTGCCTTGTTACAGCCGGAGGGGGAAAGCGGTGCCTGCGTCTCCCGTTGGAGGTGGCCACGTCCCGGCAGCGTCTGCCTCTCTCTTGGCTACAGAGGGGTCTGGGCAACGAGTCCTGGAGCCAGCGTGTCGCCTTCAGAGTCGAGGCATGGATTCAGGGCTGAGGTGGGGGCTGAGCTCCTCGCTTGCGTAGGAGGGCTGGCTCCCGCTGCCTTTCTGGGAGCGATGGAGCATCCCCATCGCACGAGGCATCGGCTCTGCTGTCGCTCGCTCCCGCGTCGAAGGCTTGCGACCCAGCCGTGGCAGCTGGTGCCTCCCAGGGGCCTCGCAGCAGCTTGCAGCAGAGCAGATAACTCCCGGCTCTCGCTGGAGTCAACACCACAGGGTGGGCTGAATCCCACCCTTCCTGCTGATAGAGAAGCTGTAGGGAACGGCAAATAACTTTTAAAACACCCTTCTCTCTCTTAGATCAGAAATAACACCGTCAGGCTGGGGTGAACAAGTGCATAATGTTTCTACCTAACCTGTGAATGAATGATTTCCTCCGTTTCCATGGCTATTCAGTGACAGCTGTCTGCTTTTTACTGAACTAGCAAAAAAAATTATCGCAAGAGCTGAAAACAGATAAAACAGGTGAGGAAGCTTTTTGCCTCCGAGACATGTTGCCTAAAGGCAGCTCAACACGAGATGTTGTTGTTCAAAGCAACCACCAACAGGCACTAAATGTTCTCTAAGAAATGTCCCAGCACAGCTCTTGGGCTTGATACACAGATATAGGCAACTGCATCTCGCACCCGTATCAGTTAAAGGTGGGAAAATTCAGTGCTGCTCGGTATCAGGATCCAGGTGTGCGGAGCCGAGTGTGCAAACGGCGTGGCTTGGGGTTAGATAACTCCTCGGACCCAGCACCCAGCCCAGAGGGGCTGAGCAGCTTCACTGCACCATTTGGAAGGAGTTGGAGGCTTGGTCCTGTAAACGCGCCCAAAGTTACCCCAGCGGTGCTGTGCTAATTCGACTTTTCTTCTAAATATTTGCCAGATCAAATCCCTCATGTGTCTTAGATCACAGAGCTGGCCAAGAAATCTCTTTGCTCAAAGTAAGGATTAACCCAGCCGTGCTAGTGTCATAACATATTAACAGCCCAGGAAGTTTTTCTTAGGTAACATGCCCTGTTAGCTGAACACTTGGCCCATCTATTTTCTGTACGTAAAGTCACAAAGGGTTTGCAATTTGGGTTTAATTAGTTGGGAAATTTTAATTTGGGAAATTCTTCAAAGCCAGCACCGTGGAACGCTTCCCCTCACCCAGGCTTGACTGCAGCCGGCTTTGAAGCGACCCTTGCGCGCGGGACATCCCCTGCTCGGGACCCTCCGTGAGCTCAAGTGCCACCCACCCCTGCTCGGGGTGCCACGTAAACGCGCGTGCGGCTCGGAAGCCTTGCGAGGAGTGGCGAGGCTGATCGCATCCAGCTGGGCGAGCTGCTGGCCGGAGCATCGGCTGCGGATTGGAACTCGAATAGTGTGAGAAAGAGCGTTCGGTGCTCAGGAGGGAGGAACGAATAGAATAGTTCAGTTGGAAGGGACTGGCAGCGATCATCTAGTCCAACTGCCTGACCACTTCAGGGCTGAATTGTTTCCTAGAAACCAGCTTTGCTTCATTTAAAGTACTTCTACTGAAAAATAAAAACCTTTACAATATGCCAAGTGCTATTAAAAACAAATTCCTTGTTAATAAAACCCTGACTTCTCACCTGCGACTGATTCTCGTCCCTTAACTGCCTTGGAGGAGCCGGTGCAGCACTCGGGAGCGGGAGCAGCGGGTCAATGTGCCGCGGAAAGGACACAGGGACAGTTGTGACTTGCACAACAGAAAAAGATATTTTTCTGTGCAACAAGCCAAAGCATCAAGTAATTACACTCTGTTTACCCCGTAAGATGATGCAATATCCTTTTGGAAGTGGGGGGGGGGGGGAATAGAAGTGACCTTGTCTTCTTGGCACATTACCTGCGGTAAATATAGGACATTTTGCCCACTTTTAGCAGCTTTTCTAACTCAGGGTAGGTTTGCCCTGAGCTGAAAAGGCTGTGGGGTGTGATCTGAGTCATCCTGCAGTGAAAGCACACCTGAAACCTGCCTCGTTCAGCACCTCACAGCAAGACACATCCAAGTCTGACTTTTAACAACGTTTTCTCCTGAGAGCATCGCTCACCTTACGCCCTGCCTCGTTTCGCTCTTCCTGGAATATGGGGGTATCAAGGAGCTTGCAGTTGCTTTGGCTTGTTACCAACAAAACGCTGTTTCACGCTTCTGACAAAAAAAACCCGTTAAGAGGCAAGGTGGTCCAGGGCGGGTGGACGGGCTAGGAGCTTTCCGCGGGGCTGGCTGCGGCCGGGGCAGAGGAAAATCTCTGCTCCTCTCCGAGGGTTTAGTCCTGCCCTTGCCCAGCAGCTGCACTCCTGTTTGCTGCAGGCCTGCACCTGAATCTCTAAGCCTGGCTGGGGTTTACATGTAGAAGGTGGTACTAAAATTCCATTAAAATGGGGTTGAAATTAAAACGGAATTTTACTCTCAAGGGCTATTGTTTTTTAGCGTAAAAGAGATCTGTGCAGCAGTGGTTGTAGAAACTACTTGGAACCAGCTACAATGCTTGTAAAAACCGTGTCTTGTAGTAGTGATGTTTTATGGTAGAGCAGCCGTTGCTTCTGCAAGTGTCAGTCACGAGCAAAGCCTTACACATAACGTGCATCGCTTGCAGGCGTGTAACTGCCTGGTGTGCTGCATTATTAAATTGATCAACTGTAACTTAACTGCCTTGCAAATAAATAATACTGGCTGTAGTGCTAATAGTTAGTACCTAACTTTGCATTTTAACTCGAATAAAGAGATGCTATTGTAATTGGAAAATCGCAGAAGCAAAAGAGCTGCCAGGGAAGGATGTGTTCTGCAGAACCGAGAAGCTCAGTGAGTAACAACTGGATAAAGGATGTTTCTGATGACTGATTTGAATCCTGGTGAGATCGCAGAACTAAAAACCCATTTGAACTTCTGGAAATTGCATTATACGTTCTGCCGGATCGCCAGTCTGCCGACCAGACCTGGTGCTACAGGACCGACCCCTCCGCAGCGTTAGGACGAGGACCGGGTGGGCGCTGCCGGTCGCGGCAGCGTGGTTTGGGAAGGGACCCATCCCCGGGGTGCAGAATTCCTCATCCACAGTTATCCATCCCCAACCTTTCAGCAGCATTGCATTCATCTCAGAAACCGAAGTAAGTTCATTTTAATTTCATTTTATGACGCTTTTCCGGGAATGAAGACTGGACGGCACAGGAAACTGAGGCACAGCAGTGACCACTGCCTGCGCTCTCAGCTCCTGCTGCTCTTCAACCACAACCTTATCTCACACTTCTGCCATCTGAGGGACGTCTCTCTCAGTGTATCACACCTCTTTTTTTTTGTTTTCTAGCTAATAAGCCTTCCTTTATAACTTCTCAAAAGCTAAAATACTTTTTAAACCTCTCCCATCGTAGGCTGTGTTTTCCAGTAAATGACTGCAAGTGACTGTTCTGTGTAGCATCTTGTCACAAAAATGAAGCAAAAAGGTAAGCTTATTTCCATGATGTAATTTGGAGATTGCTAGATACACCTGGTAGCCTTCTGGCCACCAGCTAAATGATTTGCACCTGACTCTTGCTGTTGAATTTTTTCACAATTTATTTGAAATACGCAATTTTTTGAAGGTAATATTTAAGCTAAGGAAGAGCAGCCATTATTTTGATACATTTGAAATTGCAAGCAGGTTCTGGGGGGACTGGCTTTTTTGAGGATACCATGTCTGGATTTATGGAGAGTGGACGCAAGTTACCCGCATCCACAGGTGTGGGTTGGTGCTGACTTAGCAGCGAGTTGGGCAGGACGGGCCTCGTGCTTATCTGAGAGGGGGATTGCTGGCAGCCCAGGTCGGAGAGATAACACGGGTGATGCTTTTACAGATAGCTGAGGGGGAGGGAGGCAGGGATGGGACTTTCCCAGTATTTCTGGTTTATTTGTTTGCTCGTGGTAGGTGGTTAAAACTGCACTCGGTCAAGGAGGTTCCTGCTGAATTCTGTCCTGCACCCCAAGTTTTGACCCAGTCATGAGGACGGAGTAGGAACATTTAATTGCAAGTAATGAAAATTAAAAAAACCTTGCATGTGAACTGTAGCACAGATAAAATATACTTCAAGGCATGAGAGCCCAGTGCTTAGGGAAGCTGTTAGAATGAAGATTGTGCTGCTGCCAAGAACATTAGATCCAGATTTCTTTTTTTTTCCATTGCCTTTGAGAATACTCAGAGCATTGTACTTAAAAAGCTTCAAAGTCTGGATGAAGATTCAAATAACTTAGGAAATTGGATATAGAGAATTGGGGTTGGTTCAGGACTGTTTCTGACCAGAATTAGATTGGGTTTCTGTGGATCTCAAGTCTTTGGGAAATAAATTCTCTTGTACCTTTTACATAAGCTTACTGTCAATGGTAATCGTACTTCTAGTCTATGGATTACTGATGGGCCGTTAGCTCAAACGAATTATTTAATACTTGTAATTTCTTCCATTGATTTTTTTTTTTTTGTATGGTACTTTAAAATGATTTTTCCATTCTGTCCTGTAGTTAGTGCTATTATTATTGAAGAAGGGTGTGGCTTCTTTTAATAAGAATATATTCTTCGCCCGCTACAGCTCACGGCATTTGTGACTCAAGGACATGGCTAACAGTTCTGTGTATCTTTAAAAAAAAAAAAAAAAGCTTGAAATATTTCAGCTATGATAAACAGGTACTGTAACCTCTGTGCCTGTTGTATTTCCCCACTCTTTGATAAAGTCGTGGGAAGAAATAATTTACATGCTGAAGTTATCTGACTGTGTTTCCTTTGGGTCAAATCCTGTGGGCTAGAGTTGTGCAAATCTTCTCTCTAATAGAACTGAGAGCAGGAGGGCTTTGACAAGAGATTTCAGACTTCTGAACGATATCAGTAATCATCCTAAATCATGCCTCTTCCTTTTTCCATAGAAGCATTGACATTAAGTATAACCTGCATCAGAGTCTTTATTTTTAAAACCTTTGCCCAGCTTTGGTTGTTTTACCACGATACTTACTCTGATATCTTAAAAGATGCCGTGGCGCTGGGGCAGTATTCATTTTTTGCTTGTTTCTAAGTTTTGCTTGGTTGTTTCACCCCGTAGAAGTGTGAGGAATAGCCGAGTATGGCTTTGACCTTGGGGAGTCTGGGGATGACTCGAGGCTTGGAGGGCACGGCCACCTCGGCCCCCCCGTCGGGAGCCAAGAACCTGGTGCAAACCTTTCCCTACCCCCCACCTGAGCCCTGCAGTTCAGCTGGTGCGAACTACGGGCCGGCCCAGTGGAAGTCTTACTTGGTTATCATTTACCTGGTTTTTTGTGGTGACATGAGAAAGCTGAAAGTAAAGGCAGGCCCAGTTGTCCCGTTAATGGCCATGTTTTGTGATGTTCATCCAGCAAGTGTTGGAAGCGCAGGAACTGGAGATTGATTTATAATCTGCACCCAAATCCTGATTTATCTATCAGAACAGAAACTTGCAATGTTACTTGTTTCCACTTAAAGCCTCCCGCGATGTTTTCTGAATACGCTATTCCGCTGCTGTTTCAGCTGCTGTTGCTCGTGCTTGTCGGGGTCGGTGATGCGAGGGAGGAGCTGGCTGCGTGTGGACGGGGGGGGAACGGCTGGGTTAAGGCACCACTGCCCGCGGGCACCCGATGAGTGTCCCGGAGCCCGTGGGTGTGCGATGTTACGTCCCGGCATCCCAAACCTGGGTATCCACAGCGTGTCAAACGGGGCGCTAATAGGGGATGTCAGCAGGGTCTCCATCTGAATATCAGAAACTTCTCGCATGTGCTCTGGAAACCTCTAGAAAGCAGGTGGTGATGAAACAGAACGTGAAACTGTTTGCAAGTAAGTGGCGAGATCACCTTACATTTCTCCTTTGCAATTCTGACCAGTATCTTATTAGTTTGCAATCTGAGGTTAAATTATTGAGTGTTTTATCTGTAAGCCCTGTGTAATGGGGCTGGGATGTCACTGGTTTCACCACGTAGCCATGGTGGTCTAAGAGCAATACCAACGCGCGGTTTTCAGAAAGAAATAGTGTTTTTCCTTACACAAATAATTTGAGATCATGGGGAAAGAAGACTGGGTAAACAAGCATTGACTATCATGATCTGGAGTTACTTAGGTCGTGCCAGCGCTGGCAGAGGTGGCCTGGCCCTTCTCGGTGCTGTGAAAGGGAAACATGTGTGTAGAGGAAACTCATATGGGAAATGCTGTAAATTCACAATAAATGCATTCATAAAGTCGGTGAAGAGAATGCTGCTACCTACCTAATTTGTGTGGTCAAGATTTAATTCTGAGTTGGTTTCCTTTTCTGCATTTGCTTGATGCAAGGGCTGCAAGTAGATGTATTGAAAAGTAAGTAGCTATACAGGGGTAATGACCTAGAGTTAAGAGTAGGTATAGTAGGAGTGAGAGTAGGTGTTTGGGTTTTTTTTCCCCTGTTTATGAACTTCAAAACCCAAATATGAATCATGCTGGGGATGCTACAGGACTTTCTGATCAAGTCAATGGGATACCACAGTTTCCAAGGTAAGCCCGAGTGTCATATTCAGAATTTTAAAAGTTAAATTGAATTACATTAAAGTTAATAGCTTGGAGAAGCTGCTGGTGCTCAGCAGAAAAACCCAAACGTATCTCAGCAAACCTGACCACAGGAGGTAATAAAAAGATGTTCTCCACTAAGAACTCCTTAAAATCATGCACTCCTGCAGAATAAATGTCTTTCTGAAGATAACACTACTCTTCTGTCAACCATCCCAGTTCATACACTGGCTGGTGTAGTTGCCTCTGGTTTTGTGAGATTCTGCGAGTACCGATCAGCCCTTAAGGTGTGGGTTTGAACAGGCCAGCTCCAGAAAATGTTGTGGTACGATCTGTTCTTTCTTATAGGGTTGGACAGGAGCACTTTTGTTCATCTCTAGGGTTTGTGAAGCTAAACTAAGTGCTCTTCAATTGCTTGCTTTTTTTTTTAAACTGAATTGTTCTTTGAAACGGCTGGGCTGGGCAGGTGAGGGAGCTGCATCCCCTCAAGTAAAACCCTAGGACTAAGGTAAAATTGCAGATAAGTAACATTAAACAGCGGCTTCAAGAATGAAAAATATTGGAAGTTATCCAGTTTAAAAGTGGTTTGTTTTAAGCCTGGTGCTTTTTAAAGTCTTCTGGAAGGTGAGGTGGGGCTGAGTATATGAGCAAATTGAGGTATTACTCAGCAGCTGCTCTGAGTGGAAGCATTTACTGTCTGTGCTCTGAATAATTCAAGTACAGTAATTCAGCAGGGTTGTCTCCTTGTGTAGGTCCCATCCTTTCATGCACAACCACAGAAACTCATCCTTTACCTCGTTGTTGGAATATGGCACTTCAGAACCCTGCTGCAATTCAGATCATGTCGGTACTTCAAATGTTTTCATAGGCTTTGAGCTTTGTCAATTTATCATTTCTTTTCTGCTTTCAAAGATCACTGCGATGTAGGTGTTTCCGAAGTGCTCATCGTGTATGGCATGCAGAAAGATGCAGACAGCTAAACCAAGACCCGTACCACCCGATCTCCACTGCTGTTTTAACCTGGAGATGCCTGATGGTTTGGGGCCTTCTGATCATCCTAGAAAACTAGTTGTGTTTGGACTGAAGCATGAAAATAGGACAGTTTTTTTTTTCCTCCACGTGACTTATAAAATGCTGTGCCTCTTTCTCCCTCTTACCACCTTTTAGTCAGCTGCAGAGATCAGTTCTGACATCCCACTCTAGACTGGATGTTGGTTATTGATTAAGGTATTATGTGAAATGGTGCAAACCTTCTGGTTTGTATGTGTATATGAATCATATCTGGTTTTACATGTGCGATAAATCCTACTTTCATGACAGGTCATTTCCGTGATTGTTAGTGACTTCAACACAAATCCTTGTCCAAACCCCGCAGACGTTAGGTAGGCTGTGAGTACAAGAGTGGTGAAGTGTGTTCAGCGGCAGCAAAAGTCTAAGCACCAAGATAAGATTTGTCTTGCAAATAGGTATCTGTGATATTTCTGAGTTAGAAGACCACTTGATGATTGTGTCATGTTTTTTCACGGTAGTTTCAAATTCCTGTCTCAGCCTTTTGCTGGGCTTAGAAGAACTACAGATTTTTAACTGATACCAGCTAGATTCATTATGATAAATGCCAATTACCTTTTGGCTCAGTTTTATGGCAAACTATATTTCTATCTGTATTTAGGGAAGTCTGGGTTCCCCCATCTTCTCCAAGTCTTGAGGACAAACCCCCTGAAATCTGTGGTGCCTGTGAATCCCACTGTGTTACTGCTGCCTGTATGCACGGAAACAGGCATCAGGCAAGCAACCCTTGGGAGACCCATCATCCATGACCTCTTACATCTGTTATCTTGGTATTTTTATTGCACGCTGGGAGTGCTGGTATTGCTGTGACCAGAATTGCTCTTAACTGCTAGTTTGTGATAGTCTGCATTTTTTAAAAACGTCTTTCCTTTCATGTCTCTGCCTAAGACTTGACTGTTTTGCAAAGATACAAATATAAGTCAGAAAAACAGCATCTGGCACCTGGTTTGTACTGATTTATGCAGAGCTATGCTAAGTCTTATGCAAAGAGTATTATGCTCTGTATCTTTTTTAAAGCACGTGAGTCAGCACCGGTTTGGATCTAGTCATAAACTGTATAAATGCTGTATACTGAAAAGATCTGAAAAATTCAAAGCAGAAGCTATTCAGTATGCTGGTAGAAGATACTGCGACTGAAATGGTAGGCACGTGAAACCGCAAGGTTTATTTGGTCACATTCATGTTAAAGCTCATCGTAAACCAGTAGAAACGAAAAGCAGGGATTTTAGTCGGGGTGGGGGGGGGGGGGTGTTAAAGCAGATGGTGTGAGCGACGGGGGTCAGGTCTTTTCCCTCCTCGGGGGTTGCTCTGCGGGGTTGTGCTGCTTCCCGTAAATTCCCACTGAATGTCCCGACCCTCGAGCCGCTCGGCAGCACCCGCCTGCGGGAACCCTTTCCTGGCCTCAGTCCCCGAAGCGTTTGAACGGTCTCACAGTCTGTGGGTCAGGGTTGAGATTTCTGTCCCTTTGTGCAACCCCCCCGCCCCAGACTTCAAGCCTTTCTGCGTATCTCTGGTGACATGATGACATTTCACCTTCGATGACTGCATGATATAAATGACGATACTTGGCCGTGCTTGTTATACAAAGATTTTAATTGCTATGTACAGTTTTCATTCACCTACTTGCATTAACGCTTAGCCAAGACACTGATTTGTAACAGCCGTTTCTCCCCCCGCTTCCCACCCACCCTCCTGGCTGCTCGGGCAGCTCTCCCCTAGAGCGAGCCTTTGCGGTATTTCCACAGCTCAGGGCAGCTGCATTTGCAGAGCAGATGCAAATCCGACTCACTTCTCACCAGGTTGCTGCAGTCCTTCTTCTGGTTGACCCATTTCAAGAATTCTTCCAGACTCTCTTTAAATAGTGAGAAATTTGTTGCATCCTGTGAGCATGTGACAGGTGAAGGTTTCTAAGGGAAAGATGCAGGAGTTACGGAGGAATTCCACCCCAACGCTGCACATTCTCTCTGGCTTCCTCAGCTCACTGGGATGGAGGGTGAAGCCGGCTAGCTGCCCTTCACCAGCCCCAAACCATTTCACGCAATTCTTACAAATCATTCGCCAAATAAGACCTTGCTATTTGTCTTTGACGGTACTGCAGATTTTTCTGGCTTTTTTTGGGGGGGGTGGGGGAGTTATCTGCCAAACTGGAAGAAGGGAAGTCAGGTCAAAACGTTTCTCTCATAATAACCAAATCCTGGGGACAGAGAGGGAGCGCGGGACGCGCGGTGGGATCCCAGCAATGTCCCAGCCCGCTCGTTCTTAGCGCCTAACAGGAGAGGATCCAGCTGCAGCAGCACGGAGCTCAGCGTGCGTTTGGTTAGGTGAGAGGTCTAGACCGGGTTCCTTCTGCAGCAATTAGCAAACTGCTGTAAATCTGGTTTTCTTCCGAAAGCCTGCTTCTCTGTTCCAGGGAAATGTCTACGCACAGTCATTGCTGCAAGTACAGCCACTGGCAGAACACATGTAAACCCTATTTTCTATTCCCTTATTTTCTCTGTCTTTCTCTCTTTCCTATTCAAAAGGCAGATTCCTTTTTCTGTAGTATTCCTGGTCTGTATCTTTTCTGTTATTAATTGCCCTGTTCTCCCTGAAGGACAAGCCGTATGGGTCATTATTAATTTCACCTAATAAATAATCTTCGTTACTGCAGGTCTAAATGAACTGCATTAATGTAGTCCGTATAGGAATGACTTTGTGCATGGTAGACAAACCTCGATATCCTTCCTTGAGGCTGCAGCTGGTCCAAAATTAAAAAGGAGGAACAATTTCTTTGCTAACAAATCTCAAAACTTTGAATTAGAATTTACGTAAGAGTGAGCAAGAAGTTAAGCAAGAGGTGAAGTCTTGCTGAACAACTTCCACTGATGTTTCTTTACTTATTACCTTCAGGGAAATTAACTTTCAGGGAAGCTTGGTGGTTTCTTTTAAATCATAAGGACAGCTCCTGAGGTTTTCTCAGCATATCTATCGATTCATTTAAAGATTCATGCCTTATCCTCCATCCTATGCCAAACCGAAGGGGAAGGCACCGGTGCAATCCGGGAGCCGCAGCAGCGTTGCCCGGCTGGAGAAGGGGCCGTGGCTTTCCAGCCCCTGGCTCGCTCGGCATGGGTCCGAGTGAGCTACCAGGCGTTTGAACAAAATCACCCGGTGTAAAAAAACTGGATAAATGGAAAACTACAAGAAGATGTTTGAAACTCAAATCAAATAAATAGTAGAAACTTACCTGCAAAATGGGACAGCTTTCTTCTAGCCTTTTCATGCCTTTTTCAACTTTCTTCATACACTTACACATGTGTATCTTTTCTAGTTCGTGAATAAATTTTTCGGTGTTATAATGTGCACAACTTTGGTTCTAGGAGAAAAAGAGAAAGTAAATAGTGTTCTAGTTTACAAGCAGAAAGCTTTTCTTTTTAAAAGAACTGTTGATTAATCATATTGAATATGCCAACTGTTATTTTTCTCTGGAAATCTTAACTTCTATCTGATTTCCTTTTTACACCTTCTTTTTAGAAGTCATCTTGTAAGGACAGCCTTCATGACTATTATAACTGGAAACTTTGCAATAAAAATGGTCCAGTTTCTGTCAATGGTGAATGTGACAACACTGGGAATTTGCTTCAATTCCATCTAAATTGGAGAGTGATTTTTTTTTTTTTTTCCTTGCCTTTGCCTTGGAAGTAGGACACTGGTAGAGAGCTGCTTCAACCATTTTCCTTTATATTGCCAGTCATTTGGAGACCAGGCTTTACAATCACCAACAGAAATTTCTCAAACAAACAAACAAAAAGTTTAAAAGAACTGATAAAAACCAAGGTAGTATTTTACATCTTGCCTTTAAATGTCCTCAGACCTCCTATACCAGAGGTTACACTTTAAGTTCCCTTTGGAGATTCTGACTGATAATAATAGGATAGGAAACAACAGCTTCTTACCTTTATGTAAAGTGGCTTCAAGAACTGCACCTGAAAACGATAGACAGCTGTTAGTTACAAATTGGAAGTCATCCCAAAAAGCAAATCGGGCGGGGGAAGTGGAAAGTTATTTACATTTATAGGGTCTTTTTCAGCTTCGAGTAAGCAAAGCATTTCATCAATTAGTGAGAGTTTAGTCTCCTTCTGCAGATGCAGCGTTTCCTTCAGAGGAAGAAAGTGACTGGATGCCCCAGAGCTAAATAGTAGCAAGAACAAGGGAAGACGATACATTTTAAAGGTGTTATATTGCCGAGCTCGAACCTTTTTATCTGAAACAGGCTTTAAATTCAAGCTCGTCTCTCTTGGCAGATACTAAGCTCACTTATATAGAGAAGCTGAGTAAGTGCAGGATGTGAATAGTATCTTATCTCATTCATAAATCATTAAAAAAGGAAAGAGACAACAACTTGAGCAGTCGAATTAGCAGCATATCTGATTTGAGAAACATTTGTGATTAATGTTCTGATAAACTTCCTAAAAGCTCTAACTCCAGAGCAACGCTTCGATGCAAGCAAGAGCAATGTGCAAGGGCACTAATGATGTACAAGGTACTGTAAAAGAAGAAAATATTAATATCTGAAAAAATTATTCTCGTTGTAGTAACACAGCCATGAAGCTGATTGTTTCCCGTCAGGTGAGATGACATCCTATATTGCTGTAAATTATTGCAGTTTAAAGATTTCGGCGCCTCTGGAGCTAATATCAGCTGAAGATGGAGCCCATAGGACCTAATCAATCATCTACAGCGTGATTTGGGGAGGCGTGTGGGAGCAGAGGGGTGCACAGACGCATACAGCAGCCTTGCAAAACTGACTCCTTTTCTCCGGCAGATATCTTTTCTTTGACCTGAAAAGAAAACACAAGGTTGGTTGTTCACCGTAATTAGTAAGTGTGAGGGCTGGATCTTACCCCGGCGTAATTAATTTTTATGACAGTGCCGTGCAACTCTTCAATCTCAGCTGGCGACTGCAGCTTCTCGTTCTCGGGGTGGGGGGGAAATATTCGTTGCTTCGTTAATGATACTTGGGCCCTTATGTAGCACTTCACAAAGGTAATTAGGTGCTTTGTGTTATATGCGTGTGTGAACAAGTAAGTGAGTGGGGAGAAGGGCTGGAAGGACAGGGGAGCGTTGTGCGGCAGCGTGGTCAGGGGGTGCTTTAGGATGGGACCCTGGCGTGCCCGCAGGAGGGGAGCCAGGTTTTCCCCGGCTTTCAGAGGGCCGTGGCTCTGCCCAGCGCAATCAGCTAAGAGCGGAGTAAACACACGAGGGAGTTCACTTCTAGATAACCCTGTATTTGGAGAGTGAAATTGCCAGAGAGATTGCAGAGTCAGGGCTTAGATAACTCTAAGATAATACAGCTCTAAAGAAAAAAAAAAAAAGTCTACTTTGTTCCATGGGAGGTGGCAATTAATATTACAGTCAATAAAAGAAGCGTCATCAAGGGAGCTCTCAGTGAGGAGTTTTTTCTGGCCACGAAGAAAAGAGAAGTCACTAATCGTCAGCGTTAGTGCCAGCCCTGCCTGGCAGGTAGCGGGAGGTTTTGTAACCTGCCCCGGAACGCCCGTGCAGCCCGTGCTGCCTCACCTTGCTCTTTGCTGGGTGACAGCTCTGACTCCAGCAGAGAGCCGTAAGGTAGTCCTTTTATAGCGCCGGCAGAAATACGCTTGGCAAGTGCTGTTTGGAAGGGGTTAGCGAAGAGCCAGGCTCTCAGCTGGAGCACATCAGCACAGAGCTTTGCAAATATCCCCATCAACCTCTGCCAGCTGAGGGTCTGGCCTAAATACTTCCCATACGGTCCAGTTTCTATTCTAAATCTATATTTGATTTCTAGATATGGTATTTCATAGAAAATGTCTGACAAAGTGCAGAAGTGGCAGATGGGTTTTACCAGATCCGATTAGGGAAATCTTTGCTATTGAATCAGGGATACATTTCACTTTGGATAGTCTTCTAAATGTAATATCAAAATTTGAGCCTGGATGATGTTTTAAGTTCTTTGTCTAGATATGTTTTGAGTTGTCCCTACTAGAAAATACAAGTCTGCATGTTGATCATGGCCATGTTATTCACTGTTCATTTAACTTCTCCAGTTTGCAGAGCGCGTATTTACCTTTTCCTAGTGCTGTGTGAAAAGTTCTTGTAGCAACAACCACGTGGGAGATTATTGTCATGGCTGCACTTTTCAGCTGTGCTTTGGTTCACCTCTCTGATGAAAGGCCTGAATCATTCTCTCAAAAGGCAAACTTTTAGTGTCAAACTGCTCCTGGTTCTCTGGTGTCCACATGCTCTCATTTCCCAACCAAGCTGTTAGGAGACCAAATAGCATTTGGCACCTGCAAGCACTTTTCCACCGACAACCTGAGGTAGAGTTGATTAAAATGAGTCACTAAAATGAACATTTAGATGTGCTAAACTGGCACACCAAAAGATGTAAAAAAACAGCAAAGACATGTCTGTACTTTCTCCTATGTAAGCTTGAATATCTCTTGGTAACACTAGGGAGTCTGTTCTGCTCCTCACCTCTGGAGGTGGGAGAGGAGAGGGCAGGACAGTCCGTCTCCTTCACCTTCTCCCACTTCTGTCTGGATCTTTTGCCCTGGGGGAAGCTGCTGACAGTAGGCTCAACCACCATCTTATTCTGTATGAGGATTTAATAACCAGATCCACTACATAGGCTGTATGTTCATCTAAGCTATCGGGCAAATACTGACACCTAAATCCATTTTGAATGATTTTCACACCAGATACCATTTGCAACAGCATTGCTCCTTTTACTACTCACCCACCTGGAAAACATACCCTGGCTTAATGTCGAATAGCTTTACAACTGCTGGAGAGAAGTACCAAGATGTTATCTACGGGCTGAAGCTTAAAGGCGGCAGCTCCCCGTGCCGCGCACAGGATGCATCTTGGGGCGATGCTGCAGGGGCCGGGTGTAGGTACCGCGTCCTCGCGCCGTGCGCTGGCTCCTGCTCCCAGCCAGCGTCCTCCCGCGCTGCTTCAGGCCTGGTGTGGTTGCAGCCCCGCTGCTCTGCTTTTAGCTTTTTCTGTCATGAGAGGCAACAACCTGCTGGACTTTGTGAAACCCTTTTGATCTCTAGCCTTCTGGTAACGAAAGGGTGTTTTCCAAAAAGGGTATTATAAACAGGAGCGCTGGCGTTTGTAACCAGCTGAAGAGTTCCTGAGGTTGTTGGCAGAGGGAGTTTGAGAAGCTGGGATAAGCAAGCAAGCACACAAAATTCCCCAAAGCGGTGAAAAACAATGAACATTCAAGACTGGGAGTTTGTACAACGAGGGGATGCCGTTGTCGGTTGGTCTAGCTGGGGTGCTGCAGGTGAACTTGAGGCACGCAAGCCCTTCCTCAGGTTTGTTCGGAAAGCAGCTAGTCTGAAATCTTCCTTCACCTTTCTATGACACTTCTGAGCTCTTTGGTGGAGTAATACCGAGAAAAGTTGATTAAAAGCCTGAGTGAGTAACAAACTGGCGGGCCGCCTTTTCCTCCCGTCTCCTCTGGCTCATGCCATCGCTCCGGCGTTGTTGGAGGGACGTACAGCAGGCAAGGGCTGCCACCTAGAGAACAGCCTTGGCTAGTTGCAGCCAGATCTTTATTTTCTCGTTTTTGGAGAAGAAACGCTTGCCAGACCTCAGCACATCCTGAGTGTGTGCGGTAACTGGAGTAAGGTGAGCTGCCTGCTCTCTGATTTACCCTGCCCCTAAGAGCCTTAAGAGTTGCCTGGGTGGATGACCTGGTTTATAGTGATAGCAATTTTATTTGTATTTGCATTTGAAGAAGCGATAGGGAAGTTAGTGTCTGGGGGTACGTGTATCTGCCGTTCCCCAAGCACCCGGCAGTGATGGCGGCGGGTTCAGCTTGCTCTAAGGGAACCGTTTTCCAACCTTCCTTCCCCACCATGAGCAATGGTCCACAGCATCTCCCGGTAGTCCTGGCCCTCTGCCCCATCTCCCTCTCAGAAGATTTGTGCTAACAAATGTAAAACTTGCTTTGGAAGCAAACCGAGCCTTTTGCCGTGCTTTCCCCTCGCATCCCACAGGGTCGTGGCCCCGTTCCTGGCAGCGTTTCCCTCCTCGGAAGGTTGGAACTGCGCCTCTCCCTTGCACCCAATTCCAAACAAGAGAGCGGCTTCGGTTGCAGTGTGTTGGATTGTGATCCAGCCCCCCAAAGAGCATTCAGCCCTTGAGCTGGAGGTCAATAACTACCCTTTAAGACCAGCTTTTCAGCAGGCTGTATGCCAGTCTTGGGGAGGTGGGACTAGAACATGCCCTCGGGTGTCTCGCCAGGCTGTCCTAACGGGCAACGCGGGCGCCGTCCCAAAGCACAGGTATAGCCGGTGTCACCCTCCCCCTGCCCTCTCCCCCCATCACGGGATGAGCTGCTTTGACCTAAAGCCACTAAAAATGTTGAACCTCTTTTTCTATGCACTCTGTATCTTTGTAGGTATTGGTTAACGCTTTATTCTTGACTATTTGGGGGAGGCAGGGTGATGATGACTGAACCTGCTCTTGGGGTTGGATTTTTTTCCCGTTCATACGATGACTACTGTCTGCCTTCCCCCACCCTCAAGAAACTCCTCTTCAGGTGTTATTAAAAATATTAGCTAATTCTTCAAACATGTTAGCTGCCTTAAATAATCCCTGCAGATTCCGGCATGGATTTCCCTGCCCCCTCAACCTGCCCTTTCCTGCAGGCAGTGTGGTGTTTGGGGGATCCCACGGGCACACCACAGCTTGCACAAGCACTGCCCTCTGCTAAATTCTCCATGAATCATGGTATTAGGGAAATTTTTTCAGCCGCTCAGTGATGCCTGCAAAAGTAGATAAAGACGATGGGCTGGGCTGGGATTGCTTTCTTGAAGGTGAAATTCCAGTGGGAAAATCCCCTTGGAGGGGAAGGTGTGTGCCCAACAGCCCTGATGGTCCACGGAGACACAGGTGCAGCTGTGGGATAGCTCTGCTCCCCCATCCCGGTCCCAAATAGGATTTTTATGGCTGATTGATTGCTAAATGTTTGCTTTCTTCTGTATGGCTGAATCTCCCCGAAATCAGCATATCCAGCCGCGTGGGAAAGGGGAGATGCTGCAGTGAGGTGTTCGCCGTAAAGTGAGAGCAAAGACGGAAACGAAATCCTGCCTCACTATTTCAGTGCTACTTTTACCCAAATTTGAAAACACAGGTGGTCTTAGGTGGTATCTGGACCTCATGGTGATACTCTGCACAGGATTGTCAGTCATCTATAAACTATATAATCAACTTACTTATTTCTGAATATAATACCCTCCTGAAACTGTCAAAACCTCACTGGTAGAAGACCCTGATTCGATCAATCTAACTTTTTTAGATAGAATATTCCTTAAATGACCATAAACCATCACCAAATAAAAAAAAAGGTTACACCTTTGTGCAAGAGATTTATTTTGCATAGATTCTGTTAGAGTTTGGTTACATTTCATAGAGTTCTGCATACAAGTTTCCCAAATATTTAACTGTAAAAAATGTATAAGTGATGTGTCAGCAGCACACAGCTGTAAGAACAGTCATGTTTCCACAATTTGCACTTCACATTTTTTATATTTTAAAATTATTGTCACTGTGTTCGTAGCATAGTAATATTCTTCAGTTAATATAAGTACATAATCATGATTTAAAAAGTAACAATCGCATCCTTTTACAAGACTCTCCTCTGCAAATGCCCCGTACCTCCTCGAGATGTGAAACTGCCCTGAAGGCATCTGGAAACTTCAGCTGCAGGAATAAAATGCTGAAATAGCCAGAGTGCGACAGCATTAGAGCATATCATATAAAGACATCTTTTGGTTGAAAAGAAAAGGAATATGGTCTGTACCAGGCTCTTGGTCACCAAGTTTTACTGGGGCAGTTTATCCCTATGGGGCACTGGCAAGACTCAGCGAGAGTCGTTTTTACATTCACGAGCTCTAAGTGGGGATGAGCTCTGCCTTAAGTTTGCAAGCAGTCTTTTCAAGGGTTTGCTAAGGTTTGACGGCTTTGAGAGCCACCTTTGATGGCGTTTGGCGGAGGCTCGGGGGAGCCGAGGGGGCTGGGGCTGGTCCTGGGGGCCAAGAGGGAGATGAAGGTGCTGGGCAACATCTCCAGCCTGGCACCGATGGTCCTGTCCCCATCTCGCAGGGTGGTTTTGCCCTGGCTTTGAGAGCAGCTGGGCGCTGCAGAGCCAAGCCCTGGGGCTGTGCCTCGGGCTAGTGTGCTAGAGAAATAGTGTGGGTGCAAACCCCAGGCTGGATCCACAGAGCTCCTCCTCGCACCCTCTCAAATAGCACTTTCCTGAAGTAAAGAATCATGGCATTTCTTCATTGTAAAAATAAATAACTTGAAGTTTCTACAAATAAATAGGATAAATAAATATTAATAGATATATGAATAAATAATAGGTCCCAACAGACTTGCTTGTTGGAGTAAGGATATGCAAATGAGGATATGCAGAGCTAGGTCTCCTGGCAGGCTGGACCAGGCGTGCTTCAAACTTCTTTGAAGACTACGCTGTTTCCTTCGGCAGGGCATTGTGATTCAGGAACCTTAGTAAATATTCCAATTTACTGAAAAATTCCTCTTCCATTGGCTCCCAGTCCTCTTTCTTGGGGGGCAGACAGAAAGGAGAAGAGTTAAAAGAACAGAATCTGAACATGTGAGTCACGCTCTGTTGCCTGACTGCAGTTTTTTCTTAGTAATTAATTTTAAGACCACAAAGGCTCTGAGGAAGATAGTGGGGTAGGAAAGCATGAGGAATGTGGTACAAGCTGCACCCAGTGCAGCCATCCCCCAGTGATGGGGGTGGGCAGCAGCCAGGGGCTCTGGTCCCCATCTGCACTGGGGCACCTCCGCCAAATGATGGGCTTTCTCTTAGCAAAGAGACATCGGGAAGAGGTGAGCAGAGCGGAGCGGAGGAGGCACCAGGGCCAAGTGACAGCTGCTGGCTGGACACCGGTCCCATCAGCCACCCAACTGGGAGGCAGCTGCATGCGTTAGTCAGGCACTTGTTCTCAGCGCAGTCAGGACAAACCCCACGGTGTCTTTTATAGTCATCTAAACCACGTAAAATAGCGAGCAGAAAATTCAACCCAAACGTACCATCCACCCGACGCATGACTTTATGGCATCCTGGATTTTCTGCAGCTTCTGGGCTATTAGTCTCTCCTTTGACCTCTCTTCGCTGTGTTTTAGGGCTTCAATAAATCCTTCCAGATAGGTGGTTACCTTTCCTTCTGCCACCGTCATGTTGTTCTGGAATAACAAGGTTTAGTCATTTCTGTCTTTTCTGTACCGTATTGCTGGCACAGGTTGTATCACGTTAATGCAATTAAGGTGAAATAGTGTTGCACGATACAAGAAATAATGTTGCGCAATAATTTGAGGCCAACGTTTTATAGTCACTTTGGACACCTTAGAGTAGGGAACCAACTCTGCAACCCAGTGCTTTCTTCCTGCTGAAGGCTGACGTTACCTTCAAAAGCTGCGGAGCGAGCCTGTGGAGGTGAAACCGGGAAGGATCAAGCACCATTTGCTTTTTAATTGCCTCCTTAGCAGCACTCGGGCACGGGAAGGCAGCGATGCTGAGGAGCACCTCCAACCTCCAACCCTGCTACCTGCTCTTTGCCTCTCCTGAGCTTCCCAGTGGAGCGTGCTGCCGATGCCATTGCTGGTATTGGTCTCTAATAATGCGGGTATTTCTTTCCAGAAAAGGCAGGGGGACAGCCTGTCCCCCCGCTTTCCAATGGCAGGAAGGCACCTGCCTCCACTTGACTTCAGCAGATGGTCAATTCTCTCTACCCCGTGAAAAGAAAGATAACCAGCGCTGGCTGGAAGCAAGCTGTTATGCACCGCTGTGCTGAAAGCAGCAACCCCGAGCGCTGGTTTTTCAGGGAGATAACTTTGCATTGAAAACGATGGATGGAGGAGGATTCGTCGCTGGGCAGCCGAGCCCTGCACATCACCTCCCAGCTCCGCTCCCTCCAGCACAGCGCTCCCGCAAAGCCCGTGAATGTCTTGGTTGCCATCTAAGACCTATCTTAAGAGCATAAGAACTCGCAGACGTCCCGAATGGGTTTTAACAAGAGCTGCTTTCCCCTCCCATCTCAAAAAGCACACTAGCCACACCACAAACACACAACATTGCAAGGCGAGCCAGAAAGTGATCTTACCAGAGGTGTGATTCTGCTGCCGCCCTGAAAGAGATTGATAAAAATCATGTTAGCAGGTTCTCCGCTAGCACAAAAAGTCAGACACGGGGCGCAAAGAAAATGCAACAACCTCAGACTTCAGTTTCTGAACATCGACGAGGGTTTCTAGGATGAGGTAGCTGGCAGCGCAGCCCGTTTCCTTGGCGAGCGGCACGGGGGACGTGAGGCACAGAGCTCCGCAGGAGAGCAAAACCCCGATCAGGCGCAGCATCGTGGTGAAGGTTCTCCACTCCCCTCCTTGGACTGGGTACCGCTGGCGCCCGGGTTCCTTTTATATGTGCTTTGGTGCAAGGAAGTGATTAATACCTCACCACAAATATGCCTAAACTGAAGGCGAGTAGTCACCTGTAGAATGGAAGCTGTTAGTTTCTTATCTGATTGAGGAAACTACATGTTTCTAAAATAAGGGTTCCCCCATAAGTTCGGTAGGAGCTATGTAGTTCAAATGTTTGAGCCTATTCTGATTTTAGCTGAAGCATTTGCGTGAACTGGTGTTGTCTGAAGATTGCTGCAAGATAAGCCAGCACTACCTAAATGCCTCTTGGATCTTTACATTCGCATTTACCCTAATTAATAGTACAATTACACTAAGTAATACTCTCATCTTTACTAATTAACGCTCCTGCCTTGTTCTATGTGGTTGTCATAAGGAACGCCATGAATAACTCAGTGGTACCATGCTCACGTATAAATGACAATTCCAAGAGCCCTCCTGAGACCTCGCGGTGCCGGCGTGAGCCCGGCGGCGTGCCGGGGAGAGGGACCAGCATCTCAACGGGGACAGAAAAGCTGCTCCTTGGCTGCTCTTTAAGGAGTGTTTGCCCAGTTTGTGTGCTCTCCTGAGGAGGTTGGGACCATTCGGCCGGTATCTCCATAGACTTCATCTGCAGGAAGTTTGGGTGATGGGGGTGCATCCCATTGATGGCAGAACTGATCCCTAAGCTCGGGGTGGGCTCTGGGCTGGCCATGGTGGGTCCTGGGTGGGCAGAGCCCTCTCCTTCCCCCGGTCCCCGCAGAGCCTGCTGGGGAGGAGAGTGGGGCTGCCCTCGGCCTCTGGCCCTGCTGCACAGCTCCTCTGCCCTCGCGCCAAGGGGAATGAAAACTGTGCCAGGATTATGCCTGTGGGACGTTGCTTCTTCACTGTCTGAAAATTCAGAATTTTTTGTTTACATGTTTTTGCTGTAATTTACGTTTTGCTATTTCGATGCTGCAGGAATTTTGCTATCTAAATAACGGTCTATAATGTGCATTAGGTTTTCCTACCCTTAAAAAACTCAAGTGGCATATAGCTATAGTGACTGTTTTGTTTGAGGTGCTGCTTCTCCCCTGAGGCGCAGGCAGGAGAGCCAAACACACGTGTGCCACCCAAACTGATGAAAGCCCAGATGCTGCTTTTCCTATGCTCACGTGGCATTTTCCTACCGGTCCCTGAGCTGATGTTTCACCGAACACGTACTGTAACTCCAGCGGCTTCCCTGCATGATATTAATTACATCAGAAGCCACTGTCGTGTGAGCTACAAACCAGGTCTTGGAGATGCTGCCGGGCACCTCCCTCCCCTGAGGAGCCGTCGTGTTCAGTTCTTTGCTTTCAATCATTTCACTAATTGTTTGGTGAGTAAGGCGTCTTCCCTGCCATTCCCCCCAGCTCTAGGCTCAGGAGCCTTCGTGGGATGAACCACCCTGGAAGCAGAAGCCGGGTGCGGAGCGGGGCTGTGTGCCCCGACTCTGCTGGGACCAGAACTGGGGTAGTTCTCCTCCCCTGCTGATATTCCCCACATTTCCCTGTA
>JANXJC010000044.1:19820402-19848799 GCA_027564655.1 Leptodon cayanensis | reverse complement strand
CTGTGTGCCCCGACTCTGCTGGGACCAGAACTGGGGTAGTTCTCCTCCCCTGCTGATATTCCCCACATTTCCCTGTAATCAGCAGTTCAGTTTTACTCCAGAGTTGCGGTTAAACCGCTGTGTGTTACCCCGGTAGGGCAGCGCCCATCGGAATGCCATCTTTGCCTTGTGCCATCAAGGGATTCGCATTAATTCGGCCAGATGGCAGGTGAGCGGTGGTGAATACCGGTCACCATGGTGCACAGCTTGTCTCTTTTAAGAAAACCCTGTTCTTTTTCTGATTTTAGTGAGTTCAGGAATAGTGTAGACCCTTCCAGTGACACTGTGCATTACGCACCCCGGGAAGCAGAATTGCAGCTGAGAGTCGGATGCTCGGCCCCGTCTCTGCTGCCTTCGTAGTGAACGAGTGGTTCAGGACTTTGCACACCCCCGGCACCACCGTGGCTGCTGGAGATAAAACGGAATACGGTATGGTTTAAAGGGAAGCAATGGATCGTACGTATCACGTGGATGAGTGTACCCTCTGATACCATGTATTGGAGCCAGGTTCAAATCACAGGGAAGAAATTCTTCCCTTGGAAGAGGCAGTAGGAATTAGGGCTGCAGCTAAACTTATTGGTGGGCATCAGGGATTTTGCTTTTGTCTCAAAACTGGCTAAAGCAATGAGAGTCCCTGCAGAGAGAGCGGAAGGGAAAGGTGTGGGCAGGGTGGACTTTTACTGCTGGAAAAAACAGAATCGTGAAGTTGGGACTCCACCTTGTTCTCTTTATTCTTTTTATAGCTGCTAATGACATGCAAATACATTCTTAGATTGCAGCCAGGGTGGAAAAAAAGAGCTGATAAAGTCAGAAAGGAAGATGGAACTTGCGGTATGCTCTTGTACGTACACTGATCAGTTGGTCTCACACACTGACTCATTTTTAAATATTCACTCAGAAATGAAACCGCCGTGACCACTCTGCTCCTCTCATGGTAGGATCAGCATTGACCTTTCTTTCCTATTCTGCACTTCGGGGATAGCTTCTGCGGGATGCTGAGATGGCAGGAGGGAGTTTCCAGTGAGGGCTCATGCCACAGCACCTCCGTCCAACTCCACCTCCGCCAAAAAATCCGAGGAGGACTTGTGCTAATGAGATGTAAATCGCTGATATGATTTCACTCCTAGGCGGAGGCATCTGAAATACCCATATCCTAGTCAGACACAGAATTAAATTAATGAGCAGAAAACAGCCTGGCCCATTAGGAATTAACTGAAAGCTTAACAGAAAATTAACTGAGAAACTGAAAAGATAACAGAAAATTAACTGAAAACTAACAGAAATGTTCACTTTTCTAAGCCTGGAGAGATGATGGGCTTCATTTTTATGAGCTGGGCTCTACCTAACTAGAGAAGAAATCCTGGTGAGAAGTCTCAATATAGCGATGGGGCAGAGACCGTTCCTCCTGAGCAAAATTCACTCCGTGTGAAGGATTTGCTGGAGAACTTCTGGATCACCACCACATATAAACCACTGGAATGGAAGTTCAGCCAGCTAAAGGGTGACACAAGCACCTCTTGAGAGGCCTCCTGTCATGTTAGGGGGAAAGCAGACATTTCTGGAAGTAGTTTTACTGATTTATGAACTCCATCTTAAAGTTATCTTCTTGCTCTTACTCCTCTGTGGAAAGATTGATCCTCACCCTCTTTCACTCCTCTGAATATCCTCTTCACACCTGTGTCAAGTTCCTATCTGTGCGTTCTTGTGCAACCTTGAAATGTTTTTATTTCTCCCTAAATATTTGCCCCTGCCACGTTTCCAGCTGGCACTTGCACTCGTACACCTCTGAGCAGACGAAACCATCAGGCTCCTCAGACACGATGGACTCCCTCTTCCCCTCCTTGGCCCTTCTCTGTATCTCTTGCAGTTGGAATTAATCTTGAATGCAGGAGGCTGAAATGCTTTACAATGTTCTTTGCACAACAGCATCGATACCTTCTTGTCGCGGTACTGGAAGGAGTTAAAGACTATTGTACCTCTGTGGTCTGCCTCTGCAGAAGGAAGGAAACCATACTTCTCTCTGGGGTGCAGGGCAATTTTAAATGCTGTTCAGAAAGAGTAGAAACTGAAATCGTCGTCGCTGGTGACTGTGCTCGGTCGGGGCATCTGCAGCAGATGTGCAGCTCCGCTCCCCAGCCCAAGGACATTCCTTTCGTGTTTCGTGCTTTGGCTGTGGTCGCTGGTCGGTGGCCAGCTGTCTGGACAGTGGGCTGTCATCTTTGGAAAGTGGCCCTTGGAGCATGGGTCCAAATCAGGCTAATTGAAGAGCAGAGGCCGCGCGCTTTGGAATAGGCTCTGGGTACAGAAAGACTTTTTATTTAATCAAAAGGTATTCCCCATGGTTTGTATGACTTCCTCTGTAGCTACTCAAGAAAAAAAAGCCTGTGAGTCACGGAGGCATGCCCTTCCTTTGCAGGACCAGGGGAGAATTGTACAGACTAATGAAGTCAGAAATGAGTCCAAAGCCGACTCATTCTGCACATCTCAACGTCCTGACCCCCTGCCCTCCGTTGCGATCCCTTTGTCTTTTGAGGCTCTGCCAGGGTCTCTCTAGCTGATGGGGGTTAGCAGGGTCTGGATGCTTCAGGACTCATAGACTTTTTTGTAGGTACCCAGCTTTGGGAAAGCAAGGAAAATCTCCCTGCTCGCTCAGTGAGATGTTGTCCTGGAGATCCACAATGAGTTCCTTACCTTTCAGGCAAAATTAGAGATATGTTCTGGATTTCGGTGTTAAATTCAAAGAAATGAGATGCCTGTTTTGTCAGAAGAGGTTTCACAGGCAGCCTCTGTGCCTCTCCAGCCCCAGTGACGGCAAGTTGGTGCACATGTGCCAATACACGTTGTCGCACACTTCACCCTCCAGCCCTGACAGCAGAGAAAATAAAATAGTCTTCCCTAGTTTTTGAAAGAAATTATATCTCCCCATCCATGGGGAGTAATTGCAAGACATCTCTGGGCTTGAGTTTATGGCGTAAATCCCATTCAAGCTGCCCAAGCACCCTGCGTGCACCCGGGGGCAGCCACGGCCTCACACCTCTCGCATCTTTAAGCTGGTGCCTGTGGCACATCTGCGGTGGCTTTGGCAGTGGTTGGTAAGCATCCAAAAAAGGCTGGCAATATTTAACGGTGATTCATTGCCTTCTCAGTCATCCGTCTGAAACCAAGCGGGTCTGAGAGAAACACAGATGATCAAGCCAAACAATCTGTAATGGGTGTTTTCAAGCCCCACCCACCAACCAGCTGAAATTTGGCTCCGGAGAGGTGTTGGCCAGAAAGGGACACTTCATTTTTCAGTTGTGAAGACACCGTGTACGAATGAGGGGAGGGGGGGGAAAAGCGATCCAAAGCCTGTAAAAGTGGGATCGTGTTCTGCGGAAAATAGAAACTGTGAATCCTGGCAAGTGACTAATGAGAACTGAAGATGAAAAAGGAAGTCAAATAACAACAGAAAATGACTAATCAAATATTTCAAAAAAGACAACAGGGGAATTACCGGCGATGCTGGGCGATCTGGCTCCCTCCTGGCTGCCCCCCCACCCGCTCCCGTGCAGGAGGAGTTCTTCCACAGCCATCTGCAGCCTGGAAAGCGGGGCTCTAGGAGAAGCACCCCTGGACCGAGCTGCAAAACGTGGCCTCGAGGTCCTGGCATCTGTGCAAAAGTGGGGTGTGTTGGGTGCCCCACGCGCTCCCAGAGCTTGACGCCTCTCGGCAAACCTCCCAGCTTCGCTCGTGGTGGTGGCACAGGACAACTGCCACCGTTAAGGATCTGGAGGGCAGCCAGAGGACCGTCGCTGGTCCTACACGGGGTGGATGGGCTTCTCCCACCCTTGGAGAGCTCATCACGGAGCCCACGGGCAGGGGCAGGTCTGGGCACAGGGTGTGCACCTCGAAGGGGACGGGCAGGCTGGGGAGTCTGCTGTCCTGCCACCACCGTGGGGATACGGGTTTTAGGGAGAACAATTTCTTGCTTATCAAATGGGGAATGCTAAATATAAGTCACACCTACAACTTCTAAAAGTAGAATGTGCCTCTGTAAAACAGACCTTCCCCCGCTGTGTCACCGTCTCGCATGTCTCGTCCCCACCTGGTGCTCACGGAGCTGCGTGGGGCTCTTGCTTTTCCTGCCGGTGATGTAAGAAACACAACAATCGTTTTTTAATAAAAAAATCTGCTTCCTATGTGAGCAAGTCTGCAGCAGCCCTCGAGAGTCAAAGTCGCGGCTTAACTAAGATTTTAAGGCATGTGTGTTTTATTGTGTTATGATGATGCAAGATTCTTATCAGCGATATTGAAGCCGTGATGAAGCAGTCGTGGTTATCATGCTCAGGCAACCGTGCTCAGCACGCCAGTGTAGTCATGCCGGTGATAAGACTGGGCCGCCTGCTTGAAACCGGGCATTCCCTTCACTCCTATTTGCACTACGGTTTTCTGGTTGGCCTAATAGTATTCAGATTATTCAGGAGCCCGCGTGGGATCAGCGATGACGGTAGAACTCTTGGCAAACCCTGCAAAATGGACTTTTCCCCTCGCCTGGGCAGGGCGGTGAAGAGGAAGGGCTGTGCCGTGCCGGAGAGCGTTGCAGGGCTCTGCTGGCCCTAGGACTGGGAGGCTCCAGCCCGAGCTGGGAGGCCGCCGTCCGCATCCCTCCATCCCGAGCTGGGACCCTGCCGTCGGGACCCCGCCGTCCGCATCCCTCCATCCCGAGCTGGGACGCCGCCATCCGCATCCCTCCATCCCGAGCTGGGACCCCGCCGTCCGCATCCCTCCATCCCGAGCTGGGACGCCGCCGTCCGCATCCCTCCATCCCGAGCTGGGACGCCGCCGTCTGCATCCCTCCATCCCGAGCTGGGACGCCGCCGTCCGCATCCCTCCATCCCGAGCTGGGACCCCGCCGTCCGCATCCCTCCAGCCCGAGCTGGGACGCCGCCGTCCGCATCCCGCTGCCCGCACCCCTCTGCCGGCACCCTGCAAGGCACCAGAGCTGCCAGTCTGCCACTTTTTGACTTCCCCCAACAGTCTGCTGCCCTGGGCGACAGCTCCGGCTGCATTTGCCTACAGCCAGCCCAGTGCTGGTTTTGAGTTATTAACGCTTCACTTTTCCCTCTTGCCTGTTTGTCAGAGTTTCCTGGGCTGCTGTGCCAAGAATGCTGAGAGTGATTAATGTTTTCTACTTAAAACCCTGACATTCTTCTCTTTTTCATATACCTGCGATTCCATGACTTCCCATTTATCTGAAGGGTGAATTTAAAATTTAATGTAAAATATTTAAATGTCATTTAAAATAATGTATGTGAAAAATTAAACACCTCATTGCTAATAAAACCTTTGAAATTCAATGGCAGTAAGAGTCTCTTCAGGGTGGTTCTTATTATTACTTGAACTATTGCTTGAACTGAATGAGACTGTGCCCAGGACCAGAGGTTTTCTTGACTCTGTTTAACCTGAGGGAATCCATCTGGACAGTCGCTCTCCATTTCTCTGATTTTAGTAAACAGAGTCATGGTTTGGTTTGATTTACAGGTTTCCTGATTCCTGTGAGAATTCAATATAAACCAGTGCGCTGATGACCTTGCCCGCAGAGCCTGGGCGGTTTGTGGGACGCAGGGACGGTCGGGGCACTCGCCCCTTCCAGGGCTGCTGGCTGCGTTCCCACGGCGGGGGGTGAAGTCCATCTGTCCGACCTGGTTGGGCTCTGCCACGTGCACCATTTGCACGGAGGAGATGCAGATGATGATTCTTCTGGGTCCCTTCCAACTCGAGATATTCTGTGATTCTATGCTGTTTGAATGCAAAGCGCGACTGCTTTTGGTTTGACCATTGGAAATGTGTGTCTCTGAAAAATGGGGTATGCTCTGCAGCGTGGGAAGGATGGAATGTGCCTAGGAGCCACCCCACTGCCCTGGCCGGGGGCCACCATGCTGTCAATGGGGAAAACCCACATTTTCGGAGGTTTCTGCAAGGCATTTCTGTGTTGGGCTCCATCGGTGCTTGCCACGGGTGGCTGGGTGTCTCTGGCTCTTCGAGCGCTCATTCCTGCCCCAGCTGGGCTGTCCCCTCCATCCCCATCCTCTTGAAGAACACAGATGCTCCTCAAGTTTTCGCTGGGAAAGGCGAGGGGACGCTTCTCAGCTGCGGCAAGTGAAAGCTCTTCTGCTTTTGCCGTGCTGGAAATGTGGCCGGGGCACGGTGCAGCCAGGGATGAGTCACCCCAGCAGGCGAGAGGGCAGCTGCTCTCGAAAGTTTAAGCACAGCACAAGTCAGTAAAGCTGAGCTCGGGGCCAGGCTGGAGCACGAGGGCTCCGGGTCCAGGGAAGGTGCCCGGGTGGGTGAGGGCAGACGTGGGGTGCTCGCCCTGAGCGGGGTGCATCTCCCGCATCCCCAGCAGCGTCCGCGTGTCCGTCCCGCTTGGAAATGGCACTCAGCTCCCCTGGACGGCTCTGATACTGCTCACCCTTCGCAAATAAAGGTCACTTAGTCTGGAAGAAAATTTGTTTATTTTTTTGAAGGTCCACTTGTGTTCATGGAAGGTTACAAACATTTAGTAATGGATATGTCAGTATAGACATCACATGGCATGCGTCCTTACAAACCAGCCTGAGCAGCAACATTCCTCTTGAACATTATTTTATTAAATATTAACTTTTGGAATCTAAACTGATAGTTTTATATGGGCATGCACTTTCCGAGTACCTCCCATAGCTATGGATACGTAAACAATTTGAAAAACGGGTATTGCCTGATTCAGCTCAGTAAAACTCAGCTCCTATGAACTGTGGGAAACACCTCAGATCAGCTGAATAAAATTTCAGAAAAAGCAAACAAGGCTATCAGAGCCCTGTTTGCTTTTGTATTATCCAGAATTTGGCTGGATTTGGGTGACATGGCTCTGCTTAGTCAATAACAAAACATGTAGTGGTTGAAGTTATCTGCTGGATCCGGATGCCCAGGGAGTGAGCAGAGGTGGGAGCTCACAGCTGAAGTGAATCTTCTCCAGCCCCGGGGCTGCTCTGGGGGCCGAGAAGGAGCTCGAGGGGCTGGCTGGCACCGATGGCCCCATCCCTGTCCCTTGGGGTGACTTTGTCCCGGCTTCGAGAGCACTCGGGGCCATGCAGAGCCCGGGGGCTGTGGCTTGGGCTACTCTGCTAGAGAAATAGTGTGGGTGCAAACCCCAGACTGGATCCACAGAGCTCCTCCTCGCACACCATTAAACAGCAGTTTCCTGAAGTAAATGCTTAAATACACCATCATCACAATAAATATCTCAAAGTATCCATAAACAAGTTAAATAGAATAAATAAATAAATAAATAAATACAATTACCTTTTCTTTGTGAATCAGTATGACATAAGTTAAAATATTAGAACTATACAAAATATTTAAATATTATTTTAAATAGTTGTCTTTTAACGGAGCAGCATCCTTCAGTCTTTATAGAGAACTTGGCTGCTGTCATAACATCACTTTTTATAAATATATATATTTTTAAAAAAATTAAAAAAACATATATATATATATATACACACACACACACACACACACACTATATCTCTCTATATAAATATTCTATGGCCGTATTCCTGAGAATAAGTTAATAATCAAATCACATTTTGGTTGGAGTAGAGTTCAGGTTCTTCATTTCCTCTTGGGTTTGGTGTAGTTGCTCTATTTAGGCATTTTGAATTTTCTCAGCGAGCAATCTCAAAAAACTGTCCAATGTCTCCAGGAACACGTCACTCGTTACTTGTACAGTCTCACATTCCTTATCAAGATCCTTTAAAAAAGCATGAGAACATAATTCAGCCATGTGATTTCAATATCATATTTAAGTCTATGTTATTTGAAACATCCGTTTTCTAAAGAATACTGACAACGTGGACTATGATAGCCCACGGTGTGTTTTGGAGAGGTGGGTGAGCGGGTCTCTGGAAGCTCGGAGGCAGCGTGCGGATGTGCGGAGGAGAGCTGGTCGGCCCAGCGGCAGCAGAGGATGTCCTGAGACCCAGCACTGCCACAGCTTCTCCTCAGACCTGCTTGGTTTTCATATTACCATCTGTCTTGCAATTGAGATTACCGTGGGAAAAGGTGGCAGCACATGGCTCCTTAAGGGAGCGTGCTTCATGGAAGAAAGCAGACATATTTGCACCCTTCTTAATTATAGTAATTTACAGAAGAGACTTCTAGTGCCCACTGCGACCAAATCAGTGCCTGACCCAGCTGCCGTGTCCCGTTATTGAACAGCCTTTGCTGAATATTGCGCGATCAAATACCACAAAGTCAAACTTACTTCAGGGAGGATGTTTTTGTAGGTGTTAACTAAGCCCAGTTTTGTGGCGATTAATTTGCTTGGCGTGTTGAGAGCTGCCAAGGTACTAGCAAAGGTTTTCAGGTGGCTTCGCATGCATCTTTCCACCTGCAAGGACAGCAAATAGTTATTTCAACAGTTGTGTGATATGTTGGTACCACATAAATAACGCATCATCTCCCAGGAATTTAGATACCCATGAAAAATAATAACCTACAGGAATTAAGAGCTGCATTTTCAGACACAACCCCTGATTTTGTATTCAGCAATTTACCGGACACCAAATTTAGGAAACCATGGTACAATCTATAGTTTTCATTTAAAAACATGCCAGGGACAAAAAAACTTCCCACTGCCTTTGGTGGAAGTTGCAGGTGCCACTAGAAACTGGCCATGTAAAATTTAGAGGTGTCCAACACCAGAGGTATTTGTTCCTTGAAGGAAAGGAAGGTCAACCCTTCATTAGGGCTTTGTTTCTTGCCCTCGTGTCTCTGTTGAAACTAGATCAGAATTGCCTTAATGAAATACAAGTAATTATCGCTACTGCTGTGAATTTTTAACCTTTCTCCATGAAAGTAAGAGAGGCTGATGCTGTTTGTCTCCCCTTCACTTTGAATAGGAGATGGGCTCCTACTTCTCACTTGTGTTGCTCATCTCCTCTATAAAAAGCCGTTTTTTTCACTGGGTTTCAGGAAAATACAGCTCAGTGAAATTAATGGCTCTGTATGGGATAGAGACCAAATTGTAATTTTTGATAGTTCTAAAACTAAGGGTTCGGAGTGAATTTTTAAGGCTATCGAGAAGATGCCAGTGCACGTGTAAGACCTATACCTCCTGAGAGAGCCCTTTGAAGGATCTTAGCATTGGCAGCAGCTTTCTGTACGTTCCTGCAATAACTTTGCATTTCCCTGGGTTTCTAGAGCTATCTTAGTGCCATCAAATTTCTGAAGTAGAGAAGAAATTCAGGGATTTGAGGCAATGATTTTAAATAGAAGAAAAATATGCAGTTTCTTACCTTAGCATTCACAGCTAAAACACTGGGAACCTGCTCAAGAGAAAATGAAGTTAGCAACTTCGAAATCAAACTTGGGATAGAAAAGCAGCCAGGTGAAAGCCATTCAGAATAAAGGAACTTACTGCACTTAAATTTAGTTTCTGCATGTCTTGGAGAACTTCTCGAATGATCAGTCCTACCAAAACCCTGGAGTGCTCCTCGGGCGGCGAGTGTCTCCTGGCGCCGGCGGGTCCGGTTGCCTGCAGGGGTGCTGAGCTGCAGAGCGCCCCGAGACTCAGCAAAGCCACGACCTGGAGCAGCATTGCGAAGTCAGCTCTGCGCTTCGGCTGGGCGAACTGTGTGTGGCTCTGCCTTGGGTTCCTTTTATATACACAGTGCTGGAGGAAATGATTAATATCTCACCACAAACATGCTCTTGCTAAAGGGGAGGCGGGGAAGATTTACCTGAAGAATGGAATCTGCTGGTTATTCGAATGAGCAGGAGTCTATGTACTTTCTAGATCAAGAGCAATTTTATAGACTCTATACCTGAACCCCTTTGCCCTATGGACTTCCAAGATGAGCTATACACCTCTTTAAGTGTGGATAAAGTGTAGACAGATATCTGTATCCATGTCTGAAGATATTAGAGTATGAATTCATAGACTGCACAGAGACATATATAGACAAATGTACACACAGATGTAGATGCTGGAGACCTAAATCTTGGTTTATATTAATTCTTCAGCACTTCCAAAAATTTGGAGGGCATGTAAAGAAAATGTACAGACTGCCCCAGAAGGCTAGGGTTATAGTGCTCAACACTGTAATACTTACATCTTTTTAAGGTTTATATTAAAACTACCATAACTATTGTGTACAGTTTCTACAGGGAATTCCGTGGCTAAATTCAGGAAATATATTGCGACTTGATTCTGAGTCAGACCAGAAGTGCCAGGGTGTTGGGGCTCTTGAGAAAGGCACCGTAGCCTCAGGGGAGGTTTCCCAGCTGTCTGAGGAGAAAAACAAAACTTGAATAGCACCCAAGAAAGTTTGCAATCAAATTTTGTTTAATATGGGTAGAGCTGCCAATGTGCAGGACAAGCTAATTATGAATATAAAGCGGAGAAATTTGGTAAAGAATGATTCGGAAGTCTGCAGGGCTGTGAGTATAAAAAAAACAGATTTCATAAGAACAGCTGTCCCCTAGGTTGGCATTAGAGAAAGATCAGCCGTGGATGCTGGGGACCTGGCAAAGAGGCGTTAGATCAGCTTTGCCCTGAGCAGGACGGCAGTGGCATCTTGCATTGATTTGGTCTGGGGCTACAAGCGAAGATGGGAACCAAGCCGTAGTTTTCCATGTTTTATTTAAAGTCTGATAATATAGTTTCCCTATCAGAGTGTTACCAGGATATTTATTACCTCCTGGGCTATTGCGAATACACTTGCAGGCGCTGGATGAGGTTATAGCCATCTCCTGGGAAGGCAAAGGAATCCCCTACTCAGTATTTCCCTGTGCCTAGCCCACTTTCAGAGCAAGTAGGAAGAGTACGCACTCCGTCATCCAGAAATTTTGTTAGGGTATACTTTGCTCTTTAATCCAATATTGCTAATGAAAATCCTGACTAATGTTAGACCCAGACCAGATCCTTGCAGCCGGGGCTAGGTACAACCTTGCAAGCTGATGGTGATTTGTTGCTTACCTGCTCTTTTGAGCAGTGGTATACTTAATACGTAATTTCAGTTTTTTCCCCTAGTTTGCTTGTGAAAACATGCTGTAGTCTTGGGCAAAAATTTCAATAAATGTTTTTCTACTAAGCAAAGTAGAAATTCAAAGGGCAAACTATTTTTTCCAAATATTATGTTTGACATGATCTGCTTTGCTCTCTGTTTGTTTGTTATTGCCCTCTGGAAACTGAAAGAGGTGTTAAAACCTTTTGAGCAGGCTGTGGTGTTATCCTGGCTGGACCATAGTCAAGGGGATCTTCAGGGAGGACAACGCGCCCTTAGCCTGCGTGCAGGTGCTTTATTAACCTACATGTCAGGGAACTGGATGCTCTCTCTTGGTTTAGGTCCTGTGCTATCAGATACGTTCAAGTCGCACGTAGTTTTGCATTTTTCCATGTCTAGGATGTATTTTGTTAAATTCACTGACCACATTAATCTCCTTAAATGTCGACCCTCCTATAACAATCTGCTTTTCTCCTGTTGTAATATGAAAGAGATTGCACTGTGACAAGCACTTTGCAGACGACACTGTGAGTTTGCACAGTCTTTAAAAAACATAAAGTTAGAGGGGAAAGGAGGATGCATATCTCCTAAGTTAACATATTATCAAATCACATCATCAGTAAGCTTTCTTCCAGCCACATCAGTGCTCCTCCATATCTATATGTTTCATCTAAGGGGTAGTTTCCAGCAATGAGCTATAGTTTCCTCATCATTTCACTAATATTTTAGCCATGCTTAATAATTCCTTCCACATTCCTGCAATAATCTATGACACTTCTCTGGTAATTCCCAACATTTTTAGTGCAGCTGTCAGTGTCATGCATATTTCAGGACGAATTTTTTAGCATTCGAGACATACTTTCATGCCAAGGCAGGGAACCCGGTGTGCAGGCGAGGGCTGAAGACCAGCTGAAAGCTTAGGCAGGAGGGAGAGACTGTGCAGAGAGAGATGAGTGGTCCAGGAGGAAAACCAACAGGTGTAAAACCTATTAGTAAGAATACTTCAAATACAGCAAGTGATTTACAATGGGCCAGCATAAAGCAGTTACTCATGCTGTCCTGCAGTCAAGACGCTTGCCAGAAAAAACGTAACCCAGCATTAAACTCTGGGGTGATAATCTGAGATAAATGCCACGACTATGACTTTTATGGTTACTTTATTGGATTCAATCTAGATTGTTAGAGAAAGCAAATAGCTGCGCTGAGGAGGTTATGGAAAAACAGTGTCACCGTCTGGTGTCAGCATCCTCGCTCTAAGGAAGTGCTTCATCGGGGAAGGGCTTTTGCATTACAGGAGCCGAGACGCTTACTTATGTTTCCAGGGATGTGCAGAACGGAGTAAGTATCCGTCATGTCTTACATTCCGCAGCCTGCTGGAACGTACCAAAGGGAGTTTGCATATTTATAGAATGCGAAGCAGGAAAAAAAAAAGAAAAGAAAAGAAGAAAAAAAAAAGAAAAAAATATACACCAGGCAAACATTGCTGATGTTTGTTATCCTTCGGTGTTGCTTGGCTGATTTGTGTCTTTTTTGGCCATTTGCCTCTGTAAGTGTCTCACTTTATGCCTTGTCTTCCCAAGAGCACATCACACTCAAATCTGATAAGGATTGCCCCTATTTTATGATTCAAACAGTTCTTTTTTTTTTTTTTTTTCTATTAGATCTGGGCCAGGAAACCTGCCTGTGAAACCACAGTGTGTTCCCTCTGTTTGCTAGGAAACCATCCTCAATGACGAGACGTTCCATCCTCTGAAGAAAACGTCTTCAGACATTTCAACCTCTCAGTCTCCAGCCTGTGATGCCAGGCAGTGCCAGGAGCCCAACCAGACCTTCCCCCTCGCCCGCAAGGGCAGTCGGTCTGTCAAAGAACAGTTTAACTGTGTCACCCCAAATCCATACTACTATTTCAAAACTCGTTAATCACCTTATTTTGTAGTGGAAGAGACCAATAGGGAATTGGTTCCCAGAGCCTCCCGCAGCTCAAGCTGAGCTGGTTGCTCTATAAGCTCCTCGGCTTTCTTCTGGCCCCGGCCTGTGTTTACCTTTCTCCACTCCCAGAAATTCCCACAGGCCTCTGGGTTTTCCCGGATTGTTGGCAGTCATCCATGGTCACGCTGCAGAGAGCCTTAGGAGCTTGAAAATTCATTGCATCATGTCCTGCAGACTCAGCCAGGGCTATCTTATTCAAATATACTTCCATGCTTTTTTTTATGAAGACAACTGGTGGGTTTTGGTGACCAGATCTCCTGCATACGTCCTACGTATGTCCTGGTTTATTTTTGCTCAAAATTTCTGCAAGAGATGAGTAATAACAGCTGTGTGGTGGTGGCAAAGGAAGAGCCTCAGAAAGATAACCCAGTTACAGAGTGTTACATGGTCAGCATATAGGTTATCCTCTAGAAATACATCTCAGAGTTTGGCCCATTCGATGTTTAGTATCTGTAGTTAAGGAAAATCTCCCCGAAGCCTTAAACATCAAACTGCAATAGCATTTTGTAAAACCGTGAGCATCCAACCGCTGTGCCAACTTGAATCACAGAATCATTTAGGTTGTGGAATGTATGAAACTACAGATTGCTTACAAAATAACATACAAGTCTGTTCTTTCTTAGAACGGAACCTGCAAAAGCCCTTTCTAGGAAACAGCAATCTACCAGTATTGACCTATATTGGAGAGTTGTGTAGAGGAAGATTTATGCATAGTCATCGGTAGCAATTACATCAGTCCATATGCTTTTTCTGTACGCTCATTCAGAGGTGCGTGGAGATGTGCAAAGTCAGAGAGGCTCTTTTGGTCATGCAGAACAGTGCTGGAAGACAAGGGGGGAGGAAGGATGCCCTCTATTCTGACTCCAAACAGAATCTCATGTTAAAGAGATGAAATTAATTTCTCTGAACATAGCATATTGTACTAACTTTGTGCTGTTAGTATAGGACATACTGAAAAAATCCAGGTGTTTCAGTATGTAACTAAAGTTGCAAGTGAGCCCACCCCACAGACATGCAATCATGTAGGAAGGTGTTTGATTTCTTCCGTAGTGATGAGGTCACTGGAAACTAGATGGCAAAGCAGAGGTGAATCAGTGGTCTGCTGTTGTACTGCAAGACATTGACTTGCTCTCACACTCAGCTTCCCATTAAACTGACCGGAAGATTTAATTGATTTTGGGGATGCCCGCTCTCTGGCGTGAGCTTCTGCAAAAGGTTAAATTTCTTCCATGCTTAGTAATCTCAGCATATTTACTCTTCTTCCAATGACTTATTTTGAAATGTGTGTATGTTTACAAACACATAATATTTTTTCCTGGAACTATCAAGACTTACTATTGGTTGATCTTGATTAAATAATCCTGTTAATTATGTTTAATTAACCAAACTCCCAAGGGAATAAAAGAGTAACAGAAATATTCGTATCAGAAAGTTAATTTATCTTACACAGATTTTATTTCCAGTCTGCTATGGAAGCTTTACAGATTCTTTGTCATAAAAAACACAAGTACAAATAGCAAGTGCTTTTCTGTACACTTAGTAAATCCTTTGCGAGGTCTAATCAAGACATCAAAAATGCAATGATTTGATGAGTGCTTTGACTACTGACTCTGGTGTGCACCCGAATTCCTGTCTCTGTGAAACGGACCTATGAAAAAGTTGCTCTGAGTCATGTGAAGGTTTCCAGGTTTTACCAGGGCAACGTCATGGGTTTTGTCAGCCTGATGTGAAAATGCGGAGATGAGTCTTCTGCTGGGCTACAGCCTGGCTGCTCCACCTGTGTTTGCCATTCGATCACCAACTGCATTTAGGCAAGTTTATTCAGACAGTAAAAAAATAAGCCATAACATCAGGTGTGTTGCATGGGTCAGCCTGGGTCTTCCCAATGCCTGGCAGAGCCTGAGGTCTGTCCTCCCGTACAGGTAACCTTGCATCCCCTTGGGATCCTGAGTTGAGCCCGGCACGGGCACGCTTCGTTCTTATGTGCTTTTGCTCCCATGTGGCCAAGAAGTACCTCAAGGTATTTTGTGATAATCTGCGCAGTGACTAGAAGAACTCATTTATTAGCTCTGCTTTTCTTGATTTTTTTTTTTAATTTTCAAACTCATGGTAAATGTTGGTTTGTGGCTGTATACAGAAAAGGAAGTACAGTGAGGGCTTATGTTTATAAATACTTTCGTGACATGAGCTCGAGATGGCTGCATTGGCATTATGTGAATGCGAGACATTATCAATAGCGCTAGGAGGGAAATAAGCCCATGATGATGATCAGACCACAAACGCAAATCAGGGAAGGTCCATGAACTAGATGTGCCAGGCAAGAATGCTTTAAGTACAGCAAGTAGTGTGGGCCATTTTACATAACAAGTGCAAACACAATTCAAATTGTTGATGACAGTCTGATGATTGTGAGATCACTGTCAACCATGAGTGTAAAAATCGGTCTTTTTTCTTCCAAATCCATTGTGATTTGGCAGGCAGCGTTAGATGTGCTGGGACACAGGCGGTGGTGGGAAGGGACTGGAAACTCCTCATTCCCAGTGGTGGTGAGCTGATGGTGCTGAGTAGACATCAAATGGCAGCTAGTGGTTTCTGTTTCAGAGGAAGGATGCCGCCTATGCACAGTAACTGCAGAGAGAATGGAAATTTAGGTTTTAGAAGTTCTTGTGGATTTATATATGAATATCTTTCGTGAAATGAACCTTCAAGCTCCAAGAAAGGAATTGTCAGCGTAAAGCCACAGGTGCTGATGGGGTCCTTGTAGCCAAGGGTTTTACCTGGGCATTTTTTACAGGTTTGTAGTAGTCTGGGATACAAGTGACCTGATAACAGATTGCACAGATCTGACCTCCTCTTCTTCTGTTGTTTGTGTAATGAATCCTTTTACCACTTTTTATACCTTATTGTTAATAAGACTGAAGTTGAACACTCAGAAGCTTATCTTAAGGGTCTTTTCCAAGCCAAATGATTCTATGGTTCCTAAGCAAGAAAATCCTAAAATGAAATTTGCTTATGTGGCCATAAATTGGTCTCCTTACATTGTGCTTTCAAACTTTCTTTAGTTATATTTTGTATATTTTTCCCCCTGAAAAATTTGTTCAAGCCCTACTTTGCTCAGGGTGGACCTTTCCTGGACTGCAGCTGTTGTCTTGTAGCATTTTCTAACTTCTAAGTGGTTGCTTTGGAACCTTAATAATCCTTTCAGGCAGTTTTTTCCTACCTAATTTTGAGGGTTTTTTATCAAGTAAAATGAAAACCAAAATCCCAAGCAAGGTACCTTGTGGAGTCACAGTGATACCAGCGTGGTTAGAAACTCGGTGACCTGCATATAAGGCCACAGAGATTTCAAACAGAAGGTCATTTTTATGTTTTCAGTCTCACTAAGCAACTCTTTTTACTTAGTCCTATTTTTAGAAACTACTGAAATGACATCTTCAAGATAAGCTGCCAGTCAGTGTGGAAAATTTTGACCTGGTGATTAAACATTGACAAGTCTTTTGGCTAAAAGAAAATGACAGGCAGTGTGTGAGGCTCCCTGGTAAAAGGGAAATGGTGCATCTCTTGAAAGTGCATTATGAGAGAGCGTCATGTCCCACTTGGTAAAACCAGTGGGATTCAGCATGACGGAAAAAATACCTGCGGCTGTGTGGGAGCTGGTGATGCAGCCCAGGACACCCAGCACCCAATGAGCCCCGGCAGCGCTGCCTTCGTGCTGGCTCCCCATCCGTCCCCGCTTTTGGCCATTTTTTGTACCACAAACTATACTTACTCTTTGCCCGTCTTTTTCATGGGAATTCCTAGTAAAATCAAAATAACTCTCTTCTAGGTAGTCTTCTCACTTATAGGCAGTCTTCAGAGAAGGACAAAGATCTTTCAACCTGTTTTTCCCTGGGTTTATTCAAGTTACAGGCATTTAGCTATCAACTCCAGCTTTGTGCACTGGTCAGTATATGATGAATGTCCCTTTTGCTTTAACATCTTCCTTTTCCTCACTGACAGGAAAAAGAAATTACATTTTTCTGTTTCAGGTGACTAACTGAAAAGCAGCATGAGTAATACGGGAGAAATCACCACAGTTCCACCACTGTTTGGTTTTGTAGTTGGCCAAAACCATGGGTGAAACTGAAAACAGAAAATCCTGCGAGATGGCAAAACCTAACCTTACCCCTGGGGACACGTTTCATCTTCCCATCCGGAGCAAGACAGTGACTGGCCATGCTCCAGCTACTGCATGGCTGCAGGCAGGACTTTCTCAGGCAGAAGTTTTTCCACGATCAGCGATGTCTTAATGACAAAAATGCCAAGAGTCAGAGGTTAAAGAGCCCTGGATGAAGCCTGTGGAGCAAAGTGTCTCAAAGCGCTCTGCGGTTCCCCAGCAGCTGCAAGAGACCTGCTTGGAAGTCTAATCACATCCTTTGGAAGTTTCTGACATTTCCAAATCAGCTGAGAGGAACACCAATGTTTAGAATTGCTACGCTATTTTTAAACAAAAAAAAAAGAGGCCATTTATCTCTCACCCTTTTCAAACAATTTTTTCGCTATGCCTCCTCGATGGCTTTCCCCACAGAGCTATGGGGACGGTGGTAGGCAGCCCCTGTCCGTCGGTGTGTGCCGAACGGGCCAGGGTGCACGGCAGCATCCCCATGGCTGCGAGCAGGCTGACGGCAACAACGCAGGGCTGAGAAATCAAATATATATCAGAGTCAGGTTACTCAGCGGAGAAAAAGAAGGGGGAGATTTCAGATTGGCTGTGAGTATTTCAGTCTGGTTTTCCTCACTTGGGTACTGAGAAATAGGTTTCTAGCTCTCATTTGATCATCTAATAAACTGCATTTCAGTACTTCTCACCCTTGGGAAAAGAGAAGTAGGTTCTAGGAGTAAGCATGTTCTTTTAAAGCAGACAGTGCCTTTATCACCGTTAGCCAGAAGTGTCACAGGCAGCACAACATCCTTTTTGCTCCAGTGCTGCGGGCTGGGAGCTCCAGCTGCTCCCGCTCTCCTCCTCTGCAAGGGAGAGGGAAACATTGCTCTCCAGGGAACGGCTTGACCTGGCTTCGGAGAAGATCTTGGGCTCTCTTGTGTGCTTAAAGGCAGCTGCTTTAACCTTCAAGAGGGGTTTTCAAAATACTGATGTAAATGGAAAGTCAAAGCCTTCCGTGGCTTTCTTAGACCTTCTGATTTTCACACCTGTATCGTCGGTCCCCAGCACCGCAGCGCTTCCCTTGGGTTCAGCCACCGAAGCAGCTGCTCAGCCGCGCCGTGTTTCTGCTTCTTGACTAGGGAAGTCTGAAAACTCTGTGTCAATAGCTACATCACAATTTTGACGTGTATTCGTATAGGCACACGAAAACAGAAATACTGCCTGAAACTCTCAGTACCACAGGGGGGAAAGACCTAAAACCAGAATTTACCTGTTTGCGTTTCTGCTTTTCTCTCATAGAAAGTATATCAAAATAATTCACGCTTTTCCCTGCTAATTTTATCCATTTTTCATTTCGCTAACCAACTTCCTCCTTTTGGTCTCACAGCCATTATTTCAAACTCCGCTCAAGTCAGCCTGAAGCTGTATTGCTAATTCCTCCTTTAAGAAAATTGTCACCAAAACATGTGTGAATAAGCACCGTCCCATGGAATAATTTAGGTCACTGCTGAAGACCAAGAAATAGGAGGGTATATGAGCATAATTTTGAGGTTTCTCACAACTCCACAGTCATTTCCAGTGTCTCCTTAGATGTCAAAGTCTGCTGATGTTTCAGCTCTCTGAGCCCAGTGTTTGCAGAAATGATTACCGCTGCTTCTGTACAGTCTCCCATTTGGGCTGTATAACCTGAGACAGTTTCTGAAAAATCACCCTTTGTACTAAAATTGATACAAACAATGCCCGAGTGCCTGCAACTTCACTTTCACCGAGAACACCGCTGTGTTTGTGTTGACGGATTTGCAGGTGGAAAGGCAGTTTTTGAAAATAGGAGCATGGATTTTGGAGCCCTCCACAGAAAAGCTGCTTCATTTCTAAATTATTTAATGGTGGCTAGTGGCTCACATCTTACTGGCTTCCAGCCTGGTGTGATTTTTCTGGCTGGTTGTAACCTCGCTGTTCGGCAGCACCATCCCTTGTTTCTGTTGCCGTCACAGCAGTGACCTGAGCTGAGTTACCATCTCTTCTGCTGGGTATAAAAAGTTTAGCTCAACAGCTATCTTCCTAATGTCATTAATGAAGTCAATTCATTTTCTTTTGTATATAGTGAATGTATTAGCTTCTTGCATATACTTCAATGTAAATGTCTACATGTAATTAATGAGTATGCGCTGGCTCTCAGCTTTTTGAGCTTTTACATTAGAACATGCTAACGTTACCGAAGAACGTAAGACTCGATGTGCTGGTCTGTCATTGCCCAGTGTCCTATGAGCAGCAAGTGGATATTTCAGGAAATGGTTTGAGACACAGACTGTATAGAAAGGTCTTTCCCTACCGTGTCTTCCTGACACTTGGCCCTTGGCAATGTAGGAAATCTCTGAGACAAATGTTATATCCCCGTTGTTGAATGTAATGCTACAAAAAGTGTTATGAACTGTGAATTTGTGTAACCTTTCTTTGAACTTGCATATAGATTTTCTTTCCATTATATTCCACAGCAATTAACCTTGTGGTTTAGCTAAGTTTTAAGTAAGAATGTACTTCTCTTTTTTTTCTTTTTTTCTTCTTTTTTTCCAAGCTGCTGTCTGCCAATTTCATTGAATGCCTTTCTGGTTTTGATATTTTGAGAAGTGATGAATTACCACTTGCAATTTACCTTCTTCTTGCCTCTCCTGGTTGCAAAGTCCAGGGTCTCCCTTTCCTCCACTCCTCTTCCCAGGGTCTCCTGCTCAGAAAACTCCTCTGTGCCCCCAGTCACCCCTGCACCCCCTGTACTCTGCGGTCCCCTGGCGCAGATGGAGCGAGCAGACCCAGAAACAGTATTTAGGATATGGCCACCACACACAATGCCTTTTTTCTTTTTTATACTCCAGTCACTTCCGAGCAATTTAGAATATTTTATTAGCCTTTCCCACAGCCTTTCCCACAACTGAGCTGATGCTGTTGGGGACGGTCCACAGTGATCCTGGGCTGAGTAAGACTCATGTAGAGCCCTTTGCTATTTTTAGTGATGTTATGTTTCCCATGTGCATGTCTGCTTACCAACACCGAAATTTTTGTGCTGTTTTCTTGCCCAGTCACTCGTCGTTGTGAGATCCTACCAGGATGCCTCATACTCAGCTTCAGAGAGTACTTGGCACGCCATGCTGTCTCACATTAAATCCACCTCCTTTTCCAGAGGACATTAAGCAATGCAGGTCTTTTGTACTCTTAATTCTGGCTTTAAACCCTGCTGATGTCACATGCTCTTGAGAGTAATTCCTCTAAATTAATTGTCTCATGCAATGGCAGTTTCCCTTTGACTGAAGTGATCCAAACCCCTTAGCGCTTTGATTTTATTTATGTCCCCTTTTTGCGCATTCAGTTCTGCATCCATACATTCAGACTAAGATTCATTTCTGTTACATCCATTTTATTAGACCCTACAGTATATTTTACTCCCTTGTGAGATATATTTTTTGATTCAAACTATGAATTGAAGATTTACTATTTCACAGCCACTTTTGCTGTTACCTGGGTAAAGAGCGATCTCTTCTTTCCATGTGGCACAAACGGGCTCCGTGCTGATGCTCCTTACAATACTTCTAAAGTGCCTGCCACTGTCAGGGTCAGCTCTGATATTCATACCTCTTTTCTTTCATTTTGAACAGTTTTCAAAATTCTTAGCCTTGCTACTATAAAAATTACATGACCTATCCATTCTATCTTTTAATTAAACCAACACAAATAGGCAGCTGGCAGGAAGGCAAATGACACCAAAAGCCCTGATAGACCGGCTTAAATAGCTCGTTGTCTGCAACACAAACACTTGTTTAAAAGACGCTCCATTTCAGTACAATCTAAGTATATAAAATCATGAATTAATGGGTGAGATGATAGATAGTAGTACGAAGTTATATAAAAGGCATTTCACCCTCTGCTCTCAGTGAGCGATTTCTGCAGCTCTTTGACTTCGGTTGCATTTACTGGCGTTGGCCCTGTCCCCAGCGCCGTGTGTCTGTCTGCGTGAGCTACCGACAGCAGATGGCAGCTTCCTCAAAACCGGAGGGGCAAGAAGGATTGCTACAGGAGAAAACAAAGCAGAAAGCTCATTGTCCTGCTCTGGCAGTCTGCTGCTGTTGGCAAGGTCGCATCGTTGATCAATGGCAAAATTCGGCCATGAGGGCATCTCTCTCCTCGCCTACATTGGGGAAGCAGAGGGCTTTGTTTCTCGGTGCAGCATTTACAGGTCGAAAGGAGCCTGGTGGCTTTTTAAATGATAGGATCAACACCTCACTGAATCACCGGTGTGAGCAGTCTGTCACTTCAGAGCCACTGCACAACCTCGCTGCCCGCACAATGCCGCAATGAACAGGTCTGCGTCCGCTTCCCCTTCCCCTGCCTCCTGACGTTCATCCATGGGCTGGGGAAGAAGGGGGAGTGAAGCATAAGCAGTTTTACAGTTAGTATAAAATCATTATACTCTGGTGAATCCTCCATCCAATATCTGTGTCAAAATTATTTAATATATATGTTATCCTTTAAAACTCCACTTAAAGTTGAGGAATTCCCGTCAAAATACTGTGAAAAGATGGCACTTTCATATGTGCTCAGGGATTGGCTTTGTCGTTTACTTACTTTAGAGGTGTGGCTCAGTAGCCACAAGCTGAATCACAATATCTGTATTTCTCCATTATCCAAATCCAAAGAGAAGAGCTTTTGTCTAATGAAAGTGCAAAGGTCATTACAATGTATATTTGTATTTATATAAAGGGGTTGATGCTTTACTCCCAGTCTGATGGAGGTGTAACATAATATCCTTCAATAAAATGAATCCTTACTGACCACAGCATCAGCATGACCAGAGCTTGCTCCTGTTTGTTGACAGGATCCTTTTGGATTCAAGCTGTAAGTATGTCCTCTAAGCCAGAAGAGGTTAAGCTGAATATGTCTTGTTTACCTTATGTGATTTCAGCATAGCTGGCATGAAGGGTTACAAGATTAAATGCATTCTGGCCCATTCCAGTATCTTAATTTGTTGCATAACAACTATAAAAGAACTACTTGTTTTCTCATTTCTTACTGTAATGTAGGAAGAGCAGGACTGGGATTTGTTTTTTCTCAAAAAGCTCTTGTAAGTTTTTGCTTTGTTTTTGCAGCTGGAGCCTCTGACTGGGGCAGCAGCAGAGCAGCAGTGGCACCCATGGTCTCCTTGCATAACCCAGCCAGAAGTGGTTCAGAGAGTTCATGATGATGAATGGATGTTAACAGAAACCAAATGAATAAACTAGGTCATCATACCATTTCTAATCTAATGCCTGCTGGTATTTTTTATCCTCAAAAATGAAATATTCCATTTTTCCTAGTTTGCATAGGCAATCAACTGACTTCTCCTGTGAATAGTTAAGTAGAGGTTTTGTCCCCAGCCTTTTCCTTGTAGCCGGGAACATTGATGGCCCTAAGGTCATTCATCTCAACTAACAGTTATGCATAGGTTAAATTTGATGAAATTAATGAGATGTATTAAAAATTTGCACTTGGTAAATTGCTTCAGAGTCTAAGAGTTATAATTTGTGTGTGTATATATATATGCATTTATCAAATGAAACGTCTTTACTGTGAGAGTTTAACAGATAAAAGACAGTTAATCAGTGCTGTTACAGTATCATGTGGGGCCTTCGTTATGCCAAGTACCTGAAGTCAAACATTAAGAGACAGGTCTTGCTGCAGAAAGTTTTTAACTGTCAGAGTCCTGAGGGCACTAACAAGCTTTGATGGCCCTGACCAGCCCCAGCTGGGCTCCTGCCCACACCCCTCCCATGGGCCCAGGAGCCCATTTAAGCTCAGTCCCAAGTGCCTTTATTTCTCCCCTGTGTTGCAGGAATGCTGGTCTTCAGTACAGTCACAGCCATGCCTGTGCTTGGCCATGGGCCCTGCTGATTTGGACCCCAACCTGTGGATTGACTTCCTGACCTTGGACCTACCTCATCACCACACAGTTACCTGATGGGCTGGGCTCTTGGGTGACCCCCAGTTGCCACCCTGAGGCCTGTCCGTCTTGCTGTACTTGATACCACAGGAATGCACCCCAGCTGGCGAGGTCAGATGTGTTATCGTGCTTGGCTCTGAGCTCCCCATATCTTGGGGAGCAGTCAGCCCTCCCTGTGCCCTGACTGCGACTCTACGCTTGCCAGTAAGGTAAGGTACACACTGACAGAAATGTAGTTTAGATGAGAGCTGCCAGCAAATCAAAATGCTCTGCAAGCTAATATGAATAATACAAAAGCTGAGAATGCTTTAGGCACCTGTGTAGTGGTCAGAGGAAGGAACTGTTTCTATTGACTTGAGGAAAGATTTACCTTTGACTTCAAAGGGTTTACCTTGTCCCTTCATTTAGCCAAGACCCTTTTCTCTAAATCTTCAAGGTCAGGTAGGTAGGGAGAGTTGGTGCCATACAGCATGTCTGCATAGCTTTCAGCAGCAGTTTCTACTGTTCTCTTGGCTATGAGATGCAAAATATACTTATTGTAATGTTAGTCCTGTCACTTCATCCTGATTCAGGCTGCCAAATGGCACCGATCTCTGTGCTGTCCCTCTGGTAGCTACATCCTCTGCTCATCCTGAACGCACACGCTGCCCTCCAGCCCTCAGTCAAAAGCCCACATTCATCTGTGCGAGATGACCATTGGGAAGTACAGCATGGACCTAATCATCTGGACCTCGTTATCTTCTCTTCCATAGGTAGGAGGAAAAGAAACAGGCTGAAGAGGCTGGCGCAGAAGCGGAAGACGGGGAAGGAAGAAGTGCGACTTCTAGAGTAATATCTTGATGTTGCTGCCTCTAATACGGACAAGTAACACGGCACACAGGAGGGAGCCCATGGCAAATGCCAGGGATTTAATGGGCCGAGGGGTGGGTTCAGCAATTAATTACCCGCAGAGCGACGAGGCCGGCGCGGGCGCAGCCGCCGGGGCCGCCGCTGTCCGTGGTGCTGGAGGCGCCGCCCGCCCCCGCGGGCGATCGCGGGGGTCCCGGCTCCGGCCGCCACCGGCCTCCTCCTTCCATCTGGGAAACCGGCCCAGACAAGGGGCTGACACGGTGGAAAGGGGCTTCGTGTGGACATCAGGACTGCGAGCGGTCAAGATTAGTCGAGAGAAAGGTGTAAGGCACCTGAGGAGCTTTATGGGGAGAAAAAAAAAAGAAGATTCTTAGGTGCTTTTTTGCACTGCGGGTCTAAAAAAACCCTACCTTAACTTTCATCGAGTGTGCTGCAAAAGTACCTTAACCCTTTCCACAGATATTTGACATATGGGTTCTTGTAAGCCTGTCAGCTACAATTTTAGAAAGTGAAAGCTGAGAAGTGAACTTGGATGAGATCCCCAGACAGCCAATTTAGACTCACCTGTATTATGACATGCTGGAAGTAGACATAACAAATACCTCAACTGCAGGAAAAGCCATGATGAGAAAGTTCACACCCTTCTAGCTCTGGGGCAATCCAACGGTGAGATGGAAAGCCACAGGCTTTCCAGGTTTCGCTGTTATCAAAATCAATTATTTCTAAACTGATGACTCACCAAAACCTTCTCATGCTTTTAGACATGGCGATTGGATGACTGTGGTGGATTCCTGTTCTCCACAATTCACCTGAAGGTACAGATAAAAAGGTATGTGGCTTCGCTTTGCACCCAAACAGCAGTGCTGCTAGCAATAATGAGAACTGGTTGACCAGTTCACTCTAATGACCAAAGAAAGGATCAAGAAGAAAACTCAAGGTGTAAATATAACCTTCAAAGCAATGTAAATTAAAAAAAAAAAAAAAGTTCCTGCCCAGGAACAGAAATCAAGGAGTTTTGAACAATAACAAAGGGAAGGGGGGCTTCTGGTCACAGTCAACTGGACTGGGACGTTTTGGAGCTGGGCGTGTTAAGGTTTGATGTTAGACTAGCTTACTTGGCAATGGGTAATATAAAGCTCCACAAAGACACTGAGAGATGATGGAAACTGTTCAAGTACCTTTGTGATTAACACAAAAGGAAAGCTGAAATAGCATCCCGAATAGGTATGATCCTTACTTAGCAGATTCTTACATTGATTCCCTCAATAAATGCTGAATTACAAAAGGGAAGAATGATCTTCTTAAAATCAGAGTTCCGCAATGAAATGATAAAGAGGGGGCAAGGTTATCTTCATAAGAATCCAGAAGGGCAGACAGAGCTGCTACTGAAATGTGAGGGAGTGCTGAGTCACTCTGCATAAAGTGCTGCCATAGTAACTATTTACCAGCTGGTTGGGAGTGAGGAGAGACTGAAAAACCTGAAAGAAAAATCAGACAAGTTGCAGCTTGAAATGTATTACATATCTTTTAAAAAGATTTAACAGAATGGAACACTTTCTAAAGTTTTTTTAATATATATATTAGTGTTACTTGGGGCGATCAGATTGCATTGGACTATTGAATAGACACATAAAAGTATTCAAGCAAGAAATAAGAAACTGGTATTTCTTCTCTGATAGACTAATGTTATTGCACCTAATTGTGAGAGCGAGTAGGAGCCACTGTGGATTTGTTTACACACAGGGAGGTGCTATAGTGCAGATTCTCTATAACCCAGCCCCAGCTGTGAGGGAACACAGAGCAGAGGGTTCTTATGGCCATAAGAGGTTTGGGGGTGAATTGGAAAACTTAATGTAGTTTAGAGAGGGGTGTAAGCTCAGATTCCTTGGCCAGTCTTTTCTGATGTTGTCCTCTGCTCTGGCTATTAGGAAGATGCTGTGGGCCTGTGGCTGTGGCTTAAATTTCTGGCTGGCTGGAGGTATGCCCTCTGCAGGAGAGATGGCTCTGTGGCATAGTAGCAGTTCGGGGCACTTCTGTGACTCATAACATTCTGGTTGGTTTCTTACTGTGGAAATGTCAGCAGCATCATGACAGGTGTCTGTCACCGTGACACCTCCGAAGACAGAATCTCCATTACTGCCATCCCAGATGATGGACACCAAGTGAGAGCACTTAAACTGGCTGCTGTTGAGGTGTGAACAACTTCAGGAGACGGAGCAGCTGGACCTTTTGATGATCAATTGGGCCGAGTTTGCCTTGTGCTCTAGTGTATGGAGAAGCAGAAAGCTATCAAAGGTTTTAAAGTCAAGAATTAGAAAAAGGTTCATGAGAACTTCTCAGAGAGGCAGGAAATCTGTGGTAAAACACAGGAAGTCACTTGTCTTTTTTTAATCTGCATAGAGACTGGAGGAGCTGCTGCAGGAGATGAGGTCAGGAAAGCTCTTCTTTGCAGAGCATAGGCAGACACCTTGCAGCTCCCCAAGGCAAGGGCATGGAGGTCCAGGTGGTATTTTCTGCCGATGATCTTCATTCCTCCTATGTCAGATAGAGGAAAAGTGTTTTCAGGACTCATTGTGAAACTGTATGTGCAAATCTGTTTGCTTTAAACCTATTTAGTGGAGTTTTGGGTTCTGGTGCACTTCAACCAGATCCTACTGGTCCCTCAGCTTCCCTAAGGAAGTATTATTTAAAAAGGTCCATCTCCTGAAAGACCAAGACATCCCATATCACTAGGACAACTTAATTTGTCCTGTCAGTGAGCTTCAGTATTGTCGCTTCTAGCTAACAGGTTTTCAGGATCCCCAGAAGCAGGGCTCAGCAAATGACGCTGGTGGTTCAAGGAGAAGTCTGGGCTGCTTAGACACAGCGACTCCAGGATCTGGGTAGCCTGCAGAAGATGAGACATGCTAACAGCCTTCCAACACAAAATTTGCTGCAGGGACGAAGGTTAAAAGTGGCGAAGAAACTGGTTTTTGTTATCGAGAAAGAGAAGGTTGTAGGAATAGGCTGGACAAAAGCTCTTAAGTAAAATAGATTGCACAGTATTTAATCTATAATCTATTTTACTCTTAAGTAAAATAGATTGCAGTAGATATGTCCTGTTTTATGGCTGTTTGATTTGATTTGATGACAGCAGGTGCAGCTGAAGTCACAATTCCTGTGGAGGCATTTACCATGGGAACTGTGGTCTGAGGAATGAGATCCAGTTGTCTTTGGTTCCCAGCTCGCCTGTTAACATGCTTGATGATGGTTTTCTGCCTTGAGACCATGGATCTTGGAAGCCCAATAGCTCTTGAGTAAAATGGATGTGGCAATTTTCAAACAGCTTTCGGAAGTGGGCAGTGGTGACACTAACACACAAGTGACATCAGTTTTAGTCAGCTGCTGGTCCTCTGTATACAGGAAATTTTTTTAAGTCCTTTTCATAGTGAATCAGAAAGGAAACCACATTGATTGCCATGAAGTGGAAATTCTTTATTTACATCAACTTCATTCTCACCTTTAAGAAAACCAAAAGCCTTTATCTTCAAAGGAAATGTGTGCCCTGGACAGCTGTAACTGTACCTGAACTAGTGCTAACTCCTGGTACAGGCAGGGAACTTTTTGGTGTATCTTGGTCCATGCTCATGAAGAGTTAATTAGCTGCATATCACCCCTTTGAGCAAGAGATTCTGCCTGCTTTGCAGATCTGTCATGTCAGTCACTCAAAAGGTTGGGGGGAAAAAAAGACACAGTGTGTTTTCTACCTCTTGCCACTCCAGTCCTGGCCACCCCAATGGCACTGTGATTGCCAGAGGGATGCAAGATGTGGTCTTGCCATTGCTGCAGCCCTTTTAAAGCCTTTTTCTGCAAAGCCCTTCTTGTACTGTGGAGCTTGGAGATTAATTTTTCTACAGCCGGCTTCTCCAGGGGAAGATGGAATTGCTAAGAATGCGAATCTGCTATTCCCCCTCTATGTAGTTAGTATCACACACACAGTTTGTCTCCTTTTTTTTTTTTTTTTCTTCTTAAGTAGCCATTAACTGTATTTTAAGATGTCAAAATACCTCGAAGCAATGCTGCTCTGCTGACGAAGCTGTAGGTGTTTCAGCATCTGCTGCTCGGGGGTTTTTAGGACCGCTCCCGTGCACGTCAAGGTCCAGCGGCGATTCCATCGGCCGAAGGCGAAAATCACCACCACCACCACCACGGGGCAAAGTTTCTCCCCTTCCCCCCCCTCCTCCCCCTGCTCTCCCCAGCCGCTGATGCTCTTGACCCCCCCGCGGGAGGGATGCTCCCGCAATCCCAGCCGGCATCCCCCGCCCCTTTTAAGGCTGGCGAGAGGAGGAGGGTTGCTAAAAATACCGCCCTATGCTGCGGGAGCGTGCGGGACCCGGCGGGCCGGGCC
>JANXJC010000044.1:19808836-19820208 GCA_027564655.1 Leptodon cayanensis | reverse complement strand
AATAAACCACCTTCCCCCACCAAGGCTCCTCTCGCTGCTTCCCGGTTCCCCTCCCCGCAGCGTGCGGGGAAATAGCGGTCCGGAGCCCGCTGACACCAGCTCCGCTTTCCGGGCTCCCCCCCCCCCGCTCCTCGACCCTCTCCCCTGCGCCGGAGTCAAGGGTATTTTCAAAGGTTTGGGAGGGAGAAGGCGGGGGGGGCGCGCACCGGAGGGCGAAGATGGCAAGGGGATGCGTGTGGGGCTGCGTGGGAGCGAGTCGGCCGCCGGCGCGATGGGGTGGTGTTGCGAGGCGGCAGAGCCAGCTCAGCTGAAAATGCATTACATAATTCCTCTCAAATCATCCTGCCGCTTTATTCGGTCGGGCCGTCTTCGGCGAATTGGCCAGGGCGCTTTATTTGTAGGGGGGGTACGTGAAATAGGGCGGCGCGCTCGGACACGCGCGTGTGCGCGTTGCAGCCGGTGGGCAGGGGGTGATGGTGAATCCCCTTGTGCTGTGGGCAGGAGGTAACCATCCAAAGGGTGCCCGAATTAGGAAATTATTGCAAGTCTGAAACAGGAGGTTCTCTGTAAGGTATTTAAAGGCTCAGCTTGGCTTGATCTGCTGCACTGATTCAAAATCGAGTCCTTTGAACCGGTGTGAAGTGTCTTTCCTAAGGAAAGGTAACGTTCAATGTCTGTGCTGTTTCCCCCTTTATCTGTCAAACAGCTTTCCTCTAGACAGGCAGACTTGCAAGGGGAAGAAGTACAGAGGGTAAATGATTTTAAAAGACAGCATCTTTGCATCATTAGGGAAATATTCGGGGGGGGGGTGTTGCCAAGAATGGAAAACATTGTAATTATTTATGCTCGTATCTACTTGCTATTTTTGATTATGAAAAGGGATGTTTCACACTGAAAAAAATGGGAACCTAGTATCACTGGCCTGAATTTTGTCTCTGAAAATATCCTGGTGGCTTCCATTAAAGTCAGTGGGCTTACAGCTGCTTATATCAGCAGCTTAAATCAGCTGCTTGTGAACTGTAGCAAAACTCATGCAGTGCACACATGGCCCGGGGGGAATTACATGGGTGAATCAGAAAGCAGGACTTGGCTTGGAGGCTGCAGGCAAGTGTTTGTTACAGTATTTTGGGCCCCGTGGCCCCAGGGGCTGCTCTCGGCTCTGTTACTGGATGTACCGAGCTTGTTTATGAGAACGGGAGGAGAACTGGGCCCGCTGGGAACGGGTCTCCTGTGTGAGCTCCTGCTCCGAGGCCTCCACGTCCACCCTGCGGTATTGATCCCTGCGCCTCCCACGTCGGTGTTTACTCTGCTGCGTCCAAACACGTCTCCCTTGTGCGTCCAGCTATCCCCACGTGTGTGCCCGTTCAGGTGCAGCTCTGACTCGTGGCCTCCCTTAAGGCCACGCTCATCTTATTTTAGAGTGGACCGTGACTTTAGCCTAACGTTTTGATCTACAGAATAGGTGCCCTTGAAAGACGGACGTGTTGTTATTGCTGTTTGCAGCGGCACTCTCGGGAGCAGCCGAGGTGGACGTCAACACAGGTCGTCTGTGGGAGATGGATCCCGCCGGAGAGGCGAGGGCCCGGCCGGACCCGGCAGCGCGGCACTTGCTCAGCCCTGTGCCCGCGGTTGCTGCTCCCACGCACGGTCTCGGTTTTCTGGTGGCCCCATCCCCTCGGACACCGCTCCGCGCTGCAGAGGAGTCAGAGTGGCTGTGCTGCTTTACTGAGCAAGGGGCTTCTTGGCCACCACAGCCCAGCACAGCGCTCCTGTTTGTTTCGAATTAATTTCTGGCATCGTTACAAGGGTTTTGACTAGTTGAGAACAGGTCTATAATGTTCACCTCAATGCAGTAATGGTAGAAGTCGGAGAGAGACAGAGCTAATTATTTCCTAATGTGCAGGCTTGGATGGTCTGATGGATGCACAGAGTGATACAGTAAAATAAAACAAACAAGCCCAAGAATGAACCCCCCTGGGGATTTGCACATTGGGCTGGTTAGGTTGAAGCAGTACAAGATCAGAGTTTACCCCTTGCTCCTCTCCCCTTCACTAAAAGTAGGAAGTCCCAGAGACTCCTCTGCTCTTCTCTTCCCCCCTCATTTCATGCGACTGCAGCCCTGAGCCACTCGCCTGCCCCTTGAGTCCTGTCTTACAGCGAGGAAGAGGAGGGTTTGCTCTCCTGACTCCTGGCAGCTGCTGCAGGCTCCGGCGGGCACCTGTGTGCGAAGGCACAAGAAGGGAATTCTGCTGTCACGGTGTCCCTTCTTCTCCCTGGTGCCAGCGCATCGCCAAATATTTCAGTGCACGTTTGCAGAGGAAGCAGGAGGTTCATCTGGTGTTGCAAGAGACTTCTACAGCCCCTCTTCTGAAGCTGGCTCTCACGCTGTGACGCAGGAGTCCTTGATGGTGCCCTGAAATTCAGCTCTCTGGATAAGAAATATTTCCTGCTGTGCTTTGTGTATGAAACAGAGCAGACGCCCAAGGCTGCTCAGACCAGCCCGTGGAGTGCTGGCTGCTGCACGAGAGGCAAAGCCTGTGTTATTTGGTGAGGTATATTTAGTTGCTTTTATTCTCCATCCCTCTATTACTGCTCTATTTGAACAGTTGTTAGATACCATCAAAAGGAAAGAGTGAATGCATTTGGATTTCCCTGCTTGCTTGCAGGGAAAGACAGCACATAGCAATTTTTCTCTGCTGCTCTGGACTAATCTAGACATTTATTTGATTCTTGTCTCCACGCTACTATGGATATTACAAATATATTCAAGTAATGAAAAGATGAGAAAATCTTTGAAGACAGATGGTAAACTGCATTAACTGAATACCCACAGAAATAGGAAAGCTGACTTGGGAGAAAGCCAGGAGCAAAGAAATACAACATTACATCAGTAAGAATATAATTGCCTTTGTTTTGACGTCGCCAAACACTGCAGAGCAGCACAGGCTTTAAACCTTTCCTCGTTATTGCATTTCTGAGAGCTCTTGGAGAGAAATACCAGCGTCTTCCTTCTTCATCACTGCACGGTTGCAACTGGCACCTGAATAACTTGTAGCTAACTAGAGGCAAGTCTGGGCGAGACTGAAGAAGCGACGGTAGGTAACACCACAGAGGCATTTCCCTCTCGATAGAGGCGCAGGCATCCAGGGCAGCTCTTTTCCCGTGTCTTTTTTCTTGGCTTTGCTAGATTATTTCTTCATACAGACTCAAACAAAATTATCGACTTAATCACCCTCTTTCTGATCAGAAACAAACAGGAAAGAGGAACACCTATTAATACAATTTTTTATTTTTAAGCGCTCCGCATGCGTTCTTTGGTGAGGGATCAATACAAGTAATGAGTTTCTTCCATCGCTGCTATTTATGTCTCTTGTGCTATGGTGCGAAGCCAAAGCCCTGCAGGTCCTTGGCGCCGGGGTCCCTCTGTCCCTGCTGCAGGGCTGCGGGTGCCAGGAGCGCGGGCAGCTCTGAGGAGGGCCCCCGCAGTGCTCCCCTCCTGCAGCTCTCCGGCCTCGGCCCCTCCGGACAAGGTACCGGTGTCCAAACTGCTTCGGCCTCGCTCCTCCTCTCCCTCTGAACAGGAGGGCTTACAGCGCTGGTGAACCCGGATACCCTCTTACCCTGGAAACCAGTCAAACGCAGTGGAGTAAGGTATACCGGGGGCACGTGGCTTTAAAATATGGATAAATATGCTTGAAATATATCTGTAAAATCCATGAAACCCCAGCGGGAGCCCTCGCGCTCCGTTCTGCACTTTCCTGTAGTTTGCTGTGAGCCGTGCCTGGCTCTCCTGGGGCTTTGCTTCCCAGACACACTGCTTCAGAGTCTTTGCAAATCCTTTTTCGGAGACTCCGAGGAACTTAGCATTGATACCGTACAGCGTGGTACGAGTAAATGTTTTGCCGGGCTCGGATTGATTGCCATAGTGTGCTATCAGCGCTTATTGATGACAAGTCATTTACTGTGTCAAGTCCTCCTTCCACCGTAAACATTGTCACGGAGCCTTCAAGGTGACCTGTGGCTGGTGGAGAGGCAGGCGAGGCTGAGGGGAGGCTTTACCTCGTTTTGCATCTTCCTTATGCTCTGTATATAGATAAAATTATACACATTTTACCATTCTGCTGGAGACCGTGCTATGGAAAACTTGGTGGCTGGTGGTGAGAAAGGGTAAGACACTGAGATGAGTGGGGATTTTTGGTCAGGAAAGGGTTTCAAAGCCACAGGGGTAGTTCAGCCCCCAGGCCATCTGCAGGACTCAGAGCTGGTCCCCACGCTCCCTGCTGCGGCCGTGCTTCGCCCACTTTTTACTCACTGCTCGGGCTTTTACGAGCAGTGATGTAGCTACAAGGTGTAGCAGATGCTTAGGGAAAGTATGGCTAAAAATGCAGCCCCTGCTCAGTGTGGGCTGAGTTCATGGCAGGCTTTGGCAAAAGCCTGCAGTAATTCTCCCACAAAACCCAAATATTTCACTTGCTGTCCCAGAAGCTCCCCAGTTAGCCACACAAGGTGCTTTTCTGTCTTCTGTGCTGTGTGGTATACCACTCTCAAAAATGCGGAAAGAAGATAAAGCCAACCGCCTTGTCCATGTCATTTTCTTTTGCGCCACAGGAAGAAATTGTCACTTGTCAAAAAAAAAAAAAAAAATCATTAAGTGGAAATCACCATCTCATTAGGAAACCCCCAATTAAGGGAGGAAAACTCTTTATATTTAGACCTGTGTGCTATGGTGTTGCAAGACTGCAGCTCACATTTCCATTTGCTCAACCATGTGGCTGCTGTGGTGGTGTAGATACAATCTCAGAAACACCACATGTAAACTAGAGCGAACGGTTTCCACTTCATTACTGCAAAATCAGTGTCAGATGGGTTGGCCTCGGCGAGGCTGAGGGGCTCCAGAGATACCTGGAGTTTGTTACGTGGCTTTGCTCGCTGAGGTCAACCGTGTCACTTGGCCTCGGGAGCAGCGGTTCCCGTCCGAGGGGAATGCTGCACCAGCAGTCAGGTACTGGGTGATTCAGAAAAATAACAACCCCGGAGAAGGGTCTTTTCTCCGCTGTAGCCTGCGGCTGAGGTGGTCACCCGTGTAAGCCCATTGTCTAGTGGCCAAACTCCAAGACAGCCTTCACCACCCTCGCTCCCCTGGGTTTTGGTGATGGTAGGAAGGAGGAGAGCACCGGTCCCAAACCTGGGAACGGACACCCGGATTCTCCACCCGGACACCTGGGGCTGTGCTTTAACCACAGATGAAGGATGGCCACTTCAAGGCTCCCAGCCTGATCACAGTCACCGCAAAGCCTTCGTTTCCGAGGTGCTTCTTCGGGTCTGGAAGCACAAGCACTGGGGTGGCAGGGACCTGGTGCGGGGTGTCACCTCGGCTGGCCCCTCCGCCAAAGTGTGACCCTCCCCGCTTGTGAATACACTTTCAGTTTGGAACGTTGTTCTAGAAACTTTTGCTCTGAATTCTTCCAACTTTCAGCTCAGATTTGCTTATGACTAATGTAGATCCTGCTCGTTTGGATGCCAGCGTGATGTCTCAGCCAAGCCGTTTGTTTTCCTGCAGTGTTTCCTTCCAGACCCACAGCCCAGCCTCCTCTCTGAGAACGTTGCCCACCCGGCAGCTCTCTGCCCCCGTCCTGCCTGCTCCCGGGGCTGGGGCCCCTCTCCAGCCTGGCAGCTTTTCCCTCTGGAAAGAATGGGTTTCTCCTGCTGCGGAGAGCACAGGCGGTGCGTGGCTGGGTGCAGCCCAGCCTTTGGGCCGCTGCTTGATCTGTCGTCGGATGGAAAGCTGCTCAGCCTTCCTTTCCTGGGCTAGGCAAGCCAAGCTACTGCGTCTGTCACGGCCGAGAAGAAAAGGGGCTAAGATGACCTTTCCTTCTCCCACCAGCCATTGAGAAATGGAGGCTGCGTTGCCCCCGTGCACAAGTTAGAGCAGCCCCCGGGCTGCGCTGACCTGTGTGGGCTAGTGATGGAGAGACGGAGGCTCAGGAACAGCCTCATCAGGGGAAGACGTGCAAGTGTCTCCGCAGAGCGAGGGTCACAGCCACGCTCCCCTCCACCTCCAGAGCAACAAGCAACTCCTTTCCCAGGGCTACCAAATCCCTAAAATCAGCTCAATGAGCAATACAGACATTGGGGGGATCACCGGGGTGTCCCAGTCGCTGCTAGATGGCACCAGCTGAGAGCCACAGCCAGGGTGTTCGCTAAACTGGGATTAATTTTTTTTTTTTTCTCTCCAAGGGCAAGTATGAGCTGGTTGGCACAGGAACCAGAACTGAAATTGCTAAGCTGATTTAATTTAACTTTTTTTTTTCTTTGAAAAAGTATCTAGAAAAAGAATAAATCATTCTGCTGTTGATTTAAATGAGTTGGAAGTGATCTAAGCCAAACTTGCACTGAAATTGCAAAAGACGTGAATGATGCAGATTTAAATGTGATTTCTGCAGGGAATAGTATTTAGGTATAAAAGGCAGAAAGAACGTTATTTAGAGCTTGTTGCAAGATCGTTTCCAATGGCAGAGAAAAAAGACGAATATATTAGAATCCCTCTTGAAATATTAAATGTACTTTACTTCGTGTGTCCAACACAGTTCAGTTTTAGGTAGACCCATTCTCCGTAAGTCCAGATGACCTAAATCAGATTTTTTTTTTCTTCCACAAAATGTTCCAATAACTCCTTCGAGCAGCCCACTTGTGAAAGGATACCCGAGTGGTACTGCTGAATCTTTGAGATGAGATTGATTCCCACGGGGCCTCGGTCGCTGCGGGTCCGTCCACCTCCTGGCTCACCTGGTTTTATTCTGCCTGAAAAAGAGTTTTTTTTGGTGGCGGTTTGGGTTTTTTTTGGTGCCGGCCGAGCTCAGCCTTTGCCCAGCCAGGCAAATCCCCGCAGCTGAGAGGCTGCTGAGGGTGGTGTGATGCTCTGACCTGCCAACACCAAGCCCAGGCTGTGTTTCCTTCGGAAAAAGACATTTGCATATCCTCTATTCACTTCATTTGGTTAAATACATTTGAAAAGGCAAAAGCTCTGGATCACTGAGACTGAAGAATGGGCTGTCTGAGGGCCTCCCTCCCACCTTAACTCTTTGAAACCTTGCTCCAGTGTCTTAGAGACGCACCTCCTAAAATAAATACCCAGAAAGGGGGGTTTAAAGGCTGCTTTTGCAGCAGGGAAGGGGGCTGGAGATGGGAAAAAGCCTGCCAGCAAGGAGGCAGCAGAAAGGTGCCGTGTACCTCTGAACTGAAAATTCGCTTATGTGCAGGCACAGACTTGGGGAGAGTTTGCAAAATCCAGCACGGGCAGAAAGGTCTTCATGGGGACTTGAAAATGTCTCTGAAAATGGGAGAGCAAAAGCAAGTCACAGCAGTGTCAGGCCCAGAAATGTACTGCGTGCTGCAGGGTGTGAAAGTCAGAAAGTGGAACTGACTAGAAACAAAAATACAAATAACCTAATTGCTGCTTTAGTTAACAAAACAAACAAACAAAAAACCCAAACAAACCCCAAAGCAACAGCAAAGATCCTGAAACCTAAACCAAGTGTTTAAAAACATTCAAACAATGTAACCACTTGTTATTACTGTTAGAAAAAAGTAAGTTTCAGTGAAGTAGGTAGCTGAATGTTTAAGGACATCTCAAATCACAGCCCAGCCACAGATTTCTCAAAACCCTTCTGTGAGATGACGCCAATCCCCAATTTTCCCCCATTTTCTGGTGCAGTGCCAGGCCCTTGCTGCCGGCGGTACTGGAGCTGGGTGCGGGCTGAGGTTGGGGTCTGTGGCTGGGGGGTGCCAGCCCTGTGGATGTGCCAGGATGCAGAAAGGAGCCCCTCGGAGCGGGGCAGGATTCGGCCCCTGCACCTCACTGCGTGCTGCACCCACCGCGCTCAGCTGCAAAATGGAGCCTGTGCTTCTGGATGCCTGTAAACTGTTTTGAGGATGACAGCTGGGAAGAGATGCATAAGCAATAAAATCATCATCATGGGTTTATTTTTGTTCCTCTGCCATCCATTGGCATCCCTGCGGTGTAAGGAAATTGAGGGCTAGAGGGAGAGCAGGCGGAAACACTTGCCTGGTAGCCTCATATTAGTGTTCCTAATTATTGAATTAATCCTCTGTTCATACCGCATGCTTTCTTCCTGCTGCGCTTCATAAGTGGTCAAAAATATATGCTGTATACTCAATACAAGCATAATACCTGACCAGAAGACATAGAAAGAAAAAAGAGACTGCTAAAATGAAACACAAGGGAGTAAAGTTCCCCTGTCTTTTACATGACTTTCATTATTTTAATTAGTGGCTGTTTTTTATTTCTAGTCGTGGCAGGATTTTCCATGATGGGCCTTAAAGAAGGTAGAGCTACTGTTGGCAGATTTCTGTTCAGTAACCGAAGCTATTGCCCTGGGTTACAGGACCATCCTGAAAGATGAAGCAGCAGTTTTTATTGAGTTATCCTCAGAATTTGGAAGTGCCGTGGGGGACTCTGGGCTGTGGAGCGATGAAAGCCCAGGAGCTCACAGGCCAGCTCTGAGCCCGGCGTGGTTTCTCGGTGGTACAGCCTTGGTTAGCTGCTCTGATGGCTCTGCAGCCTCCTGGCTATAAGCATCACTCTGTTTAAAATTCAACTTTAATCTGTGTTTCTCATTAATTTTAACTGTAAGCATTAAAAGCACGGTGACTTACTGATACAACTTTTTTTTTTTTTTTCCTGGACAGGTGGGGTCTCAGCCAAATCCCATAAAAGTCCTTTGAAGTCTTTCCATTGATTTTACTGGTAGTTGGATCTCACTGGGCTTTAGACTGAGCAGTAATCAGCACAAAAGGTGAAGTCTTCTTTCCTTTGTACTTGTAGAGTATGAACAACCCTGCTACTTAACACACTAAGGTGAGGGTCAGTTTTGGTCAGCTTTCTACAGAAACCGAAGTCACTTGAGTCCTGGTTTGCAGCACAAAGGGCTTTGTAGCTCCTCTTGCCTTGGCCGGTCCCGGGTGCTCAGCACCCCCGGGCTCAGCCCCGCCAGCCCTCAGCTTCCCATTCTGCGGAGCACAGCTCGTACATCGGCAGGAGGCTCTCACACGTGCTTGAACTGTCCTCCGAGTTCCAGCGCCAAAGGCTCTTAGAGCAAAACCCTGTTTATGCTGAACTGCATGCTTTTCCTCAGCTGCGTGTCCAAAAAAGGAGGTTGTCTTGCCATAAAAAGCTCTCCCCATTGCTCTGCTCTGCAAAGCACCTGGCAGAAAATGCTGAGGCATTGGGGAAGCTTTTATTCTGTGCCTTACTTAGAGTGTGCTTATGTCCATCTTCCCTTAAGGTAGGAAGCCTAAATCCAGTTTCCTCCCTTTGTTTTCTCTCATATTTCTCCTACAGTTGTTCCAGCAAGCAAGTCCTTATGCTCTATGTATATGCAACAAAAGCAAGACTAGAGGATGGGAATAACTGCTCAGGGAATTTGCTGGGGAGGTAGAAGGGTCTGAAGCTTGTCCCAAAACATTTGGTTTACTGAAGCCCTCCACCTTTGCTGAGGGCGTATTGCCCACTGTGAGCTCTAGGGAGCTAGACAAGAGCATCCCTTATCAACAGGTGCTTGAAAGAAGACCTCTTCTAAATAAATGCAGCACAGGACCTTGTTTTTAATCCAATATTTATTTAAAGTCAGTATTCCCACATCCCCTCTGGAGCACTCCATCGTGAACACAGCTGTGTTGTATCCATGGGCTACAGGCACCCCAGGGCCCAGCCAGCCCGGGGCTGCTCACAGACCTGAAATATTTTCCTGACTACAGAGTCTCTGTCAAGCTGTGGCTCATAAGGAACAAAGGGGCAAGAATCTGAGCTGGTGAATATTGCTGGGGTCCCATTAAGCCAGCACTGTGATGCTGATTTACACCTGCAGACCATTTGGGCCAGTACTCCCTGCCCTACCCTGGCAGTTTTATGAATTAAGCCTGATTGCAGAATATCCACACGTGAGCCAAACGAGTGATGTTTGACAAGCTTGCCTGAAATCTCATTAAAGATTCTCTTCATTGCTGAGTGTTAAGTGGTCTTTGAGAATTCTCCACTACGCACTCCACGTGCTCAGTACCGCACGTACAATTTAGGATGGGTCAGACAGAAACTTTCTTAACTACAATAATAGTAAAGGAGTGTTCGGACAGCACCTCCCCCTCTGCTCCCCTCTTCTCTGCCAAGTGACTGTGGAGATCCAGCCTATATACAGTCTCAGGGAAAAAAGAAAGAGGTGAGGAAAACAGTAATTTCAATGTTAACAAAGCCAGGTATCCATCCCTGGGAGGGGTGGACTCCTCAAGTGACTTGCTCGACTGCCACAATTCTCAGAAGGAGTAGAATAGTAAATAAGGTGGCGATACGGAGAGAGAGTCCTGGTGGGGCCCAGAGGAGTGGCCCACCCGGGGTTATCTTTGCTCAGAAGTGGGGAGTTGGAAGCAATCAGAGACTGTTAGCTTTCAGTTGAAAGGCATGTTCTTTTAGTTAGGGCAAACGTCTTAGCCAGACCTCTCAAATCTTAAATATTAATAATTTTTACCACCACAAATGAATTCCAAAGTTTTTGTTTTGTTATTATCATTGTCAATTAGCAAAACCTGGGTTTGGCTCAAATGCCAGGTTTTTTTCTTTGCTTTTAATATACGTAACAGTGTAAGGAGGATGTTGGCAGTAGTTATTCTCTTGCTATTTTGTTGATTCAGATGATTTACTTTTATTCTACTCAAGCTATGAAGTTACTCATTTAGCAGACGAGGACTGGCAATGCAGACTTTCTCAGCGTCAGAAACTTCATTTTACGCTGACTTTTCCCAAAGGGGAAAAAAACCCCTAAATGATGCCATCTTTCATTTTAAACTGAGCATTTGCAGGAAGGCTTTGCAATTTTACACCCAAAAGCCTTTCCCCGAGTCTGTTAGGAGCTGTAAAGCTTCCAGTGTGACGAAGAGAAGCGTCAAACCCACGCAACATCCCGCAGCACAAGGGGTGAGCCTTGCCCAGCTGCAAGAAACCAGAATAAGGCTCCCACCGGCGGCAACTGGAGCCTCCAGTGCCTCAAGGGTTACACCGGAGCGCTGCTGCTGCTGCTGCTGTGCTAATACGGCTTAAGCTGATATTAGCCAAGCTTAACTTCTTTCAGCAGTTTGCAGATGGGAAGGGGGTGGGAGGGCCCGGACTCAGCAGTTCTTCCCCGCGGCCCCGGCCATGAGCTGACTGCCCGCGCCGGGAGGGGGGACACCGGCTTCCCCTCCGGCTGGTGAGTCCCCGGCTGTTTCCCGCCCCCCCTCTGATTTATTCTTCTTCTTGAAATCCGGGTGAGGAGCCGGGGTGGCTCCGGGCGGGACCCCGGGGGGGGGGGGGGGGGGGGTGG
>JANXJC010000044.1:19779998-19808736 GCA_027564655.1 Leptodon cayanensis | reverse complement strand
CGGGCGGGACCCCGGGGGGGGCTTGGCGCAGCCGCGGGGTGACCGCAGAGGCTCTGCGGGTATTGGGCTCTGGGGTGCTGAGCAAAAAAAAAAAAAAAAAACCCAACAACAACAACAAAAACCCCCAAAGGGGTGCGGGAGCTCCCTCTGTGCGGAGAGGGACCCCCCGAGTGCTGCTGCTGCGGGAAAAGGGGGTCCCGGCTGCGGTTTGGGGTGTTGCAAGGCGGGGAGAGCCGGCTGGCGGGACGGGGACGAAACGCCAGCCCCACCAGAAGGGGTTCGGGGCTTTTTGCAGGTTCCCGTTGTTTCAGATGTTTCGAACGGCCTTGGGAAGATCCAGCCCGCCTTTGGCTGGAGCTCACAGTGCTGCAGGAGGCCGGTCCTGCGTGGGCTGGGGGGGCTGCGGCCCCCCCCCCCCCCGAGGCACCCGTGGGCTCGGCGGGGTCAGCAGCTCTGCCTGCGCCCCGGCCACGCCGCGGGGACCGGGTCGCTTGGCTGCGGGGATGGAGGCTGGTGGCAAGGGGCTGCCCCGGGAGGGCTCTGCCAGTTTGGGCTTTATTCCCCCAAAGGCCCGGTCCCACGCGTCGGGGCTTGTTTGCGAGGGCGGGAGCGCTGCAGAGACCGGCAAACTCGTTTCGTTGGGGTTGACGCCCTGCCGGTTTCTAGGCTTTCTCTATGTCGGGTTTCAACGGTGCAAACTTCAGGGTGGGCTCTTTGTGATGGACGGTGCTGCCCGTGGGATCTCCAAACGCCGGCGGCTGCCCCGCGCCTTTGCCAAAGCTACGCGGCGGCAGCAGGTTGCGAGCATTAAATGTCCCGCGCGGCGCGGTTCCTAATCAAACGCTGTGGCTTCACGCCTCCTTCACGCAGCTAACCACGTGCGTGCTCCATCCACGTGGGAAGAGCCCGCTGGCGCGTGGGGCGCAAACGCTGACGGGGTGTACCCTGGTGTTAGGCACAGAACGTGGAAACCTTACCTGTGGGCACGCAGTACCCGCTCGGGACGTCGAGGGTGGGCTCTTGCTTGCCGTGTCGCGTTAGTGCCGGTCCCTGGTGCGTCCCATCCTTTGGCATGCTGGGGACAGGTGGGGTTGGGGATGCGAAGAGGATACTTTCAGGGGTTTCAGAGAGGGTCCTGGTGGGCGGAGGGTCCCTGCTTGGTCCTGGAGGTGTACGGCGTGGCAGGTCAGGCACGGCCGCCGGTACGGCTGCCGAGGTGGCTGCGTGCAGCTGCGGGGCCTCCTCGGAAAACCTGCAGAAACCAAACGTGGTTATTTGCTGTTTTCCAGCACGGTGGGAGCGGTCCCTAAAGCAGTGACCGTTTCTGCAGTAATCAGTCTTTCTACTGGCTTCACGCGCGAGAGACAAACTCAAAGTTACGTTCCTTTAAAAGCACGGTGATATTCTCGCGCACGGAAAATATGCGGCGACTATTTTGAGAAACTCTGGCTGTTTGCGGGCACCGTGTGTCGGTGATGACCAAAGGCCACTGGCGTGGAGCCCGGGCAGGCAGAGGGCACGGTGGGAGCCGCCAGGTCTGTGCAGTGGGTGAAGCTGAACTGGCCGTCCCGCTGCCCGTCCCACTGCCCGTCCCGCTGCCTGTCCGTGGACCCGCGGGAGGAGGGAGTTGCTTTCCTTCAGGTCTTTTGGCACATAACCTGCCTCTTTCTTAACCCTTATTTTCTTGGCCCTTATTGCACTGCAAGGTTGCCAAATAAGCCTTGAGCAACTTTCAAAGCCTTCTTCGGCTGCTAGTTTGTTTTGGGATAAAGCCTGGGCTGGATTCAGGCAGTCATGTTGGATGTGCGCAGGGTCTGGATAAAACCCTGCTCTCTCCAGGTGGACTTATACCTTCGGGGTCCCCTCGCTCCATCCCATCTGTGCCAACAGGGTCCTTCAGAAAAGTGCTACAGCTTGCAGGGCGTTTGATTGGTAATTAACCTGGCCTAATTATAGGCAGCTTACTGTAAGTGAGGGATACAACTGTATTTATTATAGTTATATCATGACAAAACTGTTACTTTTTTTTAAGCTCCCATTTTTGGTGTCATTTTCTAGTTTTGGATTCCAGCATGACAGTCACAACGCCGTCTTCATGGGCACGTGTTTGACACTCAACGTCAGGGCCTTTTGGTCTGCTCGCTGTTCACCTGGCTCTGCTTTTACCGTGGTGGCAGGTCAGCAAGTTTTGGAGCTCTTCAAGCTGTAATATTGGCTTAGAGAGAATTATTCCTTATAACAAAGACAGTGCTTAGCTATTATATGGTACAAGCTAGCGGGTCTTGGCCTCAGTCTATGCCTTTTGCAGTGGCAGATGAAAATCTGCGGTGTGATACTGCATGGACAGCATCCTGCAGACAGCAAGGCGCCTGATTTCCAGGATCTTCACGGCAGGAGGCAATGCCCGCTGCAGTTCAGCCTGCTTAGTCCTGCTGCAAACACTTTCTACATAACTACTGATATTACAGATGGCAATGCAAAACCGGAATTTGACCAAGTAAGAGTTTCAGTCCGGTCTGAGCTGTCAGCAAAACAACGCAGGCTAACGTGTGGCTGGGAAGTGGTGTACAAAATATTCCTGTTCTTTCCTATCTTCTGCAGGACTAGCTCTGGGCATGCCATTGTGTTGTCTCTTAAGCGTTATGGAAGGTCTTCTGTTATAAGCTTGTTTAGGTTTCTATGTCGCTTCGGATGATGCATTCCCGGGGCTGCCACGCTTGCCCCAATATAAAGCAATGGCTGTGCAGCATGCTCGGAGCGTTATTCCGAAACTACTTTATTCTGGTACTGCCGCCAAAAGAAACAGCAGCAACAACCCCCAAAAAGTTTGCAGCTGGATCAGTTCCCCTGCGCCATTCCCTGTGCTGCTGCACAAATATTTGTGCTGGCGCCTGGGAAAGGCAGGGTGGGAGTGGGAAAAGGCAGGGTGGGAGTGGGAAAAGGCAGGGTAGGAGTGGGAAAAGGCAGGGTGGGAGTGGGAACGACACCAGGGGCAGGAGCAGACAGGAGGGCTCCTTGCCCTGGCAGGACTTGTTATGCCGTCCAGCCCCGACATCCCGGGATGTCGTGGGGCAACACAGCCCGCGCGGGTTGGGCTGCGCTCTGCTCCGGCCAGGGGAGGAGGTGGGTTTGTGGTGGGTTGGGGAACTGCCCTGCTCCCACCGGCCACGGCCAGGTAAAGCGCAGGGTGGCCCCTGTGACCAGTCCCTGCGACCATACGCTGCCATTTAGCATTAAACGAAGCCACCCTGAGCCGCGCTGCTGCCAGGGTCTCCAGCCGCCCTCTCTGCATCCACGCTTCTGGCTCCGTCGTGGCACCGGTGCTTATGACGCCATATGATCCCCCCAGGCGTGGGTTTGGTTGGAAGCTATCCATTTTTTCCTGTTACTTTTGCGGGACAATTAGTTTAGTGCCAGCTCAGTTGCCTGCTCCAGCCAACAGCCCTGCACCCCAGGGTGGGCATAAGGCAGAAGGGGGCAGCGGCCGGCGGGGGGGAGCCCCGCAGCCCCCTCCAGCAGTGGTGTGGGTTTGGGTCACCCCGTGCCGCTGTGCAAACCGCGAGCAGAAATCAAACCCGGTGCAGTGTGTGCACGCAGCAGGAGAGCAACCAGGGCCAGCTCCTGCCTTCTGGCGTCCCTTCGACCCCCCCGTGTCACTGCAGCCGGTCTCGCACATACTGACCACGCGGACGCGGCCAAGGGCAGGGTGTGAACGGTGACGGAGAGCCGAGCCGCGCTGGGACCTGCCTGCCTGCCTGTCCTTGCCTGGTAGCGACCTGCAGAGCCAGCCCACGACAGCCAGGGCAACGCTTGCTCCTGTACCTGCTTCTTCCCTGCCTGGGCGTGCAAGAGGAGAAAATTTCACCCCAAATCTCCTTTCCTCCGCCCAGCCCTGGGCTAGGGGCTTTGCAGACTGGGATGGCCACAGAGGGCTTGGCTCTGGCGTGTTCGGGTGGGGAGACTGAAAATGAGCCCTGCAGCGAGGGGGTTACATCCCACCCGGGTGCGTCGAAAGGCAGTGTGTAGTTAGCAGGGGTACGGAAAGTGATCCCCAGGGGTACGGAAAGTGATCCCCAAGGGCTCAGGGTAGCCTGTGGGTTGGGGCTGGGAGTGCAGGTGCGGTCGAGGCTGAGGCAAGGGGCACTATGGCAAATCGCAGCCTCTGCTGAGCAATGAAAGGTGTGCCTTTCATAAAAGAAAGGAAGGAAAAAAAGAAACTGGAGCAATGAAATGGCAATTAGCAAGGTCTGTAGCTGAACTTCCCCAGCCCGCTGGGTGCTGTGGTTGGACACCCCTTCCTTCCCCCGCCACAGCCGGCTGGTGGTCCCTGCGCCTCCGCATTCACCAGCACTGACCCTCCTGCGAAAACGTCAGGTTAGTGAGGTTCTTAGCAGGACCACAGCCTCTACGGACAGTACTAAGGTTTGTAAATTCAATCAATATTTGAAGGCAAATGTCAAAGCTTTGCCTGGCAACAAGCTGTCGAGCTCTTTGCAGAGCACCTTCGTCTCTCCGCTTTGCAAAACTGGCTGTCACGGGTGCAGCTGCCTTTTCCCTCTCCATTCAGCGCTTCTCTTTGTACTCTGCCCCAGATAACTATTTTTATGCAATTATTTAAGCTGTTTGTTTGCTGCCTGTCACACGGCATTCAAGAACCGTATAGCATATGGGACAGTCAACTATCAATGTGTCATGTCCCAACCCCAAACCCAAGAAAACCCCAACAAAACCCCTTCCTCACAAGAACTGAGACTTACAAACCATCGTGGGCACCTCTGGGAAGCGGGGAGCTTTGGAGATGCTCTGCAAGCAGCTTCCAGAACTGAACCCCAGCCCTGGCAAGAGCAGCACCACGGTGCAATGCAGGGACAGAAAACAGCCCCACTTTAACGATGCCTGCAGGGCACGGCGCTTAAATGTGAGCCCCAGCAAACATGCACAGGGTTCACTGGCACCTGTAAACTTTGCCATAACAGCCGAGGGGCAAATTTTCTCCTGCTTCAGTCACCTTCGTGGGTTGCTCCCGTGGCCCACGCTGCCTGCAAGCTGAGGAAGTATGCCGTGGTTTCCCCAGATGAAACTTTGCAGCCCCTGAGCTGGTTTTGGCACAGCTGTGTGAGCGGTCCCCATAGGGCTGCAGGCAGAAGACCAAAGAGTCAGAAAACCACACGGCTTTGGGGGTTTGCTTTTTCTTCTGCCTGGGTTACGACTTAGCTCAGAGGAATCGCCTGAGCCTGCTTTGGGCAAGCACACAGCAGCCACGCTGGCACGAGAGGGATGTGATGAGGAGGACAGCGGGTGCAAAAATATCCCAGATGGATTTTGCCATCTGAACGTCATCCTCTGCAACCACAGGCTGAGGTTTTTAGCCTGCTCAATGAAGCCTTGTGACTCTGGTTCACGTGCTGGCGCTGGGTAACATTTTTAAGGACGTTTCAGCAGTTAGAGGAGCTTTTTCGTCACCGTGCCTTAGGCAGTTGATAGACTTCAGAGGCAACAGAGCTCTGAGCTGTTGAGTTTTTCCCTTCTGGTAGGGAACTTAAAATACTTGCACAGGCATCCTAATGCTTCGTTATCCAGACGAGTGACAGATTTGGACCAGGATCCCAGTCTCAGCTTTCCTGTACACGAGCCACGGTGGCTTCAGAGTACTGCTGTGCTGATCCGCTCAAGGGTGCGGAAGGTATTTTTAGGTTGGTTCACACCTGTGAGCTGTGCCTGAGCGTGGTGAGGGGGAGTGGGACAGGAGGATGAAGCTTTCTGGGGGGGGGTTCTGGCATCAGCGGCTGAATAGGTGGACCTGACGCAGAGGGATGATGATGAGCTGTCGGCGTGGTCCCGAGCACGGAGCATTTCCAGCCAGCTGGGTGGTGGATTTTGCTCTCCGAAACATTAGAAGTGTGTAAAGTAAAATCTCCGCACAGTCGCTGAATTATTTATTGGATAATTTCTCTTGGCAAGGGACTGGTATGCTGTAGATATTTTAGATACTTTAAATACCTCTATTTACGTGCAATTACTGTGCTCTTTCTGTAAAACTGGACCTTCAGGACATTGAGCTCCTTGTTAGCATTTTTCCCTTTTTAGCGGATGCTTGCAAAGGTCTTGTGTCTTGCAAATGCGTTTCCTTGCAAATCCATTTTTCGGCAGCGCGGAGCGGAGGCCGGTGCCGCTCCTGCGGGTTGCTTGGAGATTCCCATCCTTTGTCTGCGCCCTGCCTTTGGCGGTGGGGTGGCGAGGAGGCCGGTGGGTCAGCGCTGGGCTCTGCCACCGGCTCCGTCCCCGGGAGCCGCAGCGGAGCACGGTGCTGAGGAGGAGCCCGTGCTGTTCACACACCAGATGCTCGGTGAGAAGGAGTTTTTTCAGGACTGCAAGATGTCTCTGCAATAATGCTAGTGGCACAAGTGGTAACTATCAGTCACGCAGAGCAAGGGGAAATTAATTTTTTTTTATATTTATATATGCACGCACACAGAGAAGCATATACATCATATGCAGATAATTGTATGTCTATATATATGTATATATAATAGTACCCAATCCTTTGGCAGCCTTTTCTCTGAGACAATTTTTCTGCACCCAGAGTGAAACTGCCTGCCTCTCCAGAAAAAAAAAAAAAAAAAAATCCAGCTTGCATCACTGGGCCAAGTTTGTACCACAGCCCCAACCACGTGCTGAGCCGGTCCCTTTCATTCATCCCTGTCCTCGTCCTGCTCCGCTCAGTAACCAGAGGTCATGCGAAAGCGTTGCCGGCTTCCTCGCCATGAAGTTTATTTGCCTTATTCCTCTCCAGCAGATCAAAGAGGCTTGACCCGGATGGAAAGCCCTTTTCCGTGGCAGATAACTCTGCTTTGCTGACCGGGGGGTGAACGACACTGGGGGGGTGAGTGGGAAGGCAGTGGCACGGGGATGGTCCCCGATGGCATCACGTCTGCTTCCCGTGCCCCAGACACCCAGCCCGGGGTGCACTGAGCCCCCAGACAGCTCCGCTGACGTGAAAGCAATTCGAGCTAAAGAGGCTTATGTACCATTGAAACTCCGTTCTTTAATAGTCTTGTTGGCAAAAGGCCAGTTTAACAGATTGGACTGGTCTGATTCCCAAAGGAAAGGGAGAAGGACGTTTTTCATTAGTAAAAATAAAATATAAAAATTATAAACTGTTTTTATTACATTTGTTGCTCATTGGGTGCTTCTCCGGTGTCCACTCCCCGGAGAGATGCCACAGCCTCGCAGGAATTGTGTGCCTCTCCTCCCTTGTTCACTAGCCGTGCAAATGGATGTCCAACAGCAAATCCGTGTTCTGCATCCGTTGCCTCTCACACCTTCTTATGCTGTCTGAGTCCTGGCATAATAATCCAGAAAAAAAAAGCAATTTTTCTTTTCCTTTTCTTCCCAATTATGACTCCTTGAGTTACAGTGGAACCATAGGCAATGAGGACTAATGCCTTTGCTTTGATTCTTAAATCACATATACAATTATGACTTGACCCTGCAAAGAACTGTGTAATCGAAGTAAAACACGATAATTGTGGCTTATATATTGTTGCACTTGGGAGTCAATTACTTCACTCACAGTGGGTGAAATTAAGCACCTGCAAGAGTTTGTTTTGGTCTGGCTTTGGTGGGTCGGGGACATTTTTTTTTTTTTTTTTTTTAATGGAGGACACAGTTTTGATGAAAATATACTGTCCCAAAAATCAAAGTAGTGATACATCACATGGAAGCCATGGGAGTTCGCTTCAGTGTGACCTGACCGAAGGTGAGAGACATTAAATGGGGAAAAGGGCTATAATGAAACATGTCACTTTATAGGAGGAAAACCAGGTAAAGTTTAAGGAAGTTTTAAATAGTATTAGCCTCAGCTTGGCCGATAATCCCAATAATTGCTGAATCCCAAGTAGTTACAGCTGATTAATCCTTGCAGAGTACAGAGGGTCCCTGTATACACAGCTAAGTAAGTGTGAGATGGGTCGGGGCTGCGGGGTCGCCGGTGCCTGAGCTGCTCGCGGAGGGGTGCGGGCCAAGTAACAAAATTATATATTTCAGGTCACTGTTGTGGTGACTTGTTTATACCACAGTTACACGTGCAGGACAGAAGTGGTTAGGAGTCCTGCACAAGTATGTGAGCCAAGGATCGCTTGTCTTCTGCCACGTTTTGGGGCTGTTTACTGGATTGCTGCACGTGGGTTCTTTCATAGTTTCAGATACTTTTGGTGGTCATATTTCCCCCTTGAAGTTGATCACCCCCTTTGCCCTTTCTCAAGCAGTTTGTAAGGCTGGCAGGTTGTCTGGCTTCCTGTCTCATGGCAGTGCAGCTCTTCTGTAAGGTTTTCAGTAGCTATCTATAATGACCAGTAAGTATCTGATGGCATTTCCTCTCTGTGATTAACACTGTTCAGCTGGCTTTGTGCCTGCTATAAAGTGTGGCATTACCATTTCCATAAACCCTGTAGCGTAAAACTATTAAAACAGAGAATAAAATTGACCTAATCTCAAACTAGCTGGAAATAGAAAGGTGGCCAGGTGCCCTGAGCTTCCCAAATTTCTCCTCTTTAATTAAAACAAATGAGAAAAAATCTGCAGGTTCTGAATAAACTGGGTATCGCATTTGTGGCTGAAGCACAACAAAGGCTGGACTTCAGTTTTTGTGGTCAGAGATCTCATTAGATCACCCGTTCTCATAAAATCTTTTGCATCTCTGCCTATGGAAGTGTGAGACCAGTCTGCTGCGGAACGGCCGGTGTCCCCCCGCCTCGGCCGAGCCCGACCGCAACCCAGACGGGCCTTCGGCTGGGAACTGAACGTTCATCCAACTCCTCATCTTCTGTGCCCATACAAGAAAAAATTGCGGAGGTGCATGACAGAGGCTGGCTTGGCATCGTCTCTGGTTTTAATTACAGCAGTGATTAGGAATTCATAGCCTGTGGTCTCCCAAGAGCTGCTGCCCTGGCCAAGTTAGAGAAAGTCAGTGGTACCTGAGCCGCATTTAATGACAGCAGCTCCTCCCAGGATTGCTGTCCCACCGTGTGCTTGCATGAAGCTTGGAAAAAGGGGCGGGGGAAGAAAAACAAATTGTACTCTGCAAGCAATACACAAAATCCCCAAATGCCTTCTGCCTGTGTGGTTACAGCAGGCTCTGCACACACATTTTCAGAAACATGTTAATCATTGCGATAGCTTTCGTTTAAATTAGCAAATGGGTTCCAGTGATACAGTCTGACTAATACCTGCCAGTTGTATGTGTCCCTGTGAATTCCGATGCTCCCTTACCCTCTGTAAATGGAGACGCTCACGTAGTGACATAGTCACAAGATGATTTGAACCCTTATCTCAAAGTCACCTGAACCTTGTGTATGGAGCACTGCAGGCGAGGTTTTCTGCTGCGGGGGAAGGTAAGGGAGAATGGTCCAAACTTTGCTGGGTGCTTCCTTGAGCAAATCTTCTGCCACTGACCCTGCTTCAGGAAAGCAACTACAAATCTCAGAGCCTGGGGTCTGCCGAGCTGAATGGGAGAAAACACAGCTTTAAGAGTTTAAAAAGCTCATACTGTTTCACTTGAGTGAAATCCCTCTAAATCTGCCTCTCTGGATTGAGATGTTTTAGATCCAGTAAATTCTGTTTCCCCAGTGAAATGAGTGAGCAGCCGGTGCCGTAGCCAAGGACACGGATCTGCGGCGAGCGCCGGCTGACCGGGATATTCCTCTCGCTGCAGCTCGCACGGAGAGAAGCTGTGGGTCTGCAGGCTCTGAGCCATCGGGTGTCTGCTGGCTGCGTTTTGTAGTTCCCCACTGCAAACAGTTAATTCTCTCAGACATACTGAAAAGCTGCTTATTTGATTTTGGTTTAGTGCTATGAAGTCAAATGTGAATAGCCTTTTTTTTCCGCTTGAATATAGGGATAGTAATTAGATGCTTTGCCCAGTTTCCAACAGAAAATGAATCACCCGCCTCTTCCCTACCCCGCTGTGAATGCAGGGTGGGCAGGAAGATAAAGGCATCTCAAAAGGAGTTCTCCCTTCCAAGCAGGCGCCCGGGCGCTGACGTAATGGTAGGAAGGATGTGATTGCATGGATGCACAGAACGGGTAAAATTTTAATTGCATTATGCATACACCAGTAGTTCGAGGCTGTTCCCACACTGGTTTATGTCACTAAAACTCCATTGACTACACTGGAGTTACAGAATCACTTCCAGCAGGAAAAGATCGAAACCAAATGGCACAATAGTGCCATTCGTAACTAAAAAAATAAATAAATAAGCGTTGTCCCTGTGGTGGTTGCCTGTTAACAAAGGCTGGTGGGTGAGTCAAAGCCCAGTGTCGCTTCTGGCTACCCAAAACTGGCCGCAGAAGCCCAGTTCACCCCAGACCCTGGGCATGGGAGATTTCAGGCGTACCGGCCACCTTGGGCAGCCCCAGACTCTCCCCCTGGCTGTTCCCTCCCAGCCCCTCGCCAGCACTTCTTCCTTTCTCAGAACCGCTTCCTTCTGTCCCCCCTTGCGTATCTGTTTCTCTTTTCTCCGCCATGGGAATACTTTAGAAATCCAGCGGTTATGTGAAGTCCCGTTTGGGGTAAATGGAAATGCCGGTGTTTCCATGTGCCACGTGCATGGGCGCTGCACTCTGCTCGGCCGCTTGCTGGGGGCAGCACGCACCGCACCGCACCGCAGCAGGGCGGTGGATATGCCGCAGGTAACAGAAATGGGGCAAAACCGCTGGAGAAGGGGTGCGGGGAGCACCCCCCTGAGACCGAGGTGACGGCAGCGGCTGGTGGCGGTGCGCTCTGGGCTGTGACGCTGCCTTGCTGATGGGAACGCCAGCCCAACTGTGCTGGCTTTTTTTTTTTTTTTTTTTTAATTATTATTATTTATTTTCCTGGTCACACGAGAAATATATTCACAGAGCATGTGACTGTGAGGTGCTCACCCGCGCAGCTCGACTTGTCGGAGCAGGCTGTGATCCAGGCAGCCCTGAGCCCTGTTTCTGCAGGCGAGGGAGAAACAGCTTCTCCTGGAATAAGAGGGTGCTGGGGTGTTTCTCCCGTCTGGACCGTGCTGCTCCTCCCAAACACACCTGGGCCCCTTTCCTGGCCACCTTCCCAAGGCAGGTTTGCTGCCCCGAGCAGATCAAGTACGGGCTCATCCTGAATCACTTTGGGATGCAAAAATCAAGATTAACTGTTGCAAAAGGCAAGCCGGATGAGCTTTGTAGTGCAAAAATCAAATATGATTGGAAATGGGGGTCAGTGACTGAAGTTACAGGTCTCGGGTAGAACAAGAGGATTCAAAGGTGCTGGGAACTTCCCTTCACTGGGTAAGTTCACTTTTGAGAACAGGATCTTGTGCTCAATGTATATCGTTAGTCTTCATTGAACTTAGATTGCTAAGTGAAAGTAGGAAAACATAAGCAGATGAGTTTGTGAACCTTCTCCTTACCACACTAGCACTTCTACCTAACTCTCCCAGGGATCCCAGCACACTTGTTGCATTTGGGCAGAAAACTAAGCGGATTTCTGCTCTCAAGTGTATTTTCTGATATTATTTCCCATTGTTGACATTTCCATCACTGTGGCATCCTCTGAGATGCCCTGCAGTGTACTTAAAATGACTCACTAACAAGAAGTACTTACTTTTTTTTATTATTATTATTATTAATCATAAAGGAACTAAAAATCCTTGCAGTCTTCATGGTCACAGGAGTCTCTAAGTTCACCATGGAAATGTGCTGACCTCCCTGGGCCATCAGCTTCCCTTCAGCAGGGAAAAGTGAATTTCTGTCTTCCAGTCATACTTATTTATGATGTGGTTATGAATGAAGGATTCAGGGACCTGTTCCAGGGATGTGATCTGCTGCGTGACAAAAATTTCAGGTTGGTGGGAAATAGTGGCCCAAGTAGGAATCAAGCAGAAGGCAGCAGAATGTGGCACAAGTGGTCAGAGAAAACAAATGTACCGTGAGCATTTGATTGAGATGAATGTTCTGATTTTTCCCCTGGGAGCAGATGGAATGGGTACAATTTAAATAGTTTCCCTGTAGGTCTTGTGTATCTTTGGCTGCTGCAACACGTTTTACCTCACTGCAGCGGCAGATGCTGCCAACAGCACCCTGCTCATGGTGCGCGATGGTCTGTAGTGTCCCTGCCACCACCCCCGTAAGGGGAATGTGTTCCATGCACACCCAAGGAGCACCGTGCCCTTCACTTTGCTCAAGCCAAATACCTCCCAGCAATTATAAGTGATTCCTAATTCTGTATTAAAGCATCGTATCTTTTTGGCAGATGAAAAGCGCGGTTTTGATGTCTCTAGAGCAAATTTTTCAAAATCCAGGTACTGACATAAATGACACCTGACACATGTCAGAGGGATGCAAAGTCAGCAGAGGTGTAATCTCACTTTCTTCATTATCTGTATTATAAAAGAAATAGTTTTATTCCCATATTGTATAGGGTCCGGCTTCCAACACTTGTTTGTCTTATTGCAACCCTGACTCTCACGATCCTTTTGCCGGTGCTACCATCTCCAGGTGTCCATGGGTGCCCTGTACCCCGACAGATGTCCAGAAAGGCCTGGCCCTGGTGCTCCCCAGGCGATACCCACAGCCGAACAGGGCAGGAGCGCGGGGCTGCGGCCAAGCATCCCCCCCGTGGCAGTGCTGCTGCTGCTTGGCTGCTCCCACCAGCACCTTCCCAGCTTTCCGCTGGCAGCACAGGTGGCTACAAACCCCTGCTCACAGGCTGATGTCGAGGGAGTCATTCTCAAGGTTTCGGTGTCACCGGCAGCCGTGGCAAATTGGGTGGCTGCCTTTGGTGGAGCGGGCTGTGTTTCTGGGAGCAGACAGTTTTAAGTGGGACTTGCTGAAATGCTTTTGCACAAATAGCTAATTCATCAGTAAATGAATAGCTCCCTCGCTGAGCTTTTCCACTTTTTGTAGTTTGCTAGTAAAAGCGTGTTTGGCAAGCTGCTTTTCATAGCCTCATGTGGGGAAGTATCGAGGGAGGAGAAATCGGCACTCCATCTCGGTTCATCCTAACATCATTGCAGCCACGTAGCCAATATTTTATCAGATGTGGAGGTTTCTGGAAAGATGGGCAAAGCTCAGGAGAAAATTACTCCATGGGTGGGTATTGCCCAGTAACCTCATCTGGATGCTGTTTCACTTGCTATGATCATTGCAACTGTTCTTGGAGGGGCCGGTTTTGGTCCCAGAGGGTTTGCACAGTCGGGAACTCTTGGGGAAGCAGAGGTGGCTGCGGGATGCTGGGCTGGCACCCAGGTGCAGGATCTGGCCCAAGGAATGACTGGGCCAGAGCCCACAGGAGGGAGATGGCCCCGAACGTGGGCTCTGTGTCACTGCCACCGTTCCCTGCTGCCCCCCCCGCCACGTTGTAGCCCGACAATGGGTGAGGTTAATTGTTCGCTGGGGTTTTTTTGCTCATGCAAACTTAAAAACCTCCTCCAGAGCCTTGTGCGAGGGGTGCCCCTCTGTTTGCAGGCTGGCCTGAGCCAGCCTCCACAGCTCGCTCGGGCCAAATAGGGGAAAAGGCTGCGAGAGGGTAGTCCTGACCTTCAGCGAAACCCAGACGCTGTTCCCAGGAGGAAAAAAGCTGGTTAGTGTTAAAGTCAGTGGTGCCATTGTGCAGGAAGTCCTGCTGCCCCCACGGGAGCAAAGCCCCCCCATTAATCACTCGGTAGCTCCACAAGCTGGAGCAAGGCCAGAGGGTGAGAGGAAAGGGGCTGCCTGGGCTCCTGCCGTGGAAAAGCTTTTTCTTTAAGGTCTTGACTGCTGGTAAAGTCATAAATAGAGCTGTGGGACTTAACAGGAAACCTGAGCTGTTTGGATTCCCTCCTCAGCAGCATCCCTTGCAGGGCTGGCCGTTATTGCAGACTCCCTGGTGGGGAGTTGATACTGGGCCGTTACTGTAAATACGAGTTATTTAAAATACAAGGTATTTAAATGTACTCAACGGCCAAACCCTGAGGACAGCCTCACCTTGTACCCCAGGAGCAGCGAGCTGGGTGCCCAGCTCCTGTCTCTGCTGGCCATTTCTGCAAAAGAGAAAAGTAAGGCAACTAGCAGTGGCTGTATTTGGAAAGATGCCTGCTCAGCTGCTTGCCCTCTCCTTTCCCAGCGAGTAGCTCTCACTCCCTGAGTCCAACACAAGCTAGACTGTACGGCAGAGAGCTGCCTTCCCTGCACCCACAGCGAAGTGATGCCGGCAGGTATAAAGGGAATGAGCTGGGGACAGCAGAGCGTTACCATCCTGGGTCATAAAACTTGTCCCATTGCCTGTCTCCTCTGCGCACAGCTCCCTTTATGGAAAAGGAGGAAAGGTTTTCTCTTTGCTTTTAGTTTCGGTGCTGTCAGAGCAGCGTGGGGGCTGGGGGGTCCCCAGCAGCTCCACTGTGTCTGAGGAGCCGAGGCTCCAGCCCTTCTCTTCTCGTGCCAGGACTGCACCCCGGGGGACTGCCCGTCGGGGAATGCCCTGGCACTTCTCCCTCCCGCGAGCCACCCATCTCCCCCGTGGAGCACCCAGCAGCATTGAGTCCGGTGGGGCTGCAGGGTGGGGACGCTGCGGTGGCGCGCTCTCAGCCTGATACCCCCACGCTCCCTTATCCCCATTCTGCAGTCGCTTGTTGTTTCTTCCAGGAAACGTTTAAGTGATGAAACGAAACTTTCCTTGGCTTGAATCGCCTATAATTTATCCCGATGCAAATCATAAGGAACTCTAAGTTGAGAACGTGGAGATGGCATAAAGGCAGAAAGTGGTCTTTGGGAGCGTACCTGCACGGCGTTTTGCGCACAGAGGCACGCTGGCTTTGCCCGGCTCCTCGTGAGCCGAGGGCTTGTGGCCGGAGCTGGCATCGTGCTGCCTGACCCTGCCAGGGGCTGCGGCCACCACGCAATCCCCGTCCTGCTCAGGGAAGGCAGAGAAAACTCCTGGCAGCCCTGAGGGTACAGGTGTAGCTGGAGCCCAGAGCTTGTCACAGCATCTCTCCGCTACAGACAACTGCAGCTGCATCACCTAATGTACGTTTGTGCTCAGTTGTCCTTGAGGAGTGAGCTGTCTGCTCCTGCTCACGCTTCTAGGGATGTTTCCTCCTTTCTTGTACCTCTTCCATAGACGCTGTTCTTCTCAAGTGAAGGTGGCTGTTGGCAGGCAGCCCCGTGGGGCAGCGGAGCTGCGTGTTCGCAGTGGTTGACAAGGGAAAACCCGTTCTCCCCTTCCCGAGCCGCGTGGACCCGCGCTGTTCGTGCCTGTCCCGCAGCGTGACCTGACCCCGTCCTTCTGACTTTTGCAGAATTTGCCGTTTCGCTGGTGGAGAAGATGCAGGCTCAGGAAATCCTGCGGAGCCTGCGGCTCCCTGAGTTTGATGACCTCAGCCAGTTTTTCCGCAACCTGCCGGCCTCGGCGCTGGTGGGCATCGGTGCCTTCGCGGCCGTCGTCGCCTACTGGTTTGCCAGCCGGCCCAGGGCCGTGAAGCCCCCCTGTGACCTGCGGATGCAGTCGGAGGAAGTTGAGGTGAGGCCAGGGGCACCCCGGCGGGAGAGGATGGCTTTCACCTGAGGTTTGCATGCCTGGAAATGACGGCAGGGGATGCCGGGAGGTGCTTGTGTTCATTTCGAGGGCTTCTCAACCTCATCCTGAAATCAGGCGTGTAGTGCGCTGTGCCAGGGATCACCTCACTCCTTAATTCAACTTTTTCTGTAAAGTGGAAAACTAGAATACAGCCCATTAATTTATCCTCTTAGATTTGCAGTAACATTTTAGTCTTAGCTTTGCTTAACCATCCGTGACTGGAAATTACAGGAGCTGCCATTGCATGGGAGAAACCACTGAAAGGCAACAGCTGATAAGATTGAATCAGCTGGCACTTCGTGTGCGTGCCCATTACTGAGTTTGCTGCTGCAAACTTTATAATAATAAGAAAGAGTAGACCAGAATCCATGCTTAGAGGCTGAAGAGTTATTAATTTTCATGCTTGCAAAAGGTTTTAAAGTTTAATGAAGCTGCTCTGTTTTAAAGAGCAGAAATATATCTGAAAACTGTTTCCACTTAAATTAATATCTGAAAGTGTGATGAGAATTTTTAAAGCCTTTCGTGACGTCCCCTCTAAAAAAATATTGCCTTTAATTCCAACAACTTCTTAAAAGCGTGGGAGGAGTTTACGTTTTCCAAGAGAGTTATCCCCTGTGGTTAGGGCTTTAGTGAGACTTTCTTCTGGCTCACAGCGCGGTCCTGGTTCGGTCACTCTCGCCCTGCCTGCCTCCCCTTGCCCACTCCTAAAACACCCCTACTGAACCCACACGCTGGGTCCGGAGTCTGGCCTCTGCTTTAGCCTGTCCTTCGTGTTGATCTAGATGTCCTTGAGAAGGTGCCTGTGGTGCCAGTCCTGGGGACCTGTGGAGCCCAGAGCAGTCGCTCCCCCAGTGTGTCCCCTCTCCATTTCTGGCAGATTTATAATTCCCCCTCAGATCTCCTTGGGAAATATCAACCACCTCCTGCAGCAACGAGCCGGGTCAAGCGCTGCTGCCTGGGCGGGTGGTTCTCCATGTTACTGGGGTGCTGAGGTGGACGTCCCACCTCTCCTGTCCCTTTGGGTCTTGGGGCAGGAATCTGGTGGCGGGTCCAGAGGTCTCTCCGGCATTTGGGGGAGCTTTATGGTTCGGGGTTTCCCCAGCTCCCGCCCATCAGGCAATGCTGACGGCTGTGTCATGTCGTGTCATGGTGTCATGTCGTGTCGTGATGTCATGTCGCACAGGGCCTGGCTGGGGCGCGCCGGTCGGTGATCGGGGACAGCCCGCAGCTGCTGACGCACTACTACGACGACGCCAGGACCATGTACGAGGTCTTCAGGAGGGGATTCAGCATCTCCGGTGAGAGCATGGTGATGAGGATGCCTGGGAGCAGAGGTGGGGAGAGGTGGAGGATCAGACGATGTAGAGGACCAAACGGTGTGGGAGGCTCAAAGAGAGTGTAGAGGCTTAAAGAGTGCAGGAGCCAATAAAAGTGCGGGAGTCTCAAATGGTGTAGAGCCTAAGAGAGTGTGGGAGGCCCAAAAACTATAGAAGACTATTACATGTGGGAGGCCAAAAGAGTTTAGAGGCTAAAAAGGTGTGGAAGGGCCCACAAGCGTTGAGGCCAAAGGCGGGGAGGCCTGAGTGTTGAGGCCCAAATGGTACGGAAGGCCTGACAAGTGTAGAGGTCGACAAGGTGTAGGAGGCCAAAGGGGTGTTGATGCCCAATGAGTGGGAGGCTGAAAAGGTGTGGGAGGCCGACAAGGCGCAGAGGATGAAAAAGGTGTTGGGAGGTCGATGAAGGGTGTTGGGAGGCCAACGAGGTGTAGTGGCTGATAAAAGGTGTGGGAGGTCGATGAGGTATGGGAGGCTGAAAAAGGTTTGGGAGGCCAACGAGGTGTAGAGGCTGAAAAACATGTTGGAGGCCAACGAGGTGGAGATGCCAAAGAGATGTGGGAGAACTAAGGGGTATGGGAGGCCCATTGAGAGTTTAAAGGCCCAAGGAGTGTAGAGTCCCCAAACTTGTATGAGGTCAAGGACCGTAGAGGCCCAGAGAGTGTGAGGCCGAAAAAGCATGAGAAGTCAAGAGAGTGCATGAGGCCAAAACATTGTGGGAGGATGAAAAGGGGTTGGAGGCCCATTGAGGGTGTGGGAGGTGCAGGTGGCTGAAGAAGTGAAGAGGCCCCAAAAGTGTAAGAATCTGCAAAAGTATGGAAGGTCAAACAAGTGTAGCGGCTCCAAGAATGGGGCTGGCAAAATGGTGTGAGAGGGAGAAAGCCATTGAGAGGACCACAGAGTGGGAGGCCCCACTGGTGTAGGAGGCCCAGCAAGTGGGCATCTTGGAGAAAGGGGGGCCCAAAGAGTGGAGCCAACAGAGTGGAAACAAAGTGAAAGGAGACCCAGAGTGGGAGGCCTGAGGGGCAGAGGCAGGGAAGCGGGAGGTCCAAGGAGTGGAGGCCAAGGAAGGAGGAGGCCCAGCGAGGGGCAGGGCGGGTGCTGCAGCCTGCGCTGCCCGTGGTGGCCTGGGCGCCGCTTTTGGAGCGTGGGGGTTATAATTGGGGTTATTATTTGCAACGTGCATTACTTTGCCCTTAATGCCATTGAATTTTACTGTGCAGTGTCTTGGTACCAGGAGATCTTTTTGCTACCACTGGCAGAAAGCTTAATGTCCTGAATTTTGCAGCGTCAGTAAAGCTCATCATACATTATTCATTTCCAGAACATTCATGAATACATTAAACAGGGCTGATCCAGGCATAGAACTGTGGAACCCAACAGAGTTCTCCCTCTGCTGCAAACGCTGATACTTATTTCTGCTTGTTGCTGCCTTTTCATCAATTACTTGTCCAACTTACCTTTTATTTCACAACAGGCCAGGGTAAGGGACTCTGCCAAAAGCTCTTAGGAAAGCTGAGTGTGGTTTATCAGTCTGTCACCCTTACCCCGTGATTGATGGTACCGTCAAAGAGCTCTCACACACTTGTGAGACATCATTTTCCGCTCCAAAAAGCTATGATGACTCTTCCCTGCTCTATCATAACTAGTTCTGTGTCTGCTGCTCATGACATCTCACCTCATTGAACACAACAATTTCATAGTCAGATTATTATTTTCAGTACCACCAAAAGCCTCAGTGGAATCGCAAATATTCCACCCTGCAGGACAGGAGTAAATAAATAACTCAGTAGATGTACAGAGGGATGGATCTTGTGCAGTTAAATACAGTAAGCAAATTAATTAAACTTTTCAAATATTCCTCCTGTCACATAGTGCTGCTTATTGTTTTACCCTCCTCCAGAGTAGGCTGTGCTAAAAATAGTAGTTTTCACTTTGAAGTGTTTAAATCAAAAGGCAGCGAAAGCAGTGGGAGCCGGTGTTTGGGATGAAAGCCCTCGTCAGACACTAATGCTCATACCACCTTTGGAGAAATGGCTTTTAATGAGGCTGTTTGGGGGTGAACTGCTGCTGTCCCCTCTGCAGCTCAGGGAGGAGGATTGAAGTGACTGGGACATCCCAGCAGCCGGTCTCCCATTAGCTGCACTGGTGTGGTTAACTTGGTGGGGCTTGCTGTGAGCTCTGCCCCAGGAGTGAGAGCCAATCCTGATAACAACGGATTTACTCTTTGAGGGCTCCGCTGCATCCCCGCAGCGTGGTACTGGGCAGCGCGTTAAACTCCTGGCGCTGCCCCCGTAATTCCGTCATCTCTGTTTGTGTCTTCCAGAAAACGGCCCCTGCCTGGGGTTCAGGAAGCCCAAGCAGCCCTACCAGTGGCTGTCCTACAAGGAGGTGAGCTGGAAACGATACCCCCGCAGGGTCCTCTCCCCCAGTGCTCTCACCTTGCCCGGCCGAAGAAGGGCTGTTAAGGCAGCCGTCGATAACACGCACGTGCTAGACTGGGGGGTTGCTAATGAGCCGTGCGAGAGCTCTCGATTTCCACAGCCGGGCACATCCTGGTGTTATATAGGTGTGTCAGCTTTCGGGATGGGCTCAAGGCCGTTAGCCCCCTCTTGACCATGGCAGTGACATGCTCAAAGCCGTGGGGCATTGCCAACCAGAGGTCAACTGCTAGTCAGCTGCTAGTGGCTCAGGATAGCATAAAAAATTGGGCTTTTAGATAGCAAATACAATAATTTGAGAGCCTCCCTGTGTGAGCTAATTCTTTGCTTAGTTTGGTATTGCTTATATTCTTCTTTTTTATGTTTTGGGGGTTTTTTTCCCTCTCCAAATTCCAGGTGGCTGAAAGGGCAGAAGCTCTGGGTTCAGGGCTTCTTCGGCAGGGCTGCAAGCCATCCACAACGCAGTTCATTGGGGTCTTTGCTCAAAACCGTCCGGAGGTGAGATTTTAAGTTCAACTTGATGCTGTGTTAACAATGTTCCTGACTTGTGAGCTTGCTTTATACTTGAAGCTTGCTCTCAAGTGTGTTAAATCTGCTCCCGTGGCCCTCTTCCCACCTTCATACTTTGATGTCCCCCTGCAGTGGATCATTTCCGAGCTGGCTTGCTACACTTATTCCATGGTGGTGGTTCCCCTCTATGACACTTTAGGTCCTGGAGCCATTCGTTACATCGTCAACACAGGTAAAGCCAAAATTGAGGTAATCGTCTCAGAAACCAGTTTTGTTGCTCAGAATAGTTCATTTTCTTCTGCTTTCCAAAAGATGGGTGATTTTACTCCTTGGGTGTCTTGAAGTCACTTAGAGAAGTTTCTGGGGAGCCGTGTGTCCCCATGCTGGGTCAGGGCTGCCTCCGCCGCATTTCCCACGCGCCTGGTCGTGCACAGCCGTGGATGGGGCTGCTCTGGCTGTGGGAATTACTCTGCGGCCACCCACTCCTGTGCTGCTTTATATTTTGCCTCCTAGATTTTTTAGCCCACATGGTGAGCAATTTTAGTATTTTGAACTGAATCCCAGAATAGTCGTAGATGTCAGGTACAGCTTCAGCACTGATTTAGGTTAGCTAAAATTGCAGTGATTTTCTAAGAGAAATGTATGTTATATTCTAGGATTTCTGGTGTTAGCCTGAAGAGAATATCAGGACTGATACAATGTTAGCTATGAGCCAGTAGCCAGCGTTGCATTAAAAAAGTTCTACTGTAAAAACTCATTTGACCTCTTTTCTTCCAGCCGACATTTCCACAGTCATTTGTGACAAACCTGAAAAAGCCAGAATACTCCTCGACCATGTGGAGAGGAGAGAAATGCCAGGTCTGAGCTCCATCATCCTGATGGACCCGTTTGAGAAGGAGCTGGCAGAGAGAGGGAGACGCTGCGGAGTTCACATCCAGACCATGCAGGAGGTGGAGGTAAGTCTGCTCTCCCTCTCTTTTTACTGTATTTTGTAGTTTCTGTAAGAAGATGGTAAAATATACAGGGGCTTGTGAACTGTGTGGCCGGTTCAGTGTCTGGAGAGCAGGTTGTGGCTGTTAATAGCATGGCTCAGTGCAGTTGCCTCTTAAGTGTTATTCCTTGTTGATAGGAGCCAACATTTCAACCCTTCCTGCTCAGATATCAGCTGCTAACTAAGCCTGGAAAGGGGGGTTGCTATTCGAGGACACAGTCCTCCTACATGTAAGCCTACAGCCTTATGCTTTTATGAAACAGCCTGCATCCAGCTCAACCAACCCAAGCACTACGTGAAATCCAAGGATGGCATTGCAGTTAATGCAAGAAGCTTTGGATAGAAAAGATGACCTAAGTGTTAGCCACAAATTTTTCTGCTGCAGCTCACAGTCTCTCTTAGTGGTTTGCAGATTATTAGCAAGTGGGTTACACCACAGGAATTAAAGTGGAAATAATTTTTGTTACTTTAATCTTTTTCAGGACTGTGGCCGTGAGAGTCGACACGTGCCTGTGGTGAGTGTTGACATGCTGCTTTTCCCACTTACAATTGCAGCTGCCTGTGTTACATTTATTTGACTGCCGAGAGAGGGAAGGGTTGCTCTGGGCAGAAGGAAGCCTGCGTGTCTTTAGGGGCAGAGCTCCGTGACCCTCTCCGCGTGGGAGGCAGTGGAGGAGCCCAGGGACTGTCAATACCGTCTGCTGGAGATGTGCAGTATTGGCTTCATACCCTCCGCCTGGGACGCTTAACTGAGATAGTGCATCCTTGCTGAGCGTGTTAATGGGACAGTAATTAAATGCCATTGTTAAGCCACACTAATTCCACTACCTTACCCAAGTGGCACTGGGGGAATGTGTTTGCACCCTTGGCTTTCTGGTGAGGTTTCTATAGCTGAGAGACACTACTTGGCAGTATTTCTCTGGGATATTTTTGGAAAACTGCGTTGATGTTTTTCACTGGCTGCTCATGCTGGTGCAAAACTTTCAAAAGCAGCCTCTGATTTTCAGGCTGCTTATTTATTCAGTCGGGACCCAAAATAGCACACACATGCAGTGGTGCTGAGAAGACAGAGATGCTACTGGAAATGGGAGCAATCAGCAGCTTTGGAAAGTTGTCCACTGTTGTGGTTAACCACGTTTCCAGAATTTATCTGGAAATTATGAAATTATCTCAAGTTTTCTCACACACCTACAGGTATAGATGGTGTCTTTGAAAATACTAACTGCAAGACAAAGATCCCATCAAAGCCTTCTAACGATAAAGCATGCCCTTGATGCAGCTGGAGCAAAACCTAAGAGAGGAATAGAGTCTGCATCAACTGAAGAAACCTGATAAAAAGAGTTTTATGATGGTCTTTTATATTTGCCAAGGGGAATGAAAGCTTTTTATGGCAGAGCTGAAGTATAATTGGTTTGATCTTTAAGTTTATACAATGATAACAGTCTACCATTGACCCTTCTGCATTTGATTGATGTGATTTTCTTATTGTCCTTGTGTATTTCTAGCCCCCTCGACCAGAAGATCTATCAATTGTCTGTTTTACTAGTGGCACTACAGGTAAAAGAGGCGCTTTAATCTTGAAATGTTAGAATAGATTATCAAATTAATTATTAATACCACCTCAATATGTGCAAACTTGCTGTTATACTGATATGGCAGTCATATTTCTATGCATTTTAATGTTTAAGAATATATTTGTATATACATTTCTGTAGATGGCAAATTAAAAATAATGATGTATTTATTTTTCACTTGAATTCCCTGACATACACTTTGGCGGTACGGTTTATCCAGTTGTCTAGAAATCTGCCCATGTTTCTGCTTCCCGTTTTGCAGTGTAGTTGTGAAGCGCTTGATTGATTGGTATTTATCTTCTGCACATGTTATAAAAAAAAAAAAAGAAAAAAAAAAAAGAAATGCAGGTCCACAGCTTTCCATTCTCTGTGTCTTAAGCACACCAATGCCCCCAGCCCCACTGATGTCCTCAGCACCTCTGTCTCCTCTGCAGTGGGCCCCAGCTTGCTCGTGTGTTGCCCACGTCCTTGGGTTGGCCCCGGGCCACCACGTGCTGGGGCAGCCTCGGGGACGAGCCTGGGCAGCCTGCGCTGCCGGGACTCGCATGCCCCTGACCCTTTTGCTGGAGAGGAGCAGCATCATTTTCCTGCCTGTTCTTAGCAGACACAGTGCTTTGTCCTCTCTCCACACCCTGGTTTTCATACAGCTTGCAGGAATTTCCTACTCTCGAGCGCTCAACCTCCGTAACATCTACCAAAAAGCTTCCCAGGCAGCCAGCGCAGATGCACAAGGCACGATTGCTTGGGAAACTGCGTTTATACTTACCTGCAGGGAAGGACCATGCTCCAGGGACTGCTGGAGCAGCTCTTCCAGGTTCCCCTGTGCTCTCAGGACTACCTAATGTTTGGTCCTACCCCAAAGCATCCTCGACTCGGCCTCCGCTCCTTTAGGCAAGCAGAAGATGCCACTTGACACCAAGCTGCCCTCCAAGAAGGGAGTTGCTTGTGCCGCTCAGCCTGCAGAGTGCTGAGCCTGCAGGTCGGGCTGAGCCAGGAGGGACATCTTCATCTTCCACCTCCTGGAGAAGACTTGCACTGCACATCAGGTAGGCAACTGCTTCATCAACTCCAAATACAAACTCAAAATGTGTTAAAAGGCTTTGGGGTTTTTTTACCTTCGTGCATCCTTCTTTAGAGTTGAGATCTGTGCACTTTGGAGTACCTGAGGCAGTGCACTGTGTGAAAGGAGCCTGTGACTCTGCTCTGTCTCAGCAGTGGGAATTCCTAAAAGGAAAAGATGGAACCCAGTCAGGATCCGGACATCACAGCCGTGTGTGCTGTGAGCACCAGCTGTGCCAGTGCAAAGTGGCCGAGCACAAATGGAAAGTGCAGGAAACCAAAGGAGCCATGCCTACAGATACAGTGGGGCACAATTTGTTTGTGTGGATTTTAAGGTGCAGAGCAATTATTTTTTTCAAGCCACATTTTTGTGGATATTTTTATTTCTAAATAAGAAATTCTGAATAGAGAAGGTTTTTTTTATTTTCTTTTTTTATATGCAAATGCAGTCGTGGGCCAGTTTCTGACTTCGTGCTTTTCTTAGGAACGTGCCTGAAGTTACAGAAATGGGACAACCAGGGAGCTCATTTGCTTTCTCCCATCCAAATGAAAGATTTCAAATTCTGTAAATCACCTGCAAACTAAACTCTGACAGAGCAATGCTTTGTGAACCACCAGGCCATCGTCTGCTGCTGGAGGACTTTGCACATCACTTTCTGGCTTTTCCAGGGGTTGCATCAACGCTCTGGTCCGTTTTCCGTATGTTTTGATGTAAAAGGCTTGGCCTTTTGTATAGCCCATGTCAGGATACTTTTAATGACCGGATTTAGAATTTTCTTCCAACAGATACGTTCTCAAAGGCTTTTTCAATTCTGAAGGGCTCTAGATATTTTGGTATGGTGTGAAACAAATCTTAGCTATAGATTTTGTTACCTGGAAACTGTAGAATTGGAAACAATTTTAGCCATTTATAAAAAAAGAAACCCAGAAACAGACTTTAATGTGTGCTTTTCTTTGATAGGATCAGATGTCCAAATACCTCCCTGGGGAGAAAGGAGAGGCTGAAGTTGCTGAGCTCAGATGACAAGACCAACTTTCATTGTTGTACCAAGAAATCGTCCGCACTCAGAAATAGGCCACAGACACGCAGATGTCCCCAAACCATCAGGATACAATTTTTCATGCTGGCTACTCCAGAGAAGCAAACTGGCATTTCCTCAAGGATCCGCCTGTAACCAATTGGATAAAAATTGCTTCCCGGCAGTTTCTCACAGCCTGCCAGTGCATATCCCTGACTGCTGGAGGTTCCCAGTGGGAGGAAAGCACTTACATCCCCAAATGCTGATGGATCACACCACCGAGTTAGTGCTGGAGCTGCTACTTGAAAGACCCATTTAGCCATGTGGAAAAGGTTCTTCTACTGCTTATGAGAACTGTCAAACCAGCCTGGCACCAAGATAAGGAGAAATTGCCATACCCAGGCTGTTAACTGCCTGGGATTGCAGTGCACCCATTTCCATAACAGGACACTCACTTTTACGATGCGTCTTTACAATGAAATTCAAACTTGAGAGCAGTGGTACAGGTCTGGAGATCTGGCATTGATTTTTTTTTTTTTTTTAAATTTTTTTTAAAGGGCAGCATTACCGCCAACCTTCTTTTCTCAAAGTGGTAATTCTGGGAAGGGGCTTGTAGCAAGGGGCGCCTGTTTTGCTGGGTTAACTCTTAAAACAGAACTACTAAAGAGGGTCAAAATTTACAGGAACCCCCCAGCCAAAAAGCTGCAGCTCCCTGCGGCAGCACAGTTTGTTCTGGATTTTTCCTGCTGAAGGCTATCCTGGCTCTAACACTGCTGCTCTGCTTTGACACCATTAACACCACAGCCTGTCCAGGACACTGAACCTGCTGTGGGCAGGACAGGGGGGAAGGACCAGAACGTTCACGCTGCTTCCAGGCGTGTCGTGGCGATTTGAGCAGAGGTGCTGAATTTGCGTTGAAGTTAGAGATGGAGTAAGTAAATGAGTCTGAGGTCTCAGAGCATCTGAGAAATCTTCCAAAATGTGAAGAGCTGTGTTAAGGTGCAGGAGCCAGATCTGCTGCTGCTATAGCAGTTCCGAATTTCCAAACCAGTACTGAGCACGTCCTCTCCGTGGGCGTGCAACCTGCCGACACAGAGAAATTTGTGCAATGCTGCGGGAGTATGCCTACTTGTAGAATTGCAGGGGCTGAGCACACCTATTTGGCTAGACGCAGCTAAAATAACGTGAGCAATTTCTGGGTCGTCGGCATTTATTTACAACTGACATCGGTTCATAGAGTTTTCCTGAAGTCCGGATCCACGTGTGCGCACCCAGTTGCGAAAATAAGCGCCTTGAAATGAAACCTGCCCGGCTGAGCTGGTGCCCACGAGCCTGTCTGTACGACAGGTCAGGACCGGAGCAGTTGCGGCTGGCAAGGACGTCAGCCCCAGCTTCACCTCTGAGCTTCAGATGAGGACGAGCGTAAGTGAGACCAAAATAGCCTCCTGTGTGCACTGTGTTCGAATTACTCCAAGGCACTTGGAATTCCCAGTATGGATTTTCAGTAAAATACATTGTGTTCAAAATGTCCTACTTCAGTGCAATAAAAGCGTGCAATAATTACTAATTTTGTTTGGGCCTTTAATTCTTTGGGAGGCTGGGTCAAAGCGATGTCAGCGAAGCTGGAAGGGCACAGGGCTCGGCACCGCAGGACCTGAGCCAGGCTCTGCCACGTCGGTGTGTGCCCACACCAAAGGGCTGCGAGCGAGACAGCCTGCAAACCGCTCTGAAACGGAGAGCATTAAGCATATTTTCCTGTGCTGAAACGGATTCGCAAAACACCATTGCCCCTTCCTAATCTGAGGAAGCCAGAATGAAATTCTGGCTGATTTACGATTTTGCGAGGCTGTTGCATCCATCGTTAGGTGTAAGAGCATTGCAAAGCTCCTGTGCCCGCCGTGCTGGGGCCACGCAGGGTACTTGCAGGTAAAGCTCCTCCGATCTGCTTCCGCACGGCATAGCAGGAGCTACGCTGCAGTGGCGTGATCGAATTAAAACAATCTGCTTAAAAACGCGCTGGAGAGAGAGGCTGGCCCTGTAATCTTTATTCAAGCGGAGCTACACCTTCTTTTCAGAAATAAACCCTTTGAGGATGATGAAGAGGGACAGTGCTGTGACAGGAGGACAGGCAGAGTCCTCGGTGCCAGCACCGCAGGCAAGGCGCTTCCCACGGGACCCCCGGCTCCGGTTTGTGCATCTGGAGGCTTCAGCCTGCGCCTTTGCTGCTTAATAAACCCCGTATTTTGGCGTATGAACAGATACGAAATGCGAAAGATGTATCGTGGTGCAAAGGGGGATTCTCAGCTCGGAAGAGAAAAGAGGGTGAAAAAAGCAAATATGGACGGTGTGGATGTGCTCGCATGGGCGGCAGGTGAAACGCTGCAGGCACGGTGCCAGGCACTGGGGTGTGACACGGGGGCTTTGCTGGCTCTCTAATGGGTTTGGTGCTGCCTTCAGGATACCTCTGCTCTGCTGCTGACGATATTAACAGCTTCCCTTAATTAGAGTCTCATAGGGTTGTCTTGTAGCCTAATTTTTACCACGTATTGCCAGTTTTCTGCATTGTTCAGGTTATCCAGTGCACTGGCTAAGTAAGAGCTCACCAGCCTTTTAAATGGGGCTTGTTGCTATTCGAGATCATTCTTAGTCAAAATCTGTACGAAATAAATCCTACCTGGAGAGGCTGGGAGCAGCCAGCCAGGTCTGATGGCCACGCTCATCAAGCAGCTCCATCTGAGTGCTTTCATAAAGTGCAGTTGGGCTATTTCTGGTGGAAGCTGTTGTTCAGAGTCTCCAATAGAAATATTTGTGTTTACAGTATAATTTTATTAAATTTGGAGTATTGCAGTAAGTGCTTTTGGTGCACGTTACTGCACAGAAAGGACTGCAAAAATTACATAAGTTTTAAAATTCAAAAAGAGAACTTAATATTTTAATCATTTCCTGGTTTGGTTTTTGTTAAGCTTTTGGAGATTACCTACTGGTTCATCTTTTAAAATCACTCTTTGTTTCCTTTCAGGAAACCCCAAAGGTGCTATGCTGACTCACGGGAACGTGGTTGCTGATTTTTCAGGCTTTTTGAAAGTGACGGAGGTGAATACCCTGATCTAGAAAATGTTGCCATGTGCAGAGTGTGTGGGTTAAGCTGTGTCCCCTGCATGGGCTGGAAATGCGCTCTTGCAGATAAGAGGTGAAATTTCTCTTACTCAGAGGGCCAAATCCATGGAAACAGGAGCAAGTCTGAGCTTACGGCCCTGGAGGGCACTGAATCCCCTTTCCAGCACTGGCTCCCTGGCTCTGTAGGGCGCAAAGTGCTTCTGAGGAGCAATGCTGGCTCCTGTAAATCAATTAATTAACTCCTTTTATGAGAGCAAACAAGCCCTGTACAGTTGCAACTTGTGCTTGAAAAAGAGCACAGAGTCCAGTTTCGCTCTTTGTGTCCCATTGTGCCCACACAATGTCCTCATTTATTTGAAAGCTCTCTGCGTATAAAGTGTGTGTGTATATACACATACACATACACGTTTTTTACAAGAATGGTTTATTTCATTGATATTAAAGTATATCCTGGTTTCTGTTATACATATTTTTAAAAAAGCGTAGCACTGGCCAAATACCCATATAATATGTTTCATGCAATGTGTAAACTTGTGTTTAGAAACAATATAGGAAGCAGAATTGCTTTAGCATGACATATTAAGGATTTTATACAGCTTATACCTTACAAATGTAAAGAATCTTTTTTTTTTTGTAGCAAACAGGCAATTCTATGAAGTAGCGATGTACGCATGGGATGGACAATTTGTTACCTTATACCCCTTGCTGCTCTTATCGTTGGCGCTGAAAATACTGCAGTCTTATTATTTTAATCCTTGAACTTTCTGAGGTTTCCAGACCACTGTTGTAAAGAAAGTTGGACACGTGATGGGAGAAATCCCGCTGAACTCACGTGTTCGAGTACTTGCAGAGTGGTGACTCGGGTAATTTGCAGTAGGAAATGCCAATGTAGCAGCTTGGTGCAGCGAGCCCTCGGGCTTGGCAAGCGCAGAGCTTTCGCTGGCTGCAGGGGCAGCGAGATGCATGGATGAAAGCTGATGCGTAGATATGTCTTCAAAGGGCAGGAGTGTTAAGGCCATGGAGCTGTTGGAGCGAGAGCAGAGCCACAAAAACGATCAGAGGGCTGGAGCACCTCTGCTATGAGGACAGGCTGAGAGAGTTGGGGATGTTCAGCCTGGA
>JANXJC010000044.1:19743448-19779768 GCA_027564655.1 Leptodon cayanensis | reverse complement strand
AAGGTTGGACGGGGCTTTGAGCAACCTGGTCTGGTGGAAGGTGTCCCTGCCCATGGCAGGGGGGCTGGAACTAGATGATCCTTAAGGTGCCTTCCAACCCAAACCATTCTAGGATTCTGTGATTTATTTTGGAAAAGAACTAATTTAGAGGGAGCTTGGGGAACTTGGCATCTTCCAGGACCGGCCCACAGAAATGGATTTAGTGTTCGCTGACGGCAATGGGACTCTTTGGTTAATCTCAAAGGTATCAGATTGAGATGTAAGTCTGGTGTAAGTGGTTGTAAATTTGATAGCTTCGGTCACCAGAGTATTGCTGGTGAGAGTGTAAATGCCTGTAGCTGATCCACGCGATTAGGGCAATGTCTAACCACAGTAATGAAATTGAGCAAAGTACAAAATACTTGAAAGTAGTATAAATTAATAAAATAAAAATACCTAAAGCTGAGAAGTACTGTAGATTTGCTGTTTACATACTCTTGTGCCAGTTGTGCTTAGTTCATTGATTTTTATAAATGGAACATTTTTTGAAGTCAACCTAGAGCTTTATTATAAGGTTGCTCTTAAATGCCAAGAAGCTGTTTTCATTTTTATGTTTAACTGGACAACTGTGAAATACTATTCAATGTCATCATTTTGGTCTGATTTAAAACCAAATAATTTATTATCTAGGCACTTAAAGCAGTGTAAAAAAAAAAGCAGCATAGCTAGTGATGCTAATGGTTTTACATTACTGTGCTTGCAGAAAACGAGGCCAATGTGAAGTAATGTATAAATAGATCTGTAGGCCCTAATGGCTTAATTCAGACTGACACATAAAATAATATGAAACGGGATGCTGAAAACACCCACGTGGTCAATCATGTTCGACTTCACTAGGTAATGGTTGGGAGGGCATACCCAAATCTGACTTGCCCGGATCTAACTTCAATAAAATATTCCCTGGGGAAGAAACTCCTCTGCTTCCATCTACGGCCGTGTCCCAGGCCACAGGCTATCGATTCTGTCACAGCAGTGGAGAATGCAAAGTGGGTATAAACTGCTAATCTGGTGAGCTAATAGCTTTTATACCCATTTTCCACTAACCACTGGCCTTGGTGCAAGTTATTGGGTAATCAAGCTTTCAGTTTTTCTAATCCGTAATATTATGGCAAGCCTTATCCTTGGAAATGCAGGTAGAAAGGCTGCTTTTCTTTTGGGGCATGGATCAGGTAAGGCTCTTGGGGCCTTTGTTTATTCCAGCCTGCAAGACAGAATTAAAACCTCGGCACACTGAAGACTTTGGTCACTTTTATTTTTTGCATAATTTGTCCAGCCTTCTTTTTCCCCACTGCATCTGTCTGTGGGGCAGTGATAATGCCCTTAAAATCACACTTTAATCACTTAAAATTATCAGAAGCACTAACAGAAATCATTAGTTTTTGCAGCTGAAAAAAATCATTAATTTTCCCAACATGCTCCGATTCAAATCAATAATTAACCAAAGGAAAAGAAAAAATCTGTAGCTTTGACTCTAGTAACACGGTGAATCTCTGACGGGCTCTGTGCAATGTGCAGAAGTGATGCGCCTGTAGAGCCCCGCTGGCTCCCAGGAGGCTCCTGCAGGGCTGCACACAGCTGAGAGCGCAGACCGTGGCCTCAGCACCTCCTGGTAGAAAGCAGAGAATAAAAATTGGGTTCTCTGTCAGGGCGAGCCTCCGTTCCCAGCGTGAGCTGTGTGGATAGCATATGCCTTCTGCCACGGAGAGACCTCTCCATTGCCCTCTGTGTACATCTCCGTGCTCTTTACTCCTCCTACTAACTGAGCTTCATTGACGCTGTGGCTTAACGCTTCACTTCGTACGCTGCTCCCTTCCTCTCTTGACAATCTTTACCCTTTTGCTCCTCTGGTGCCATTTTTCTTTTTATTGTTTTTTGACTTTCTTGTTGTCTTCCTGTCAGTGTTTCTTTCCTTTCTGTCTCCCATGCCCTTCACCTGCAGAAAGTGATCTTTCCGAGACAGGACGATGTGCTCATCTCCTTCCTGCCTCTGGCTCACATGTTTGAAAGAGTTATACAGGTAAGAAACCTGCCTGAACTGACGAGGCCTCGTGGGGCTCCTTGTGTTTTCTTCCAGAGTCAGTGGTCTCCTACTTGTGAGGATGTACACATTTCCTATTTGCCTTTAGCACACATGTTTGAGAGAATGGTACAGGTAAGGTCCTAGTGTCAGTGGAAAACATCTTTTCCCACACAAAAAAAAAAAAAAAAAAAAAAAAAGAATAAAATACTAAATAACCAGCGATACCTTGTAGCACTAAAAAAGCTTGTACTCCAGAAGTGCCACGTGCATAACACCAGGGCCCGGTCTCTCATCTCAGTGACACAGACGTTGAGTCCAGAGCGATTCCAGGAGAGTTTTCCAAGCTCTCCAGCTTACACTGGTGGCTCTGAGATTGGAAAACAGCCCTTCATCAATGAGCAGAAACTGTTACCTGCACAATTTTGGGGGCAGCTTTTCAAAGCACTCTAGGATCAGGTATCATGGGAGTGAAAATAATTTTGTGCCATTTTCTACATCAGCAAAAATCCTTTTATTGCATAAATTAACCAGATCTGCAAAAAAAACTTGCAGACACTGAAAAAGAGGAAACTAAGATCATGGTGTGACACACGTGATCCTCCTGGCAGGGCAGCGTACGGTGGGCATTAACTGGAAACCAGTGTCCCCTGGAAATAATCGCAAATAGAAGCGCTAACTCGTGCCAGCCCGCAGAACTGACTTGTCACATCTCTTTCTGAAAAGACAGGTGATAATTTGTGCTGCAGTCAGTGTTAGGCAAGTCAGATAAGAGCATCACATCAGTTCTCCTGGCCTGAGAAGCTGCAAACTGAAAACTGATCCAATATGTGAAGACTGGATCTGGATTCTGTTGCAGCTCTGTACTTTCTCAGGGAGGGCTGCTTTGGGCTGAAAGCATACTTTTTGAGTCAGACAAGCATCCAGACATAAGCCTCCCACTTCTTTGAACATCTGTGCCAGAAATAATATATTCTGCCCTGTTAAAAAACTTGCAAATTGGAAGTGAAAGTCTGTGAAAGATTTGGAGAATTACAGCCCAGCCTTTCTTCACTTGTAAGGCAAGTTGGTCAGTATGCCGCCACTATTCAGGCAAACTGCTTTGCCAGCAAACAAGAACATAATTATTAAGAAGTCATCTGATGGGGAGAAAAACAAAATTAGAAACATTTGAAACAACCTCATTTCACAGGATGTTGCCATATTGAAAGAGGCAGGCCTCCGAAGGGTGTTCAGGTTTATCCTCCCTGCTCATTAATATAAAGATTTTTCCGAAAGAGCTAAAAAGTCTTTCAAAAGCATTCTGAACAGCAAGCACTGTGTCAACTTCCCTAGTTTTAGCCAACATTATTAGTTCCTGGAACTTGCAGTTAAAATTTTACAGATATATTCTTTAAAGCTAAAAATTTCTAGTAGTTATTTATAATTCCCAATGAGCACACTGACTGTATTTTCCTTTTTTTAAAAAAAAAAAAAAATCATGGTCATGTGCAGTGTAAAACACAGATTTGGCAGTAGGATGTTTGTTAAACCCACAACACATGTATAAAATTCCTGTGGTTTCAATTGATGCAGACAGTCTCTAACTGGTTGACAGAGCAGTGAGAGCACTCCGGTTAGTATTGCAGATTTTTACGAGTAGCACAGAAAGGCTTAGGTGTCTCTTAAGGAATTTTTGGTACACCAAAGGGAGCTGATGTTCTCGATCTACCCCTTGGAGAGCTCAGAAAAGTCGCGCATACTGGTCTGGGCTCAGGAAGGCTGGACTCAGCTCCCAGCATCGCAGGCACTTTGCTGAAGATGCCTTCTCCTGCTTGCGCTCTAAAGGCAGGCTAGTGATGCTGGTCTCCGAATGCTCTCCAGTGATAAAATGCCAGTTTTACCAAGTTAGTGACTAGTCCTCTGTAGGGTTACTGACTACCAGAGCTGCTGAATCAGCTGCCAGTTGGCTCATCACAGGCGGCCTGCCCTGCCCGATCCCGCACATCCAGCTCTATTCTGATCTGATTAAAGTGGCCTGTTTTCTTTCCAAATACAAAACTTCTGGATCTGTAGTTTCCATACAAGTAAAGCACCTTTTATGAAGTGGGCTTCTATTTCTGGGATACAGGATCAGGCACTGTATTGCTAACGTAGTCTATATTGTTATATTTAAACAAAACTAAAGTATTAACATCTAAAAATCGGCTGCTGCTCAGTATGTTTTACAATGTTTCTTAATATGCATTTCTTTATTGACAATAGGTCCTCATGCTGTGAGCTGCTATGGTAGGTCTGGGCTTCAGGCGAGAAGTTCAGATCCAGAATCTGACCATAACTTGGACTTCTCCATCCCCATATGCAGGGGATGCAGGGAAATCCATTCTAAAAGCTTCGGTTCCTTGTTCTTCCAGAAACAGTGGCAAATTTGGTGGATGCTGAATTGCCAGTTCTGAGAAGTGCCCAGAACTATCCGTAGATTTCTATAAAGTGCAAAATTTACGCTTACATTTATACATATTTCTAAAACCCCGTTTTTGCCTTACTGAGAGTAGAATTTCAGGAAAGGCACTTCTGTGTTTGGGAGGGATGCTCTGCCATGGAAATTAAAAGCAAAGAGGTTACATGTGTTCCTTTTTCTTCCCATCAGTCTGTAGTATACTGCCATGGAGGGCGAATTGGGTTCTTTCAAGGAGATATTCGTCTCTTATCTGACGATATGAAAGCATTGCGTCCAACCATCTTCCCTGTCGTGCCGCGGCTGTTAAACAGAATGTATGATAAGGTGAGTTTAATTTTGCTCTTTTTGTAATAATGAAGTTTATGTCCCTTTAGTCCCTTTTAAGTGAAAGAATTCCCTTAGTCATGGAGATTTCCTGAGCAGATTGTACTGTTTCTGCCTTGCTGCAAACACATTCTTACCCTGTGTAACTGATACAGCTGCTCCAGTCTGTATTACGTCTGCATTACGTTGATTTACACAGACTGCAGACATTAATGTGAAATCCCCCTGTATTAGCTTCTGACCCTGTTCTCACTGAGGTTACTAGTGACATTGCCAGAGATGAGGGATTTTTTTCATCACAGAAACACCAGTCAAACCTGGATGCACTAGGACTTTTTGTGCCCTTAACCGGTTTTGGAACTTCAGTCTCTCTTTCTGGTGGCAATGACAGCTGAAAATCAGGAACTGCAAAAGGACTATGAGGATTTAGGCAGTGTAAATATGAGGTTGGCTTTTGGATCTAGAAATCTTTAAAACTAAGAGATGGTCTTGAAAGGTATTTAAGACAGGCATGTCTGGTCATCATGTTAAATCTGTTTGACTGGCTGGGAATATTTATTCCTCTGAAGACTTATCCTCTAAAGAAGAGCTTAAGCACAAGCTACTGATTTAATTTTTCCCCAAGGTCAGGACTGTTGGATCAGGGGTACTGGTGCCTCATTAGAGGGATGGGCACTGGGGGTTTCTTGTTTGTGGAGGTGTAGCTCATGCTGGTCTCTGATTAAGCTTAGGTAAACGCAGCCCCCACCACTGCATCAGCCAGTGCTGATATCTGCTCTAGTATTCAAGTTGCTCATTCCTAGTTGCTCAGATTGCATGATTTCACTGATTATTATCATGGAAGTCATACAGAAACACCAGTCATGTAAATCTAGTCAAAGTCTACATTGTCATCCTCTCTCTCTTTTCCCCAAAGGAACAGCACGTACAGTAGCGAATGGAGCTAAACAAAGCACTCCTTCTTTTTCCCCACTAACAAAACCTAAAAGCCTTATTTAACTGTACTGCTAGTGTAACTATACCCTACCTGGCACCGGCAGAACTGTATAGCTGTAATTGTAAGAACAGCTGTTGATGTTTTCTCTCTCTCGGGTGCCGCGCTGCCTGCCACCCCGCACTCCCGCAGATCTTCAGCCAGGCAGATACATCCCTCAAGCGCTGGATTCTGGAATTTGCTGCAAAACGGAAAAAGGCTGAAGTTCGAAACGGGATCATTAGAAATGACAGTTTGTGGGATAAACTTTTCTTTAATAAAATACAGGTGAGCAATTCAAGAAAAAACACCATGCATAAGGTGCCAAAATTTCAATTCTCTGAGGGACAGTTTTCCAGGGAGGAAGGGAGAAACACAAGGCAGACTAAGACAGCTTTTGCCGCATCCCTCCTTCAGCAGCACTGAGAAATGACCTACTTGCAGAACAGTGCCTATTTTTTGCAGCTCTTGGATAGAAGCTGTGCCCCTGCACAGCACCAAGGAGGGATGTGATGCAATGCGGAGGCACTTGCCCTCTGCCAGGTGAAGCTGCCCAGAAGCAGGATCGTAGTCTCCGACACCAGCACTGCTGTCACCTCCTTCATTATTTGGGTGCTCTGCCTTGCGGGGACTGGGCACCCACCATGGGCTCTGCCCGTGCCCCAAACCTACTCCTGTCCCCTCCCGGTGGGGATGGAATTCAGGAAGGTCGTCATGAAAAGAAGAGTAACTGATCAAAGAGATGTTGCTCCAAAGTTTTCTGCAAATTCACTACAGGTACGATTGGATTTAGGGTCGAGTTTCAATTGGGCATGTTCAAAACTGCTTTTTTCCCTAGGAAAATGAGAATAAGGGTGTAGAGAAAAATGCATGTGTAAATCGTGGTTTAACAAGAGGGGAAAGAAATGAGAATGCCCTGCTGCGTGCCACACATCTCCTCAGTAAAAAAAGATTAAATTGGCTTTCAACCAGGTTTTTTGGGCTCTGTACTACTCCAGGAGGCTCCGATTACTTTATTTTTTTAATTGGATAACTTATCTGGAGACACGCCACTTTATTTTTAACTAAAGAAACTGACTGTACTTTTCGTCTGCGGATTAGTTGTCCTCAGTGTGCAAAGACAGCAGAGTTCACATGATGCTGACGGGGGCGCAGACACGAGGCAAGCCAGGCTGCATATTGATTCAGGATCTGGCGAGACTGCCAGACTCGATCAGGAGTTGTTTTCTTTTGTGTTGGGTTTTCTTTTTAGTTTTAGAACAAGAAAAAGGAAATGAAGGGGGGGAGAAAGAAGTAAAGTGCGACACAGGAATTGACGTACTAGTCTCCAGAAATATTTGAAGGTCATCTGCCTTAAAAAAGGGACAGCATTATTTTAGATGGCTTGGGACCCAATTCATTAAAACCGACGAGGTGCAAATAAGCAAAGAAAACTGGAGGGGGGAAGACTCTGGTTTTTACCCAACAGTTCCCCAGAGCCAGATGTGCTTCCCATAGGCCAAGGCTGCCCCCCCGCAGGTCTGCAGCCTGCCCGGGGGCAGGCAGCCGCAGGAGTCGAGACTGAGCAGCTCATCCGCCGAGAGATGTGGGACCCCTGCCCCTGTACCTCAAATGGTTTTTTCTTGGGGCACTATTTCTACCTGTGAGGGGGACAGTTATTGCTTTTAAGGTTTAGCTGGCTTTTTATCCCTAAGGAAAGATTCAGAGCCAGTTCATGTTTCCGTAGTGTGGCTGCATCTATTCTAGAGAGAGCATTTTATGCAAGCTCTGGATAAGCAATACTCACGGACGCTGCTGGTTTTGCCATCTGTAGTAATTTGTGATGCTTTCTTTTGTTTTCTCCTGCTATCAAACAGGCAAGTCTCGGTGGATGCGTTCGCATGATAGTCACGGGTGCTGCCCCTGCGTCTCCGACTGTCCTGGGCTTCCTCCGGGCAGCCCTCGGATGTCAGGTAGGCTCGTGCGGCTCTTTGGAGGTGTTTGCTTACTGTTAGCTAGGAAACGCACTGCATTTAAGAAAGGAGTTGGGTTAGGACCTGAGAACTGCATTTAGGACAGCTTCAGCAGGATCAATCCGACAGCAGGTGTAGCGCTTGGGGCAGACCCAGCTCCGCGCTGTCCCCGGAGATCTGCGCCCGCAGCCGTGGGGCTGGAGTGGGAACGACTGGTGGTCCTGGGAAGGAAGCAGCAGGCAAGAGCTGTTTTCGCTGCGGGCAGCTGCCAAAAAAAAAGCATAGGTTCATCCCACCCGCCTCTCGGCACTTAACTGAGTATGTGCAATTAAATCTGCTTGTGCACGTGCCAAGAACTTTGTTACACAAGGTTTATTCTATATATAAATGGAGAAAGATAATCTTGAGATGGCAATTCATCCCACTTAAGACCTCCACTGCGTTACTTCTCTTTGACTAGGAAGTCCAGGACAACTAAAAGGCCTCATTCAAGAGCCTAAAATTAGGTGGGGAGAAAAATTAAAAGGTGTATTTCAAAATGTCCCACAGAAATACCTTTTTTCCCCACTAATAAATTCCTCTCGGAGAGTAACATACTTCTTGACTCAAAAGCTAATTGCTGAACTTGTCATCTTATTATTTTCAGCTCTACACTGCCATGGTAATTCATAGTCATGTAAATGACATTCTATATACAGTGAGAGCCAGGGAAAGTGTCCCTGTGTTAAATGTGCGCCTGCACATTGCAGCTGGCAGGGTTAGTTCACAGGACTGTGCAACAAAAGGCAATTCTTAGGTTTTTGTTCTGTAATAGTGAAATCATATATGCCTTTTTAAAGATACCTGTTTCTTTGTCAGGTTTATGAAGGTTACGGCCAAACAGAATGCACAGCTGGATGCACCTTTACGACCCCAGGTGACTGGACATCAGGTAATGATTTTCTTCCACCATTTCCAGAAAGAAGAGAAATGCACATTTCTTTTGGAAATTCTGGACTGTAACATCACAGGGTGTTTATGCAACATTCACCACCGTGTGAATAATTTTCAGTGAATGTAATGTTCTTGAAAGTATTACTAGTCCAGAATAAATACACAGGGGTCAGGTGTTGGGCATGTTTTCCTGGGGAGATTTGGAATTGTCCCTTGAGCTGTTATTTGTGATACCCTCATCTCTGCACTCCAGGTGCTCTGAGTCCTCTTTAGAGCACTGGAGCTGAATTTAAAAGAATGTTTGTTAGAATGAAATGCTGGAACAAAGAAAAGATTAACACATTTATGTACTTAGTGAGCAAACTCAGGCTTCAAATACAGATCCACCGCTACTGAATACTTCAGGCTTTCAAAACATTTGAATCTTGACAAAATCAGCCAAAACTTAGCACTAAGCAAGATTCAACTAATACATACAAGTACTGAGGCTTAATTTCTTCTTAATATAATTAATCAGTATTTATAAAAATGTTTTGAAATGGGTATCATACCCATTCAAATGAATACTTGTAGGAAACCTGGACATTGGATATTAATGGGTCTGGCCAGTTAAACATTTCCTTCTTTCCCACCCAGATTTTCTGTGGCTGGAGAAGAGCGCATGCTTTCTTCTCCCAGCACAAGCAGCCATCCGTTTGGTTTTCGTCAAACCAAAACCAGCCCCTTGCAGATACTGGTGTGTCCTGGGGCTTGCTGCCCACCAGCCCCCTGCCCGTGCCCTGGCCAGCACCGGGCAAAGCGCCGCTCACCCGCCAATGCCGCATCCTCATCCTCAGCGCGCTTCCAGCTGGCTCCTTTGCTAAATGAGACCTCAGCCCACGAAGTGCTGTGACACAGAGCTGGGACTCCTCTCTTTCCAGTCCATCCTTCCTAGTGGCTGTTTCTGGGGGAAATAGGACGGTTTTGCACACCGTAGTGCTCCGGCAGTGCTCGTCGGCTACAGCAGACGTTGTCCTCGCTTCACCTCTGGAGAAACTGTAGGGGTGGGGGGAAATGTGTTCGGCGTAATGTCCCTGCAATTGGCATTCCCAGGTGATTAAAACAACAGGGGTCCAGAGCTTTGTGTGCTTTTATAATTGATTAAGCTTATAAAAGGGTTTAGTCTCTTACAGGTAAGGGAGACCTGGTCTGTAGATCGACACGTTTGAAAATAGGGTTTATATACATCCAAACAGGAGGTTTGGGTATTTAGTCTTGATAGTGCAAAACCTTAAATGAGGAAATTATTTCTGCACACAGACACGGCTCCTGCAAGAACATCCAGTGTATCTACAACTGTGCAAGCAACTAACAATAAAATGCTAATTATCGTTTATAGGAGAGATGACAAGTGACTTGATAACTTTGATTTCCAGGTCATGTAGGAGCCCCTTTGCCCTGTAACTTAATCAGATTGAAGGATGTGGAAGAGCTGAATTATTTTGCTTCCAAAGGAGAAGGAGAGGTAGCAAATCACGTTTTTATATCAAATTCTCACTAGTTAACGCTGTATTAAGTAGTTATGTAGTTATAGAAGCATTTTACCTTTGTAAGGTGCATGGTTGCTGATGTGTTACACATTACAATCAGGAAAGGAAAACATCGATTCAGCAGTAGAGCAGCAAAGCATTAATTAAAGAGGGGCTGTGGCAGTACTTCCAGCCAATGCCATGCCTGATTACTTTAACAGCTAAGAAAGAATTAATTAGTTCAGCTAAGAAGAGCTGAATTGCTGTGATTTCTACATTGCTATTATTTCTATATTGCACATAAATTAAACTTAGTGAAATAACTTTGTTTTTTTTAACTGCAAGCTGAATGCAAGTCAACTTCAAGCAAATCAGTTTTACAACCCCTGCTTCATAGTTCCATTGGTTTGGAAAAAATCCATGGGTATTTTATAACAATATATTTTAGTTTCATGGAGCACAGTCATTAAGTCAACCTTTACAATATTTCAATTTTAGTGAATTATTATTATTCAGCTTGTTAGTATTTACAGCAGAATAATAAAATAATTTATCAGCAACTCTGACTGTTTTGCAGATATGTGTGAAAGGACCAAATGTTTTCAAAGGTTATCTGAAAGATGAAGAGAAGACAACTGAAGCACTGGACCAGGAGGGCTGGCTTCACACCGGAGACATCGGGAAATGGTTACCTGTGCGTACTGATCAGATGCTTAGTTCTTATGTCATTGTATTATCCCATGGAAATTTTCAAGTACTGAACTTAAATTTCCAAGCAGATCTATCTTCATAAAGGATTAAGTTTATATTTTGCAGAATAAGCTCGATATGTCAGTGAAGCATTTTCTGGCAGTTTAAAGAGCTCTTTTAAAAGCAGACTGCTTACTGAGTCTCTGTGGTTAAATAACTTCTCTGAGAACTCTCATTTCTTTCTCCTAACAGAATGGGACTCTTAAAATTATTGATCGGAAAAAGCATATTTTTAAACTTGCTCAGGGAGAATATATTGCACCGGAGAAGATAGAGAATATCTATATCCGCAGTGACCCTGTTGCCCAGATCTATGTCCATGGAGACAGCCTGCAGGTAAAAACTAAGTTTTCAGAAAATCTTACTTTGCACTTTGTAAGCTGAAGACAGAGAGCTGGGCATGAACGCGGGGAAAGTGTGAGTGGATCACGGTACGTTTTTGCCCTGATATCTCCCTCCTGTTCTGGAGCTGGCTGCTGGCCACGCAGGAGCTGAGCCGCTGGTGGGACTCTAAGCAGCTTGGGGGATGCTGTGGCCAAAGAATTGAAGCCTTCAGATTTGCATTTAATTTTTTTTTAATTTAAATTTATTTAAGCCTTTAAATTTGTTTCAGTGTCACCCTTCGGTGCTCTAAAGCTCTCCTTTGCCATGTTGCATGCGGTAAGCCAGACAAAAGCAGAGCCACTGCTGCTCCACGACCGCTGCCTATCCGTTTTGACCAGTCTTGTCCTGTTTGTTCGCATATTCATACAAACATGGACAGCTTCTGAAACCATTGCGATTCATCCCTCTACGCCGATTGGCCACAAACACGAGGCTTCCCTTGGCATCGGAGTTTGCCTGAGGCTCGCAGGCCCAGGAACTGCATCTGTATAAATGATATGGGCTATGTTCTGCTCTGGCTTATGCCTGTGAAAAAAGTAATTAATTTAATAAATGTCCAAGCAGAACACAAACCCAACTGAAGGTGTTAAAATTGCTGGCAAATGCAGGAAGAGTCACAGAGAACCATTTTATCTGAAGAAAAGGAACAGACACCAAAATATACCTCACTATGACATGTTAGCAAATTATTGACATAATTAAACAAGAAGCTATAAACACGTAGCAAATCCAACCGGCTTGTATCTTCACTTCAGTGTAGGGCCTTAAATGTTGTTCAGCTTTTGCCTGCAACTCTCCTTCTCCTTCACCTCCAGGCCTTTCTGGTAGGAATTGTGGTGCCCGATTCCGAAGTTATGCCAGGCTGGGCAAAGAAAAGAGGGTTTGATGGAACATATACAGAACTCTGTAAAAATAAGGTTTGTCTTTCTATCTATTTGTGGCACAGACATTTTTTCACGGTAGCATAACCTAGTTAGAGTCGTTGTCTATTATTAATGATCTCAGTGACAAGAATTATTTCCTCACTGAAAATGAAGCAGGGTTGACCTGGGTACAGTGACGTGTGCTGACTGATGGTACAGACCGCTGCAAACGCCGGCACGGGGGGGACCAAGGGGCTGTCCTGCAGAGAACAGCGTGGCAGTAGGAGAGGTTGCGTTTGTTTAGGTGTCTTGAATAAGGATCCCAGCCTTATTTACACATGCTCTCTAATACTGAGTAACTGAGTTGGATCACATCGATGAACACTGATGCCACTGAGTCATCCCACGGGTGTCTGTGGGAAATGATTCTGCATCTAAGTCTGGCAATTGGTTGAAGGATTGCAAATTTAAGCATCTATGTCATATATGCTTGAAAATATAACCTGACTTTTCATACTGAGGAAAACAGTTAACATTACCGCGCTTAAGTTTAATGTTTGTATATTTCTTTAATACAATATTTGCTAATTATGTATTAACTGTCAATAAGGCACTTGAACTTTCCTCAGAAACATGTTTTCTTGATGAACAATGACATCAATTGCATGTAAGGTCAACTCTGGTATTTCATGAGGAATTTATGTGTTTTAACCCAGGAACTGCAGCAAGCGATAATGGAAGATATGGTACGGTTAGGTAAGGAGAGTGGACTTCATTCCTTTGAGCAGGTAAAACAAAACAATTAATACATTTTTCAGTGTGGTCAGACAGGAAATTTGTCCTTTTGTATTGAATGGGGATTTGTCAGCATTTGTTATGTTACTACATATCCTTCTTGCAGCGGCACACAGTGTTTTCGGAAAGAGCTTTATTGCTGGCAAGTTGTATTTGTTCCTTTGAAAAACACATGCGCTGTGATTCTGCCTTCCACTCATGCTTGAAATTTGAATTAAATGTAGTGAAAGTTTTGGGTGCAGAGGTAAAAACCTAATCCAGGGACAGGGATAATCTCCAGTCTGACGACCAGAGGTCAAGATAAGTATCTGTTGGACTCTGATGCTTCTGCCACTGAAAGCGCTGTTAAGAAACTGGGTCACTAATTACCATTCTTCTAACTGACCTAGGAAATACTGCTGGTTTATTTATTTTCAGCCTGTGCACTAATTCTTTTGTGGTGCTTGTGTAAATATTTCTGCAACAGAGCTACAAACACTTCAGAAGGAGAGATCTGAAATCAACCATGGATTTAACAGCATTAAAAACACAGTAAAAAAAAAAATCCACCACATTTTCAAATGTCAAATGCTTATTTCTGTTAAAATAATGAACATCTTAATCATTACATATAATTAGCAAGGGCCTTTTTGCTTTTGTTTAGGCTGTTTCTGGGTGGTAATTCTAATGAGTCATTCACCATATCTGAGTGCAGCAGAAGCACTGTTAAACATAAACTTGTTATTCTTCATTTCTCAGTTACATATGCAAATGAAATGATAGTAAGAAGAAAAAAATTTAAAAATGAAATTCAATATAAAGCACGGTTTGCAATGCATATAATTGTCTGTGGTAATAAGGCTGGTTTGCTCCCGCCATAGTCTTCACAGTATGAAATATCCTCAAGTAAGCTATTCTACCAGCAGTTTGCAATTAATAAACTATAAAGCAGGGAGGAAAGCTTTGTCATCTTTCTAAAAAATTAAGAAAAAACATTTCACATTTCAAAACTAAAGGGCTTCAAAATTCAATCTCTGTTGCAATATGTAATCCTAAAACTAAACTTTGAGCCAGATATTACAGCTAATGTTCTTGTGGGATGGGATCCCCTGCATACGGAAGAGCCACTCCTTTATCATCCCTGTCCTTGTCTGCGGTGCCAGACGCCTGAGCTTGGACCTCTGGCTTGGAAATGACAACCCTGGCTTCTGCAACCAACAGCTTCCAGGGTGCAGGCTCTGAAAGTCAGTGCAGCAAGCAGGGGAAGCATTAATAGCACAAACACTGATTTTGTGAAGCATGTCACTGGGGGAGGAACTGGACCACAACGCTTGCAGGGGAAAAATGAATCACATATCTAATGGGAATTTAAAAACGGATTCTCAGTCTACATTCCTGCAACTCCCAGTCTAACAAAATGCAAACCAGTCTGATTTGGGGAATCACAAAAGCAGCAGATGGCTGGGGAATTTTGTCTTAAATCGGTGGACTATGACCAGTCACGCAGCAGTTTTCTGCTTTCTGCCACACCAGCACTCCCATAAATGCGCTGGAAGGAAAAGCTCGCTCCCATCTGCGCTGCCAGGCTCCCTGCTGTGCTCAGAGACACCGCCGCCAACAAGGGCAGCCTTGTACAATCCTGTTTGCCTAGGCTGAATGATTTTATATCATTTTAATTAGCTAGTAAAACACCATCAATTCTTCCTTAAAGATGATAATCATGTACGCTCTTTGTGTCTGCAAAGCTTCATGATAATTTCACAAGACCGAATTAGCGCTGCTTACTTTCTTTTGCAGTTTGGTTAAGAAGATGTTTCTTAGCCTGACTCCCTGCCCTCCCTCCCTTTCCGTCTCCTCCGCAGTCTTTCAACCGTGTGAAACTCCGCAGTTACAATATCGCATATGGTGATGCTGTCCCTTGCACTCTGCCTCGCTGTGTTTTGGCCTTGGTTTCATACGGAAAAGGGGTTTATGTGCTCATTCTCTCGGAGAGCTCCCTTCTGCGCTGGCTGGCTGTCGGGTCAGCGCGGACATGGGAAAACAAGCAGGAGAGCAGGGAGTGGTGAGGGGTGGTGGAGGGATTTAGTGTCACCTTGGAAAACTTGGACAGGTGAGGGAAATCCTGGGGACCTGGCAGAAGGGTCCCCTGGGCTCCAGGCACAGCCAGAGGTAACCGCAGCAAGGCTGGCGTAAGAAGTTACGCTTATTGAGTGTGACGCCTGTAATTTTTGCTATAAATATATCCCTTTTTTATTTTAGGTCAAAGCCATTTACATTCACTCTGATATGTTCTCAGTACAAAACGGTTTGTTGACACCAACATTAAAGGCTAAGAGACCAGAACTAAGAGATTACTTCAAAAAACAAATAGAAGAGCTATATTCAAGCATCTCCATCTGAAACCACGGGAAGAATGTTCTGAATAATGGACTTCATAGCAATATTAGAGTAACACTCAAAAATACAGAGCCAGAATGACACAGCTGAAATGGATAAGCATTTGAATCTTACATTTGAGCCTTTCATTGTTCTAGGATTTCATCACTAACCATAATTTTCCTTCTTTTTTCCATCAAGTCTGATACCATTCATTTTTTACTCTATGTACACAATAGGGTACTACTAAGAATTATGCTAAATTGCCACAAAACTTACAGAAATTTCAATCTATGACCAAGTAAATTATGGAAACTTATTAATAACTACAAACATTTCTAATTAAAATAGGGAAAATTTCAGGTATGTTTGTTGATATTTGATTGTATATAACCTAATACATTAGAAACTAAAATTGTGGATAATTCAATAATGTGGTCTACCTCAAACGATTGATGGTGAAAGTCTATTTTCCCTGATCTGGAACTTCAAGCAGGATATTGGTTTATATATAAAAGTGATAGTTTTTATATTTTCCAGGACATAAATTACATTGATTTGATTTAATCATTAATGACCTAACAAACAACCAGAATAGAAACAGGAATGAATCTCCCGCTATTTGTACTTAACAGACCTATTATTATATTACATCTAAGGGATTAACATTACCTTGAAATTACAAGAACAGGTTAGGAAGCAATAGGCTAGAATTCCCTCTATTTCCTTTTCATCCGAACTCAGTTTATACATGGCACGCTGGTTTTACATTAGGGCCTCCTTCAGCACAGTACACTCACGGACATCTGAACTGCTCAAACTGGGAAGGTTGCAAAAGCATCGCTGGCTCTGTGGCGGCTTTTTGTGGGAGTTCACGTTAACCCCTACGCTCCCAGTCCCTAATTTATTACTTTACATGCTGCTAATACTGCGTAGTCCAGTTGGACTAACTCCCTTTCAGAAACAGTGCTAAGGAAATGGAGCACGAGGTCTAAGCTGCGATTCTGAATGGGGCTTAGCAAAACAAATTGGTTTGGGAGAAAGGCCAGCCTGAGCTGCAGCAGCGGAGGGCATCCTTCGGCTGGCTGTGGAAGAGGAAGAAATACTGCTCCAAAAGGCCCACAGGGATGGGCGAAAGGCTGTGTTAGCCAGTGCTGTTGGAAGGTGTCATGGTACGGTAAAACACTGGACGTGGCTGCAGAAAGGCCTGCTAAGAAAACATCTCTACGTTCAGATGTCTGGAAGTCTCAGTTCCCACTGTCATCACTTCCAGTGGCCTCTCTGGAATGAACAGCAAGTTGTCTGGATGAAAGCTTAGATTTCACAATCAATCAGCTGCAGCCATTAGAAAGGGGATAAGTCCCATGTGGAACAGGAACGGACTCCAGAGCTCTCTCCTGATATAAAGCACGGTACAAAACAATAAGAAAACTGTAACGTCAAGTCACTTGAATACTTGGACTGTCGGTGGCTTCCTTCTGCTAAACAGGGTCCTAAATATATATGTGTATTTTAATAGCTGCTGTTTGTTGCACCAGTGCATACTAGCATGGAGCTGTGCCTGCTAGATCTTCTTTGCTAGGACAGTGAAAGCACACTTATTTTCTCTCTTAAACTGGAATCCACTGTAGACTTTTGAAGCTAAAAGTTTAAATTTTTAATCTAAATGATCTCTTATTTTCCCTCAGAAATTCTATTGCATGCTTCGAAATGAAATAAATGGAATTAATGAGTTAGTGTTACACGAAGACTGATTTATTGCAGTGATTTCAGAACAAAATGATACAAAGGAAACCGTATCAGCTAACATAATCACTCATATAAAGAACATGGTGATTTATCAAATGTGCAAGTATTTGTCTGAATCCCTTTTTGCGCCTGATTCCTCATTTGATTCCAGTGCAATGACTCATATCAGTCCAAAGCAAGTAAGAAATGCCGCTACTGTGATCTGATGGTATTGTACATTCATTTTTCACCAATGTACGCAGCAACAGCATCCCTGGGGAATTTGTGTCTGCCGCGTCTACAGAGGATAGGAATTACTGTATAAAATCTGGCTCTTTAGGTCAAGTCATAAAGGATGTTCATCTCTGCGGAGTCTAGTTCATCTCCTTTTTGTATCGGCCAAAACAGTCATTACATACACATGCTTCAAAGCTATGAAGAATTAGTATGATTTCCTGTTTTAATGCGACATACTTTTAAAATAAAAAAAATAACTAGTCATATAAAGAAGAACAGAAGAGCTATTTTCCACTGACCTTTTTCCACCACATGAACTTAATTTACTTTTCTTCTAAGGTGATTTCAGTTGAATAGACTTTTCTAGATAACTAAACTCTGACTTCGTATAAGTATAGAAGATCCCAATATGAATTTATTTATGGCTTAGATGGCTGGTATTTTTAAGTATATAGTGCTGAATAATGTATTGGTATTCTTCTTTCGGTATTTGATGCAAAATGTCAGATGCACTAGAGCCAAAGATATGAATGCCAAATGAATAAGAAAGAAAAAACAGACTTGGCCACACTAGGATGATGCAAAATTTGGGAGAAACTGTGTTGTCACACCAAAAGTGTGACTACTTTCAGAACTTGTGAAAAGCTGTACAAATAAACTAAAAGCTCTCTTTAATACTTTCTTGTGTAACCAGATTTTCCTCTGCAGGTCATTCTCTCTCACCACAATCGTAGCAATGTTGTAAGAGATTAAAACTTGAAAGGAACACATGCGTAACACGTGAGCTAGGCACAAACATGCTTCTCTTCAAATTCCAGGAACGTTTATTTTGCATTGAGCTTTCTTAAACTGAAATACTTCTTATGACCACCAGGGAAAAATCCCCTCGGCTGTCCAATAACCAGTTTTGGGTTTTTTCCTCAAGATAACTAATTACAAAATTAATTTCTAATATTTATCTTATTAAAAGAGTTGAGACTCAAGCGCTGTTGCATAAATGGCAATGCAAGTTACCCTTCTCTGTAAAGAGCCCTGTTCTTAATGGCTTCAGGATGACCAGTTTTAACTAATCACTGTCATCCAGGGGTTCATTCCACAATCAATTAATGAAAAAATACAGCAAGCCCACTGAAACGAGCACAGCTCCAGTCTGTCACTGCAGGTGGGATCAGTGCTGGTCAGAGTCAGGTGTCGGTCGCCTTGAGCAGCCAAGTGAGAGGAATGAGTTTTGCACCCTCTCCCCCGAAGGCTTACGCTGCAGTCGGTGTGCTGCGGGCTGAGGTACCGTATTCTTGGCGATTTTAAAAATAGGAGGTTCTTCCTGGGCCTGGTGCTATGCCTGTGAGATCACTGGAAGACTGTGTCCAGCGCTCATACAAGAAAACCAGAATAAAATAGATTTTTCCAGGGAGAGCATATTGCTTAGTTATACATTTTGTATGTTCTTTGCTCAATATATTGCACAGTTCTGCCACAGAAATGGTCAAAGACACACACAAGTGTGAGCAGAAACCACACCAGACAGTCTTAACCCCACGTTGGCAGGAAATCCACAGCATTATTCTGTCCTGAAAAGCATATTTGCAGGTTAAAATGGTTGATGCACATCAGGTGAGAGAGAGACGGTGAGTCGTTTATTGATAAAGTACTATTTTGCAATCTCTCATGACTGTTAGTAAGTATATATCAGCATCAGTAAAGTCCAGTGTCATTTTTGCCATGAATAAGAAACTCTTGCATATAACAGAAAATAATCTGATTTAATCTTCAGGAATGAAACAAAGTAACTTAGAGGGTGGGTTTTTTTTATTATTATTTTCCATGTGTTAAAAGCACAAACTGGTGATCTATATGTAAATAAACTGCTACAAGATGAATGTAAACTGGGAAAGAATATACTATTTTTGCATGGTAACGGATTACTTAAAGACCTCTTGATGCCTTACAGAAAATTTGGAAAAGCATTTTATTTAGAGGCAATTCTATCTGCATACTTTTTGTATCTTTAGCTCACTTGGGGTTTGTCTGCGGAAAAAAAAAAAGATACGAGAATTAGATCTTTGTTTCTTCTTGGAATTAACATTCTTCAGTACTTTGCACATTCAGTGGTTTCTATGCCACCTTTATTCCTGTTAAATGATGAAGCTGAGGCTATGCTTTTCAGAGGAGAAATCTGGATGCTTGTAGTCTGGGAGGGAAAAAGTTTTCGATCCGTGGAATTGTTCCAAAATAAAATGTTTTCTGAGGCATCTAGAGCCCCTTTAAGCCCTTCACTTCATTTCAGCTTTTCGTTATGTATTTTAGCAAAGTACAAGCAGCGAACAAATGAGGCATTTTCGTAAGTGTTGCCTATTCTATTTTCAACTGAAAGTGAAGGGGTTAAAATATAACATACATTTGTGTAAAAAAACCCCCTTAACTGTAATTAAAGATTTTTCAGTTTTGGTATATTAGCATGTATATCAAAAAGTCATCTATGGAAACTTTTTTAAAGAATTAAATTGTCACATTTCTCAAAACTGCTCATAAGATTTTCTCGTGGACTGATATACAATAAAAGCTCTTTTATAAAATCTGTTGTTACTCCAGCACTCTGTCCTCACAATCGGTATGAAGTCGTTCAGAATGCGAGCCTATACAAAATGTGTTGTAAAAAAAAATATATATACATAAGATAACATAATGACCAAAGGAATATTGGAACCTGAGATTGGTTTTAGCAATCTTCTACGAAAAAATTGTTGCAAAGTTCTCTGAAGATGCAGCAGTCTTTCTGTAATGGTTTCATTTTTTATTTTAAATCAATAATAACATAACCAAATGTATATGCTTGTTTAATATGAATTGACAATTGGGAATGCATAGTATTTTTTCAGACTATGTGTCTAAAACAATAAAGTTTAAAAGCGTTCAGTCTCTATTCCAGTTTTTGTGTGCACTTGCATCTCTCCCTTCGCTTGGAAAGCCAGCAACACCAGAGAATTCTCTCAATTTTTTAATGTTAACGAAGCAATGAGATTCCTCTGCTTTATAAACTTAAGCTGAGACACTGGGTCTGATCAGTAAAAGGAATGTAACATACACAATTTCAATTTCAAGATGTAGTACTAGAAAACCGAATCTGTCAGCACATTTATTAGCCAAAACCAGCACAAGAGAGCAGCAGCACACCGTACACCCACCCCCTACTAAGGCTAGCGGCAGGGGAGCAGGACCGGGCAGGATTATTGATGGGCAACGATACACTTTTTAATTTTGCCTCAGAAACCGCTGGCTGGTGCTCGGTTCCAGGGAAACGGCCACCCCCCAGCCCGCCCGCCACCATCTTCCAGGCTCCTCGGCCCCCGCCCGCCTGACGACCGCGGGCCCGGTGGCAGTCTGGGCCCAAGGAAGACCAACTCCCCCCCTTCCCCTCCGTCCCTACAACCGCTCTGCCTCCCCCCAGGGAGCCGTCCGTCGGCGGGCAGCCCCCACAGCGGGGTGAGGGCCCGACACCTTCCCAGCCCTGCGGGGGGGCGAACAGCCTTCCCCTCAGGGCGGGCGGCGGGAAAACCCGCGCCCTCTCCCGCCTGGCGCCGCGGGGTGATGGCGCCATCTAGCGGCCGGCCGTGGGTGCCGCCGCGCATGCGGGCTGGGCTGGGGGTGGGCGCCGGTTTAACGGCGGGGACGAGGCGGTTGGCGCCGGTATGGGGAGGCCCGGCTGCCCTTGAGGGGACGCTGCCCGTGGGGAGTGGGCGGTTGCTTGTCCCCTGAGGGCGGCCGCAGCCCAGCCCTAATTTGTCTCCTCCCGCCTCGCTGAGGAGACGCGGTCCGAAATGGAGCCGTCCCGCTGGCAGAGCGCTGCCCAGGGCGGGAAGGCGCCGCGGAAGAAACGCCGCTCGTCCCCGCTACCGGGGGCGGCCGCTCCCCCGGGCAGAGCCGGCAGGCGGCACGGCGTCTCCCAGTCGTGTCGGCGGCTTCTCTTTGGCAGCGCGGGTCCCCGCGGGCGGGAGGCCGGCAGTAAGCGCTTTTCTTCCCGCCGGTGGTGTTCTGTGGGCCCCGCCGTGCTGGGCTGGAACGACCGCGGGGAGCGGGGCCGGGAGGCCGCAGCAGCGGGGAGGCGTCTGGGCCGGGGGCGAAGGCGGGAGGGGGCCGCGTGCTGTGCTTTGTCCAATACTTGTGTTTTCAGGCCAATTTGAGGAGCGGGTAAGGATGCCGGTCAGGTTAAGCCACCCTCCGGGGAAGGTTCGTATCAATAGCGGTCTAAGTCTTGTGTGGCTTCGGCGACCCCCCCACCTCACTCCAGCCGTCTAGCATTGGGTTTCTCAGCTTTTGAGTCCAGCCGAGGTGGTCCTGTGTGAGCTTGGGAAGCGGCTTGTTGTTACCCATGTCCCTTGTGGCGTGGAGAAAGCAGACAGGTGATCTGGAAACTGGGCTGTTTCCTCTGTTTTAGCTGTAAGTTAGTAATAAAAAGGGTTTTTCCTTTTGTAAGGTGCCCCCCCCCCCCAAATAATTTCCTTCAGCAATGGCAAGAAAAACCCTTGCCTGCCTTTGACAGGATAGTTTGAAAAATAGCATAAAGTTGTGCCTCAGAAGGAACAGCCTCACTGTTGAATGTGGTTTAGCCAATCTCAGGGTTAAGAATTGGAGACCTTAAAGAAAACAACACTGTCTGAGGAGAAGGTACAGGATTCAAGTAAAGGCTGACAGTAATAGTGTAACTTGGTAAAGTAAATGGGGAAGACCAGTGTGGGATGTCTTGGTCTCACACTGATCTTGGTTACTTAAAGGTAAGACTTTACCATTACAGGGTACGATGAACGTTAGCTTCTGTCTTGATCCTGCTCTGCTGGCTTGTGCTCTTTTTAGTACTCTTGCATACACAACTGGGTGCAACTAGCAGCCGTGAGGTCTGTTTGCTTTTCCTACTTAGTATGCTTGGAAGAAAGAGGGAAAGGGATGAGTCCTGCTCATACATTGTCCTGTCCTGAACTCTCAGGGAGTTTCAGCTAAAGGGCCCTCTGCAGTGCTGGGGGAATGCAGGACTTCAGACCCATTTCTTAGTGTGGGGATGAATGCTCTTTTAACTTGCTGTCATAAAAGCGTAGCTTGAGAAAGTTTGGCTGTTTCTAGCTCCTGGCCACTGAAAATAAAACACAAAGCTAAACAACTTATAAAATTGGTTTTAGGGTAAGAAAATGTGTCCCTGAAATTTTCAGGTTCCTAAGTAATTGTGTCATCATGGCCTTTGGGATTATATACAGTGAGGGCCAGTTCATGTAGAAATTCTTATAGTACTCCTCATAAACTCCATTTAAAACTGATTTAGACTCAAACTGCTTTGAACCTAGGTAGAGTAAAGGTCACTTCCAAGGTGTTTTCCATTTCCTTTTAATCAACAGGTTTCTGAAACACCTGAAGTAGTTCTTGAAGTCTGCTCTTTTTTTTGTCTTGCTGATGTACTGCTGAAAAACCTTGGGTAAAAATTATAAAGCAAATTCAGACTTTACAGTGTTTGTGATAATAGGGTCAAAAATTGTTGTGGGCATGGAAGAGGGGAAACAGCTAAAGGTGCCCTATTAGAAATAATCATCTAAATTCTAATATTAAAACTAAAACTACTGAACTATTTATTCTTCTCTAGGCCTGAAGAGAAAGTCCAGTGTGAAAATCCTATCAAAAATTAAAGAACATTTTGAAGTCACTGAAGTGAGCTATTCATGCAGCCAAAGGTCTGTTAGAACTGGTTCAAATATACCATTATTAACACTAGCTAATCATTTCTATTGTTTTGCCTGCATGAGATGTCTCTTGGAGATATGCAGTCTGAATTATCAGTAAACCGATGCTTGTCAGACTATTTGTTGGCTCCTCATAAAGACATTCTGTAGTTTTTGTCCCCTTCCTCTAGAATAGTGTAGCTCTGTGTATTGAGCTCAGCTCTGTTCTTCAACTGCAGTAATCAAGTCAATGTCAAAGAAACAACAGACTTCAGAAAAAAAGAAGAGAAAATAGAAGAAAGCACTGTGCTGCTGAAGGTGAGAATGCTGTCTTGCTCTTTATCTACTAGTAATTTATGGAGGATAAAGAAATGTGACATGTTAAATTCTTTTTCTAATCAAGTAGAATTTCCTGTGAGTTATGTGTGTGTGTGATCATTTTTGAGGCTGAGCTTGGTCCTGTATTTTGGTGACATTTTCCTGTGTCTTTGGCCAGGATGAAAGCTGTTGGAGCTATTGGTAGGATGGGAAAACATCAATACTAATTATCCTTAATGAGGAAAGGTCATAGCAGTTGTGTTGTGTGGAAGATAGCTCTTTAGAGTGTGATTCCAGAGAATTGCTCACTTCTAGTTCAGACACAGACCTTTGGCAAGTCACTGTTGAGCTCTTGCTCATGTTAGTAAAACTGGAACAAAGTATTTTGAGGTGACTGAGCAGAAGTGTTACAGGACAGTTAATACTGCAGTGGTGAGAAAATAGTTCAACAGGTGTGTTTGAACTGAAATCTGCTACAGGAAAGGGCTCAAGTGATAATGGTGTAAAACTATTTTTCTTTAAAATGTTAGCTCTTATTTAGAGTCCAGCAGTTATTTACGTTTCCTGCAAATGCTTAGTTTCATAGTATACACTATGTACACAACATAATTGTTTGTATTTATAGAAATTGTCTAGGATTCTGAAAGTGAGCAGTGTGAATTGGGCCTCAAAAAAAAAAAAAAAGGGAAAAGACAAGGAAATTCATTACTCCACTGCGATCTTATGCATAACTTCAGTTGATGTCAGTAGCCTTCACTGGAAGTGTCATCCAGCAAAGATTGTAGGATCAAATGATTGGGTATTCATTATGAATTTTAGAACTATAAGTCAGATTGCAGATTTGTTAATGATGCATGAAAAACCCTGGTACAAATTACACTGTGAATAGCAAGTTTAAGTGGTAAAATACCAGACAGTAAGTTTCTGAGCATCTACTAATGTAGGAATACATTTAATTGCATTTCTTTGTCTACATCCAGTTTTCTCAGGTTGTTTGTATTGGTCATTTGATTTTAGGAATCCCTGATAATCAACTCTGAAAGTAAAGAATGTTTGAAAAATGCTGAAGTGACTTCAAGTGAGTATAATGGCAATACATTATATTATTAAATATATTTTTGTATCTGTATAAAACTAAATGTAAAATTAATTACATAATTTTAATTATATTTCTATAAAAGTACTGGTGTGCTGTTCTTGTTCTGACTGCATGATGTTAGAAAGTACAGATTTTCAGACCACTGGCTAGACTTCTGCCTCTTATTCCAGCATGTGGCTTGGTTCACATGAATTGATTGTCAGCAGCACAGACAGGATAGGAGACCTACAAGACCTGAGACAGTCTTGAGTCTAGCCTGTTGAAAACCACATGAACTTGGTTTTATCATTGACAGAACTAGTTGCTGATGCGAGTTCTTCACTTTACTCAAATCTGCATTTTGAAAAGCTTGTGCCTAAATAGTTTGTCCTTCTGAAAACAAACCTGACTAAGAATTACCTTATCAAAGGCTAAATACTTAAGGTATTTCTAGTGAGCCTTGGGCATGGAAGGTGTCTTCTGTTAGCTTATGGTAGTGTAAATGGGGCTTCAGGATGCCCTTTGTTTATTTGTTTTTTTAATTGTATTGTGAAGTGGTATAAGATACTGACTTGACAATATTTAGCTTATGACAGGAATGAGACTTAAATAAGGAAATCCTGATGCTTTGTACAAGATGATACTTTTTTTGGTAGCTGCCTTCTTTGTCTCTTTCTCTAGGTACAGGAATGACTCTTCCCACAGGTGTTTCAACCTTTCTCCTAGAGTGTTTAGATGTAGATTCAACTGCAGATTATAACGCAGGTACTAGTGACAGCCTGAACAGTTGCCCATCCCCTGAAACATTCAGAGATGATGGCTCAGGTGAGACTTCTGGGGTTTTTTTTAGCTTTATTTGATGTAGAAAATGTGGGTGGACTATCTACAATAGAAAGAGTAGTGGCCTCTCTTGGTGTGACTCACCAGGTCAGATCTTTGCTATAAGCCAGCCTGTGCTTAACATGGGATCTGTATATCTGGTCCTTCAATCCAGTGTGAATCAGGTCCTGGTGTAATTTGAATCATACCGTAAATTTAAAGTATTCCCTGTTGACACAAGCTGTTTATTGGGGATGACCAACAAACCTGTTTTGAGCCAAATTCCTCCCAAACATTTCTGCCGCTGTTTGAGCCAAGACAATGCTTTCACTTTGCTTTAAAGTTCCTGTCTTGCAAATGTGATTGCTTTCAGTTTGGTCACAAATTTAATAACGCAATGAATTTCAGCATCAGAAGCTTGCACTTACATCTTTTTTTTGTCCAGAAAGAAGTAATTTTTACTCTGAGGACTCTGGCAAGTACAAGAACTCTACTCTCCTGGACTCCAGCAAAGCAGTGACCATAGATAAGATGCCGCAGATCTCAAATCTTTCAGCAATATTAGGTAAGTCTTTTCAACAATGCTTCAGAACATATGCATAAAGAAATTTCACTCTAGTGCAAGGAACCTATATAAAATATGTAATGATGGCATGCCTGCATGACAGGGAACAGCTCCCTGTTAGTGATCTGTGTTTGCTTCTAATGTCTTGCTTTATAATTTAATGTGCACTAAAATACTGTCTGGTCTGCTTAGCTTTTACAGTTTAGCTTTTATGTTTTTTAGAACCTGTGCGGGAGGATTTTCGAGACCAATACACTAGAAGGTAATCTACAAATCAGACTCTTTGATGCATCTAAATGTTCAGGTTTTTCTCTTTTGAATGATATTTAAAAGAAAGGCTAGTACGAATAAGCCTCTGCAAACACTTCTGTTGAGTTTCAGCTACCTGTGTCCTCACTAATTTTGAAATTGGTGCATTAAGTCTTGCAAGAGTTTGCCTTACAGACTTTTGTTTTGGTCTTGCAGCTGTAGGGAAATGAATGTAAGAAAACTCAGTGAAGGATTTTGTGGAAGAGGAAGGTGACGTTTATTTACAAAATCCCTAAATAAGTTGCTGTTATCCAATTGCACTTACTCTGTTGGATTTCGTTCAGTCACAGGCAGCAGGATGTGTGTGCCCAGGCGGTCTGGCCAGGATTGCCTCTGCAGTACAGAGTATGAAGGGTACCTGTTGTCAAGTCTCTGGTGTTCTGTGCTTGCCTGGGACAAAAATTAGGTTTTGGGCAGATATTTTATGTTCTTGAGGAATCATCAGCTTATATGGGGCACTCTTTTGCTTTAGAATCTTGCTGACTTCAGTCTTCGTAAATCTTGGACCAGGTTGCTGCCCATTGTCAGTTTTTTCTTATTTGGAATACATTTCTAGGAGGAAGCAGAATGGTGTATGTGATATGCTGTGACCCTATTGCCACCCTCCTGTTGTCAACAAGAAAACGTGGCATCCTAACAAGTCATCTGTGGTGTGGTTTTATTACAGTGAAGGGTCTTCTATACTTGGCCTAGTCATAGTGCCGCCTTCAGGTCCTGACATAAAAATCTGAGTAACATGAGTGTTTTTGTGGGAACAGTATCATTTCTTTTAACCCCTTTGCTGCCGTTTAATCTTACATGCAGACATTTCCATTCATAACTCATTTATACCAATCCTACAGTGTTACAGATCTCTACACAATTCAACCTGAATTTTCTTGTGAACCTAATTTTCTGCTGCATACTCCTTAAATATGTTCTGTCCTAGTATGCTTCAATGCTGAGTACTTTACTGTAGCAAATGTCTTCTGTGGGTCTTAAATTACAAGTATCTTCAGAATAAGCTGTGTGACTTGATGAACTATTAAATAACTGTAAAGTGTGATGAAGTAACTCGGTAACAATATTTTTGAAAATAAACTTTATCCCTTTTCACTTGGTCTGTATTTTCCTATGATTTCCTTATACATTGGTTTTTTTGAATGTTACCGTTTATTCAGAATAGTTATTCACTTTTTTTTCTTCCTCTCCTAGAAAGAGACCAACAAATTCCAATTACAGTTTTTCAGCATTAAGTGTTTCAACTACTCTGGCAGGTAAAATATGACCTGAAGCAGTTGTACTAGCTGTGAGACAACAGAATATCCTACCCAAACTTAAATGACGGCAGAATATCAGAACTAGGCTTCCACTGGCTTATTTGTCCCCCTGGCACAGGCTAAGCTCAATTGTGTCTAGAAAGAAAAGTGTGAATTGAAAATCTTCCCTGTAAATAAGACTTGGTTCTAATAAATGTGTTAGGAGAAGGAGGAAAAAAAAAAAAACCAAACTCCCCCAAAAAACCCCACAACCCCCAAAAACCCAAACCCTGCATTTTTCCATTTAATCACCTGTGATGCTCATTGAAAGTGAGCATTTCTTATTTCACTTATCCAGGAACAAAACTGTTTGTGTCATGCTCCTTATTTGAACTTATTTCACAGCAGCTTCACAAATGCTATTAGGAGTCCCTCATGTAACTACAGTTCTGAACTGTGACTGACGCAATTCTGGCTATGGCCCAGGTACCACATAATGTTCCCCTGCTTAATTTGGACGGTAGTAGCAGCAGAAGTTGCCAGTGGCAAAGACTGCTGTGATTATGTAGTTCCTCTGCTCCCACAGTATGTGTGTCTAGCAGTAAACAGCCAGGTGGGCATTAGATTAATAAGCAACCTTGTTTCCTCAAGGAAGGGGAGAGGAGTAAAGCAGCCCTGTTGGTGGGGAGAGGGAGATGAGGATTATATCGAAGGCAGGAAGTCTGTTTACATGGGTGGCTTTAGAATGATCCCTCTTTGAAAACCATCCTGTAAGACATGGGTTGGAGACTAGCTGTGGTCTTTGTCTCAAATTTAATTAATTTGTTGGAAATTTATCACAGGAAAAAAAGTCTGTAAAATTACAGCTGGAAGAGAGAGAACTCCAGACCTAAAAACTGGTATGCGCTGTTCTTCACCATTAGGACCGGAAAGAAAGGTGAAAGATCCTTAATAAATCAGCCAGGTTGTAACACAAGTGACTTGCTCCTTCCTTGTATAGGTGGAAGACTCCACCTCAAAGTGTAGTAGTTCCCTTGAAAGCGCTGCCTGCAGGCAATGGCAGGGAGCCAGTAGCTTGCCTCTGCCTCTGGATAGCAGTAATAGTCATGAGTACCCCCTAAGCTTACTGTTTTTTCAGACTGACTGTATCAGTGGTACTGAACCAGTTGTGTAGAGCTCGAGTATGACTGTGGGACTCTCTTTGTTAGTGCTTACCAGACTACAGAGATTCACTTTATAACACAAAATGTAATTGTTTCACCCTTTAGCCTGACAATCATACTGCTAAACCCAAAATGCTGAAGTGTAAGAAAAAAGAAAAAAACACTAATGCGTTAGAAGAAGGTACATCGTCATTCAGTCGGCTTGATGCCCCAGGAAACACTGCAGCCAAATCAGTGGGGTTGTTGACAGCAGAAGTACTGCCATCCAAACAGACAGATGCTGTGGTGGTAAGTATTGCCATTGTGCCCTGCTAATTAGCAAAGGCATAAAATTGAAGTGAGAGTTTTGAATCATGACAGAAGTTCTAATTAAATACGAGAAGTGGTAGGAAGTGCTTTATCCCCTAGTTGTGAAGGGGACCTGAAATGTGTGTGTTCTGTGCTGCAATAAACTGATTCTTTGTCTTGGAGAGCATAAGGCCAAAAAACAGTGAATGACAGCAATTCAGTACTTAAACCCCCAAAACTACTAGTAATTCTAAATGGAGTTCTTATAAATAGTACTGTGTACTAGGGGAATACTGTAGGACTAACAAGAAACAGCAAAGAATTTGAAACTGATACTGAATTCCTCTCTGGTTTTGTTTGCAAATGAGTTCCACCATGCTGATCATAGAGGAAAAGAAAGCCCTAAAAATATTGGTTATTCTCAGCCTGCAGAGCTAGATTTTGTCTAAAACCAAATAAATCATTCTTCATGGCACAGTCCAATTCTGGCTATCTTCAGGCTACAGTACAAATTGCACAACAAACTACTTGTTAAATTCTATTAGCTAGACAGTTAAAAAACTACAACAAAAAACCTAGGTATCTGTTTTGTATTTTTACAACATCTTCTAATGTAAAAACAGCACCTAGTAGCCTTACTTGTGTTACCCCTTTGATACAAATAAACTTGATATTTAAATGCCAGTTTGATTTCTTTTTCAGTAAAGGCAGTACAGTACTACTACTTCTCTCTGGAGGAATAGAAGTGATGTCTCTGTTGCTTTCATGCCATAGCTCCCAACCAAATCAGCAAACTGTAAAATTTTTGAGAAAAAGGGAAACTGTTACAGTAGAAAGACTGCTTAATTTTGCACCACATTATTTCGCAGGAAGACGTACTGGGCTTTCTTAGTGTTGTTGCAAGCATACTTGTGTTTATGGATACTAGATTAATAAATAGAGAACATCAGGGTCTTGTTGGAGGCTGGAGACAGGAATCACTGGAGTCCTAAGTCGTATTTTTGAAGCAACAGAACATCTTTTGCGTGAGCCAACAGGTGTTGGCCAATTTGAACTGTTGTCTGTTACTTAATTGGGCAGTTATGCTGTATGTTTTGTATTTTGACAGAGCTGTATCTTAGCTCGTCACCAGTGTGCAAAGCCTCTCCTGGGGAAGACCTATTCCTGAACACCACAGGTCTATATGTAAATTCAGAATAAATTGTTCCTGCATCTCTGAACTCAGAAAAAGAAAGTATTCCTCTAAGTCCAGAAGAAAATAATATTTTTAATGTTCTAATTTTATTGCACTCTTTAAATCCAGTTTTGGCATGTTAGTATGTAATGTACTATATATCTAAACCTTATAGTATTACAAACAGCTGAAGAGAATGTGTAAGCTTTGCAGCTTTCTCTCACCCTTTCCAATAGCATATTAAGTGTACACAAGTAGTCTTAAATGCTTTCTAATGACATCCCTTGAAATCTGCATGTCATGTCTATTTTCCCTAGAGGAAAGCTAGAAGAATATTTCTTCAATGGAAATAGTTGTGTGAATAAAATATCATTAATCTTTTCAGCCTCTGTGTGGCAGACAAGAAATCTGTTCCATTGTCAGAACTTCACCATGCCAGAGGCACTCCAGGCTTCACCAAATTCCAGTTAACACAGAAGCGTTCTGGCTTCCCAAAGGAGTGCCTGAAGGTAATAAAACACAGAATTGGTTCACTGTGCAGATGGTAACTGGCTATTTGAGTGTTTAAAGGTTTGGGTTTCGTTTGGGGTGGGTTTTTTTGTTTGTTTGTTTGTTTTGGTTTGTTTTTTTTTTTTTTTTAAAGTCTGGATATTTGGAAAAATCACAAGGCTAGAGAGTGAAAGATGCTGAAAACTTCAAATTTCTGACTTAACAGTGTTCTCATGCAACAGTAGTTCACTAACAAATTACGCTAATGTTGTCTCCTCCAAGGGTCTTTATCATAGGAATTAATACAATCTAGCCATTTCATAGGCTAGATCATTAAGGCCAGAAGGTGCTAAGGGGTAACTCTGGGAATATCTGCACCTCTTCCAGTTGCTCCTAAACACAACTTTGAGCTTCACTCATACTGCTTGTACCGAGACTCCCTAGAAGAGATACCAGCTTGTTTAGTAAATTATTATTCTGTGCCTTATTTCTAGGGTGAATATGTCTGACTTCAGCTTTCAGCCACTCCTGTGTTTTATATCTTGCTCAGCTAAACTGAGCTCTTTGGCATCCAGTATTTTTTCCCCCGAAAGTAGTTCAAGTAGTAATAGGGTATGTTTTTCTTTAAAGATTCTCAGTTTCTGTCTAAAGATTTCTGCTCTTTTCTCCTGAGACCTTTAACATAGGGGAAGCTCCTTTCCTCACTTCCTAGACTTTTGTTAAACAAGAATGAGAACTCTATACAAATCTCATCGCTCCTGTACAGGTAGAATCTCCTCCCTTTCTGATCTCTCTTGAAGTTTCTTAGTCTGCCACTGGATGGCATGTGTCTTCCTAAATTTGAAGTAGTTCTTTACAGACAGTGTCTGCCAAGTTTTCTGCAAGTTACATTTGTCATTTATGCTGCATTAATTTAATACAGAGATACTGCATAAGCATAATAGCTTTCAAAAATACTGAATATACACAAATTTTCAATGGAATTGCAGTCTCTTAGGTCCAAATACTCTCCTACTTTATTACAGATTGAGTTATATACAGCATCTAGAATGCAGGGAAGTGCTTTTAAGCGTGTGTATGTGTTAATGGCAATCATCTGATGCTTCTGTACAGGTCAAAGAACAAGGATGTTAAGTCATGTGCCCAAGAGAGTTGTGGTAATACAGAACATAGGTTGTACTTGGTAGGGAAGTAGATCTCAGAAATCAGCAAGTGTTGTCAGAACAAAAGTTTGGTTTTGTTACTGCTCTTCTAGAGGAGCCTGGGAATCAGGAATTAGACTGCCTAAAGGTGGTGGTGGTGTTTTTCTGTGCTGGATGTTTTCATCTCTGCTCAAGGAGTCTCTCAGATGATGCTCTTTTTCATTAGGACTGTACATACACTCAAAACTATTGTTCTCTTCTCACTGTTGATCTACAAGATTGATTACTCCAAACAAATGATGGCATAGGTATCTGTTGAACACCTAAACAGCTTGTAAGAGAAAGCTCATTGATCTGACACTTGAGAATGTGCTACTTTACTGATAGTGTTTAACTTGCCGCTTTTTTCCCCAGATATTATTACGAGTACCAAAAATTGGATCTACTCTAAACACAGATGAGACTTCTGGGTTTCAGCAGGAGTCAACAGAAGAAATAACTGTCTTGCCACTGTGGCAGGGAGGTGAAACAGAACTACTAACCAGTAATTAACGGCTGTAATTTTTTGGCACATAAATTGTTTGAAATTTAGTGTAATGCTTTGCAGTAAGCTTGTAAGTAGTTTACTCCAGTACTTAATATTAAATTGTTTTGTACAAGCAACTAGATCTTATTCTGGGCATTGTTCTGGAAGGATTCTATAAAGATGATTCTTAGTTCGTTTAGATTTTTAAGAAGTGTGACTCAAGAACAGCAGACCAAATTGCATTAATGGAATTATTTTTGGCTCTTGCTCTGCCAAGACTTCTAGATTTTTCTAGTAGCATTAGCATCTAAAGATGTGACCTCTACTTGAGTTAAGAAGTGTTAACACTGTTTATAAAGGTAACTGCATCCTGGAAATAGGTATGTAAAGCATTCGCATACTCTCAGGGACTCAGAAGTCAGTAATACACTACCATTAAACTCCCTGAATGCTTAGGTCTGCAGAACTTTGGAGGTACAGGACTCTGTGGGTTCTGCTGTAAACTGATTTCTAAACATGAATATAGGTCATCTTCACCCTACCATCACTGCAAGCTAGCTTTTTATGGTCAGCACTGTCACCACTCTTGGCACATCCACTGCCCAACCACTGTCATCTTGGGAGTCCTTCCCATTTAATCTCAATTATTTTGTGTGATACCACCTATCTCAGTGGTTGTTTCTTCTAGTGGCTTCAGACTTGTGCAGAGGAAGTAGGTGCCTTACATGAATACAAGGGTGGAAGAAAAAACTTTTATAGCTGAACTGTCTCAAGACCTGGATATTGGCATTCTGGATTTTGAGGTTACTGCTATGTGACACATGAGTTAGATTCCCAGTGCTTCTAGTTCAGCTTGTGGATTGTTAATCCATGTGTCATTCTTTGGCAGTGTGCTGAATGCCTCCGAACACTGACAAGAGCACAGTTTTTCTCCACTTGAATTCACTGCAAGGTGAAGTAATTTGGATCCTTACAGCATTCTCACTACAACACTCATTACTCAGACTCTTCTGTAGACATAAAGGAAGTTTTTCAATGTTTTGAAATGATAGTGTGGCTTTCCAATCCTCTTGGAGTCTGAGTTTGTTTCTCAGTATTATCACCCAGAACATTCATGCCCTGGAAGAGAGTTCTGTATTTCCAAAAAGAGCATGTCAAGAAGACTTATGAAGTCCACAACTTCAATTAGTTTGACTACATTTGAAAATACCTCAGAAAGTTCAGACTCTGAGCCTTTTCCCATTGCTCTGGGGTAGAAGGAAGTGCAAATAAATGCTGCTAGATTAGTCTACGAACAAGTATTGTATAAACATACTATATGGCTCAAGGTTAAAAATTATGCCATTAAGTTGTTTTTCCTTTAAGCATTAGTAGAATGAGTTCTGCCAAAAATTCCTTGGAGTCCTCTCGGGTATGCTTCTAATTATCAATATCCTTGTTCTTGCAAATACTAAGCCACTGGTAATTATGCAAGAATCTAGAGCCCCTAGGACATAGAGGTGAGCTCCTTGATGTAGCTTTAAGCAAAATTGAAAGTTATCTATGTAGTCAGTTGTGATTATGATGATTGTTCAAGTAAAGGATGGTCCAGAATAAGAGGTGTTTATTGTAAGGCTATTCTAGGAGTCCTAGGAAAAAACACTTATTTTGCCTCAAACCATTTTGTAGTTTCTACACAAGAAACAGGCTAATACTGGCAAACTAACTGGAGAGTACAGGAGGAGAAAATACGGTGTGTAACTGTGGAGTTGGATGTAGCAGCCTGAATATTGCCGAGTTTTGCTTTTGTTTTTCTTGATGTGATGAGGCTATACAGGAGGACAGAAATACCACGAACCACAATCTCTCTTGTCCTTCAGTTACGAAAGCGCTGCTTCTTATTTTCCTCTTTTGTCTGACTCTTGGAGAAAGTGTAATTAATTACCAGGCTAGCTCTCTGCCCCAGGGAAGGAAATTTTACTCATTTTGAGGCTGCAACAATATCTACTCTTGTTCTGCTTTTCTCAAAGGGAAGGCATTTTCCCCTGTTTTGGTTTTAAACTGAAGAATGACTGCATAAAATTTCATTCAAAGTGGAAACTGGCTCTTCCATATTGGTGGGTAAAGGTTATGGGTCACAACCAGTTAACGGGTAGTACAGAAGAGCTTATTTGTGCAGTGATTCAGGAGAGAAATCTGTTCAGTGTCAATAGGGCTGCTCTGTCACATCCTAGACATGATGAAGTCTTAATGGCTTGAATGGAATCGCTTACAGTGAGTCAGTCCATGCAAGAACTGCGATAATACTTTATCACTAGGAATTGTGCATTGCAGATGCATGTTTAGTAGCTGTATTATACATAAATCTGTTAGAGGTTTTTCATTTACACTGTTCAGTTATTTGTGTTATCTGAAGTGTGGTTCTAGGAGACTTTGACTTAAAGTGCTCGGAGATGATGGAGTATGTTTGCTTCTTGCACCGGAGTGCTGTAGGGGTAGGTGTACTAAGAGCTTACATACAAGTGGTTCTGTTTTGGTTCATCATCTCTAAACACAGAAAGCAGAGGTTTGGGGCCCAAGGCAATGTGTACTGGACACACAAGTTGAAATTCATGTTCTTTGTGTAGGTATGAAGATTTGCCTACAGGGAGGTTTTTACAGGAAAATGGATGATTAAACATGTATTTATCCCCTTTTCTCTTACTGTCCATCCTCTGCTCCCTCGATTTAAGGTATGTCAGTCAAGCCTATTGGAATCACTTGCTATTAATTTAGGAGCTTTGGAACAGGTTACTATTTGCTTTTAAAGGGACTCTATCAGGTTGAATTGCAGTGCACTTGAGATTAGCTAAATCTTCATTGCCTTAAATTGTGAAACTACGGAAAGCCGAGTTGTATGTCCTGGCCAAAATTCTATTATTTCATAGTGTTCCCTGAGGACTTTTTGTATTTGAGACTGTATTTATGTGCCCATCTCGAAGCTAGGAGGCTTTCACATGGTGAAAGGATGTAAGGGTCTGTCATCTGTAAATCTATGGCAGGCAGGCGTATCCACCTTCCCTACAGAACAAGGGGAAAAAAGATGCATCTAAACATCAATTCCTATTTTCTATTGGAATTATCTTCAACTTCTAGTAGATGAAGAACAAAGTTCCTACAGATGGCTGGTTGTGAGGAATCGTATAGATATGTTACACATGTACTAAATTATGCCTTTTAAAAGGCGTAATCTGCTTAATTTAATCTTACATCATATACTGTTTTAGTTTAATTCCAGTTTCTAGGGAAAGCAGATGAGTCAGTTTTGTCAGTTCTTAATTAAACTTCCTAGTAGTGTTGTATCTGAACAGTGAGCCATGGAAAGAGACTGTTAACTGTAACCAGTGTTTCCATTTCATTTAAACATTTACTAATAAAGAGTTTTGCAAAAATCCACAGATCCTTTTGATTTTATGGAGCCTTATCACACTTTTTATACTTATATATACTTGTTCTGGATTCACCTGCTGGGTATTGTGTCCTAAATACTACTTTGTAGACGGATGTTTTATTTGTGATGATGGCTTCCTCTACTTGCAAATGCAGGTGGTCCACCTTCTCTGTAGGTTTTGAATTGAGCGCATCTGAGCTGTTACTGCTCTGGGAGAATCACTTCAGGTACAAGGAAGGAAGGAAGGGGCAGGAGCTGGATTTTTCTAGGTTTAGGGGTAAAAGAAGTCGTCACCCCTCTCTGCTGCCCCCCTGCACAGAGAGCCCCTAAGGTGCTGGGGGTACAGCAAGAAGGACTCGACGCCTGGATCGTGACCCTCTTTTTGCCTTTCTGTTGCTTTTCTCTCAACTTCTCTCGGAAGAGGGCAAACAAACCAGCGGCGTGGTGTCACACTTCCCCCCCCCCGCTGCCCAGCCCCTGGGGGAAATACTCAGCCCCGCTTCACGCCGTCCCGGCTCCCGACCGAGACCCGCGGCGGTGCGGGCAGGCTGCGCCCGCAGGACTTGCCCAGGCGACCGGGGAGGGCGGGACCCGACCCCCCCCCCGCCGGCTCTGGCCTTTACGGCCGCAGCCCCGCGGGCGGCAGCCGGGGCCCCGCTCTCCCCCTCGGACGATTCCCCCACCGGCATGGGGAGGGGCGGGGCTTCAGGCTGTCGCTCCATCCGCGGGACCGCCGCCGCAGCCAGTCAGCGTCCAGAAACCCGCGTAGCGCCCCGCCCCCGCCGCCCCCCCCACCCACCCCGTT
>JANXJC010000044.1:19722834-19742475 GCA_027564655.1 Leptodon cayanensis | reverse complement strand
GGGGGGGAGAAAGGCGCCATTCTGCTTGAGGCGGGCAGGCGGCTGGCCATCCCCGGGGAGCAACCTCAGAAACGTGGAGGGGGGGGGGGCGGGGAGGAAAGAAAAAACGTGAAGTTTTGGCCGCTGCCAAGAGAGGTGTAGGGTTTCTGGTGAAATTTGTCATGCTCTAACCGCAACAAAACTGGATCCGCCGAGAGGTGCCAAGCACAACACGGGCAGGCGGGGATGGGAGCGCTTCTCCCCGAGACCTTTCCCTGCCCACTCGAGTCGGGTGGGCTGCTGGAACGGGGGGGGGGGGTGTCACGAAACCCCTCGGTGGGGTTTGGGTTGGCGGCTCGGGGTTTGCTGTCCTGCGTGGGGACTCGGTGCGGGGAGAGGCTTTGCTTGGGCTTCTGTGCTGGGGCCTAGAAATTACCCAGGGCCTCCTCGGGGGGGTTAGTTCGCTTGGAAACAGGTAGTTTTTGTGGCTGTAAAATAAGTGGTGTTGCACGAGCGGATAATGACGACGCTCGAAAGCGATGCGGTCCGCGTCCTGGCTGGCGGAGTGGAGAGGTAACCTGCAAAATCGTTTCAAAGGGTAGAGTTTGCGACTTGGATGCAAATACAGTGTGCTTCGTTAGTAGGAGTTACGTGCTTCTTGAGACGCTTCTAACAGTGTGGTAAAGCTCTCCTCCTACCCGCTGGCTTTAAATTTATTACTGACGAATGATCGGCCCTTGGGTTGCTCTGTAAAGGGAGATCTCTGATTGATGCGCTTAATTTTATGTGGTGGGATACTCCTTTTAGCTGCAGTGATACAATTCAGCAATTTAGGTGGTTAGTCGTATATCTGCAGTAATTTAGGCCTCACGGTTTTCACAGAATGTTGATGGGTCTTTTTGTGTCCATATAGGGTCAGGACACGCTCCTGGACATTACCTGAAATCCAGTGCTTTAACTCTAGCACACACCTTTTAAAGACACTGATCGCAGCTGTTCACACATCTCTCTGCTGTTTACTGCAAAGGTGTTTCCCTTTTTTAATGATCTTTTCTAAGAAATGAAACATTTCAATGATGTCTGTGTCATTTTCTAAATCAGCTTAATACTGGGATCAGACCCCTTGGTGGGGAAGGGGCGCTGGGACTGCTCTGTATAATTGCCTTGCCTTTTCCAACCTTGTTAAGACATTTGTTAGTGATGGATTTGTATAGAGACTGGTGGTTAATTCAACAGCTGCAGTGCAGACCCTGGGCAGAAACGTGGGGATCTCCCCTCTGTTGAAAGGAGTGAGAGTCAGTACTGGCAAGGTCTCTTCTTCCCTCTTCACCTGCATCACTCCATGCCAAACTGGATGTGAAATTTAAAAAAAGACATGTCACTGTCTGCTCTTACCTTTCTCTGTTTATGTAGTGCTGTTTCACTTTGTGATGTGAACTGTCAATCGGTAACTAGTGAATTTGCGGTTAATTTCTTTTTGGCAGACCCACAGGTATAAAATCCCAGGAGGTGGCTGATGGTTCTGACAGAGGCTCTGGGTGTGGGTGGGAGACCCAGCTCTTACGTAGGAGAGCCAAGTATTTTTTGAAGACTAATACAGATGCCCTCTAGGCATGTTGCCTAAGGGCTGCTTTCATTTTCCAAATGGGGATAAGTCTTTAGTTAATTCTCACTATGTATGGTCTTATCAGTTACTGGTGAAACTTTTAGATAATACACAAAACAAAGACCGTTATTTATTACAGCTGGGACTTTAAAGACTGGAAAGAAGCACTCCGGATTTTTAGGCTGTCCTGGTTCCAGTAAACCTGAAGGCAACAGCCTTATCAATTTCATTGGGGCAAGGTTATGTTTATGGATTGATATATTATTATCTGTTTATATTCTAAATAACAGAACATTTTCCAAATATTCTGAGGGCTGACTCAGAATTACTTCTGACTATCTTCACTTTGCAAGCTTTGTCCTCTTACTGAGAAGACTGTGTAGAACAACCATAAAAAATACATAAATTCTCTTACTATATTTTGTGCATAATATGTACTTAGAGAGAAAAGCCCAACTACTCTGGCAGTGACATTGGTATAGCAGAACATTTAAGGATGATTTTGATGCTCATTTCTTTTTTTTTTTTACTATGAATATGTTTTGCATTTCTGTCAGGCTTATTGTGAAAATTTACCAGGACATAAATTCTATTTAATCTGAGCTTACACTGTTTCAAAAATAAAACAGTGCTTTTCAGGGGAAATGTATTTTGTTTAGTTGTTGGTTGGGTTTGTTTTGTTTTTTTCCTGCCCAGAATCTCTTTCTGGGCCGTGGGTGTGTGAAATTTTATGAGTCTGGGTCTAGCCAGACTGTGTAAAATCCTTCAGAACTAGGTGCTGGAGAGGTTAACAGTTCTAGTGATATGACCAGTAAGCTAGCAACTTTAAATTGTTTGCTGATGTACCAGTTTGCTTTTTTTTTTTTTTTTAATATATGTAAAAGCAGTTTATTTTACAGAACAAGCCTTAGGTAAATCACAATAGATCAGTACATATTAGTATTTTAGCTCTGAAGTTTAACCAAGGGCAGTTGGTAGCCTTGGCCCTTAGACTGAAATCTCTCAGTACAGCTCGACAGTCACATGGTGAGCAAGTATATTCAAAATTTTAGTGGTAAAATCTGTTTACAAGAAACACAGAAACACCTCCAGGTATTCTAGAGAATAGACAAACCCTTAAGTTCCAAGGTGTAGAGTACCCGTGTCTACTGCAAATAATACTCACATGAGTGGATTTTCCCTGAGGGCAACTTTTACTATAAATAGGAGCTCGTGGCCATATTGTAGCATCTGGCACTGGCGGCTGCTGGTGACAGGAGGCTCAGCCCAGGCTTGGGCTGTTACAGTTATTAGGAATATGAGATTTCAGATACGTTGTTTTCTAGAATTTCAGAATCAAAGTATTCCTGTTGTAAAAAAATATAAAGCTGTTAACATGAGTTGTGTGCTGTGTCTAAAATGTATATACACTTTTAAATAGCAATTAAATGAACCCTGTTCCAGAACCTTCTGATCAATTTCCCCAGTAAAATGGAAACAATCTTACAAAAACTTCCTTAAACTAAGCAGAAACCATGCATTTCTGCTAAATATGATGTGGGCGCACAAAGTATTCCACTGCACATTTACGTTACTGACTGCCACAGATACCAATTTCGAGCTACTATTTCTTTTCTGGCTTTCTAGGGGTCTGCTTGAGTGCTTTGGAGAAGGGGGAGCTGCTAAACCACTGGTAACTCAACCAGCTTTTTGTTCTTCAAAATGGGCTTAGTAGAATGAGCCCAAAGCTCAGTAAATTACTGAGAGGTCTCAGGCTTTGTATCTTTGTTGTTACGATATGTGGGCAGTAATTCCAATGGTAAATACAGCTGTAAGGACTGCAGCAGAGTTTTTTCAGGAGAGTGTGTCTGTTGAGATAGTAACTGGGCTTGGAGCACTATTAACCTATTGCTGAGGGAGAGGGAGGGTCCTGTAATACTGAATTATGGGACTGGCACATTTTCGGGTTGTATGTAAGGGGGAAACGCGGTGTTTCTTTCCATCTTATGTATGAAGTTCAAATACTTGTTCCCTTGTATCTCTATATATCCTTCCCACCTAGCTGGGGGATAGAGAGATTATTAGTTAGGAGTTCTTTTTACACTACAGCTCAATAAAAGTTTCAGTGTCTCTCTCCTTTTTTTTTTTTTAATCTAGGGAGCTCTAAAGAACCATCTCACCCTGAGGGACATTCCACCAATGTTTGCAAACTCTGTTTTGCTCTTGTTAAAGCACCTGTTGTAGAGGTACAGCTGTGTGGTAATTGTTCAAGCTTGAAAGAACCCCTTCCAGTTTCGAGTCTTACCAATGGTGTGGAGTATCTTTGGGCACATTCTTCCTTTAGGTGTTTGCTTTGGTTATCTGGGTAATTCTGAGGATGAGCGCAGTTTTCCAAGTGGGAAGATACAGGAATAAATAACTTCAAACGTTCTTTACATTATTTATGGAGAAGGCCATTTTCGGTCATCCTGGAAACATGCTTTCTTGGGGTCTTTCTGTAATACTTGCCGCTCCTTTATTGAGAGAATAATTTGCCAGGTTCCTGAGATATGAAAGGCCTAAGGCTGGCTGCAGAGTAGTATTTCCTGAAATCTGTCTAGGCAAGCATCCCCCATTAGCCCAGATGCTTTCTATTCTCCATGGCAGTGACTTTAAATGGTATCCTGAGATTTGTTTCCTTTCACATAATTTTTGGCAGTGGGATTCATCAAGGGAATTGCAATAGACCTGGAGCTGGAAACGGGTAGCATGATACAAAGATGCTTCACGAGCCAGTTCCTCTGCAGAGCTATTGTTCTTGCACAGTAAAAAATGCTATATGCTGTCTTACAAAGGCATAATTGCTTCTTGAACTAGGAGCTAATTTTTTGAAATAAACTGCGAAGAGACTCTGAGACATCTAACAACATGTAGCTGGGGACTTTTTAAAGTGGAGGCTGGAGTAAGGTGAAGGAGGAACATGAAAGTTGTCTTTACATTGATTTTTCCAGTCAAAGTTTTACCCACAAAACTTCTTGGTCAGTTTTCACATTATTTCTGAAGGAGGCTAGCACTGACGTAGATGATGTGGTATTATTACAGGGACTGTTTAGTGTTTGTTCCTCCTGTGTTCAGAGCAAGGGTAACCACCATAGATTGCCATGTTGCTTTCCATTTTTAAGGTATGGGTTCATGAGATGCCAAAGGAGTTCAAAGCCAGGGGTGTTTGGACACTGTAGTACCATCAGGTTTGAGAGCGAGCTTAAAAAATGGAACTGATAAAACCACTGCCAAAATTCTTATCGAATTAACCTTCCACAGCAAACAAGGTATCTCACTCCACCCAGTCAAAGGCTTTTCTGTCAACGGCAGGTAGCTTTGTGTACAGCCTGGCTGAGCCCAGGGAAGCAAATCTCTTGCCAAACCGTGTCAGTGCTTGTGAGCAATACAGCTAGTAAATTCGCTATTCTAGCAGCGCCGTGTAAGGCTTTTTAAAGCTGTTCCTCAACAGTGCTGTCGATGCGTCAAGCCGGTCTGACCAAAACCTGCTATTAATGAAATAGTGTGTTTTGTTATTTGTTCACTTCTGGCATTCTCCAAGTCTTTCACCAACAGTTGTAAAACTCCTGGAATTTCACCACCTCAAAGTCTTGTCTTCAAAAAGAGCTTTAGCTGGACTTCATTTTGTAATAGCTCCAGCTTTTCATCTTTTCCAATTATCTGATGAATTTAAAAAGCTTTTATCCCATAATTTTTTAAGACTGTTTGAATTCTGAAACATCCAGATTGTTCTTGTGTTTTTATTAAGTTCATTTCTGCCTTTTAGTGACCCTTAAGTTTTGTTTTTTATAAAAAAATCCATCTCTTCTGTAATATCTCTGGAAGAGTTTTTGGCTTTTTGGTTGCATTCATTAGCTTGAGTGTAGCAAGTTCTAGTAAATATTTCACCTTGATTTATGTGAATTTTTCTCTATCACTATGATGACTTTGGCCTGTATTTTGAAGTATATTGCTGTTTTCTAAAGTACTTCTTTTTGCCAAATCCTGTTTTGCATTTCCTGTCATCTGAGCTTTTATGTACCTTCCAGTGTTTTAAGTCAGCTTTCCTCTTGGAAGCAGAGACATATGAATTAATGGGTTCCAGTAAGCACCTCTGGAGCATGGAGAAAGTTTTGACAATTTCTGCTGAAGGGGCCACTCTCCAAGCCCTCCCTGACACTGCTCTGTATGTCTCCCAAGTGCTTCTCCAGGTAGGCATGTGTTGCTGCTGAAAGATCCACCACGTCCTTGAAAATTATATGCTAGCTCTGAATAAAGCAATGCTGCAAGCTGGGACTGTACAGTGGCTAAGTGAGCTGCAAATCAGAGGGTTGGCAATCCAGCCAGTGATTGTTATTTACTCGTATTATCGTCAGATCCAAAGGAATTAACTTGGTTAAGTACCCACATCGTGCTAGGTGCAAACGCAGAGAATGACCAAATAATTTGAAAACTGTTGGGGTGCTTGTGCCTACCTGATTTTGTGCCTTGGAAAATTTTCCTCTGCCCTAGCCCTTACTTCAGCTTCTTACCATCGCCAGTGGAACAGGGAACCTGAACAGTGGAGTGGAAGAACCCTCTTCTGCTTGTTTTTTTTTCTCTACTTTTTTAGAAGGAGGTAAAGATACAAAATGAGCTAACACACAGGTTAAGGGTCACCCTTACCGCCTTTCATACTGGCATCTCCCGTGGTGGTTGGGATCTTGCGGTGACTTGAGAACTTGGCATCACGAGGTCACGCTGCCCTTAGTGGACATCACGAGGTTGGTGCCATCAGCGCGCGCTCAGCTTCCTCCCCCTGGGACGGCACGGGTTGTCTGACGATGGCCTGCAGTCCTCTGCCTCGCCAAGCTGCCCTTGGAACAGTCGCTTTCTTGGTTCCCCTTCCAGCTTTTCAACTCCTTCCTCTAAGTTAGAAATCTTTTTCAGGAGAGGCTGGAGCGAATGAATCGCGTGGTGCCCTTTTACCACCAGGATCCCTGCTGGTTGTGCCTTCGGGCTGTGGTTCTAGTTTGGATCTTGTCAGCTGATCAGGTGAATCCTTTGATTTTACTTTGAGTTTTTCTTGAATTTCTGATTTTATGTGCTGGACAAGCAAGTATGGCAGTTTTCCCTCTGGATGGCATGGATGTTCTCTGTCCTCTTCCCCATGGGTTTGACCCAATGTGGCTTAGACAGACCCTGCTCCCACGCTTGTTCTGTGGAGACAGAGTGAGCTGGCCCATCATCTCCACGGTGGGAGAAAGAGTATGTTGACTTCTTGCCGTGGTTTCTGTGTGTCCGAAAATGTATGTGAATGTATACTAGAGTAAAAATGCTTCTTGCAAGTGTTGTAAGAAGGTGTTTCTGCCAACTTAAGGGTACTGATTTTTCCCCTCCTCTTCCAGGTGAAGTCATAGGTGTATGAAGGTGTGCCAAGACCATGGGGTGTATGTACATGTTTGTCCACTGGGAGGTCTTCTCCTTTTCTGAAACAATTCCACTATTCGTTTTCTGGTGACTGAAGGTGTGTTTACATGTCTCATGTTGTAAACCTTGCTCTCTTGGGATGATCAGCTCCTCTGGTTGTCTGATGAATTGTCCTTCTTGTGTTTTCAAAGGGCTTTATCCTTTGCTGTGTGTACGCTTCTGAGTTCACGTATGCTCATGGTGACAGCTTGGATAAATTCAGGCTTCTGTTCTGGAATAAACTGGTCCAGTGTGACTTGGAGTCTGAAACTTGTTTTGTAATTTTGGCTGAATGCTGGAGGTGACCACTTTAGAAGCGTGTTTTACGAGTGGAAAGTAATGCACACGGTGGTTTCATGCTCAGAGGCTGTGTTCCCTCCTATTGCTACATCTGGAGCAGAATGTCTGCAAGATCACATGTTCGTGAGTAACATTAGGAAAAACGCAGAGCTGAGTTGCAGCAGCAAATCCACAGCGTGGTTGTGCTGGGCTTCCAGAATCGGCCAAGAGCAGAGTTTGTCTCTGAGGACTTGAAAAATTTTGTGTTTGTGGTATAGAGAGAGAACCTTAATCTATAAAATATCTGCTAGAGGAAAAAAAAAGTTATGCCCATTAAAAACAGGAAGTATTTTTATTCATCTGTAAATGACTTGCTAATGCACCAGCTATTCCACCTTACACTGAGTAGTGACAGAATTCATGTATGCGAAATACTCCTTTGGAAAAACTCATTTACACAAAATACACATGCAATTCTGCTGTGCTGAAGGAATGTGACCATAACGATTACATTCAAAAAGGGCAGTCCTCTCTGCAGGATTAATCACTTATTTCTAAAAATACATGCTGAAATGTGTTCTGCTCCACAGAAGTGTGAACAGTTACTATGTAGTCTTTGTATCGAAAAGGATTTACTTATTTTTACAACAATGCGTTGTGCTGTTGCTTGGTGCTCAACCAAAGCTTTTAATTGAGGTAATTCTGCACATTTGCGTAAGAAGTACGACCTTTTTCTTTTCTGAAATCGATAGCTTCTGTAGATACCATTATTCAGAGTACAATACACTGCAGAGAAACTTGTTCAAACATGTGAATTGCAGCACAAAACACTACACAAACTGTATATAGAATATTAGCAGTGTGTGCATATAGCATGCATCCAAAAGTACAGTGTGTTTGTGCAAAGTTTTCTGTCTTTTCTGAAAAAGTAATTTCATAGCCCTTACCAATTGATTAAACTTTTGGACTTAAACAGTTTGACTACATGTAAAAGCTCTTTAAACAGTCTTGCCTGGTGCTTTTGGGTTGATAATCTGGGTATCCTCCAGCTTTCATGTATTATTTATCTTTGAAACTTTGAAAGAACCCCTCGTTTTGTACGGATGAAGGACTCTCTGCAGTGATGGCAGCTTAGTAACAATGAGCTTGGCTGTAGACACCCCCTGTCTAGGTGGGTGAACAAGCGAACAATCCAACAATACTCCGTGATCGGTTATATCATGAGTGCAGACCTGGGAGGCAGCCTTTGCTGAAAGCAGCGATCTTAAAGTGTGGAAATGATCCATCACACGCCACTGATCCTGCTCTGTTTCTCCAGGATGTTTCCACAACATTGTCAGCAGTGATTTTGGCCTAAAATGAGTAAAATACATCACAGAAGCAATCGTATTTCCTTTAACATAGGTACCGTTCATGCCTTGCACGTTCATGGTATTTGATATTCCTCCAGATCCGCGTGTGCCTCGTTAGCAGCGTCTTCAAATGTCTTTCCCTTGCTCCAGCCAAAATGTCAACAAAACATAAAACTTCTAACAGTACCACAAACCCTCTACCCCTTCAGTTTGTGTGATATATAACTGGAAAGAAACAGCAGCCAAATTACAGTTCTCTGCCATCTGTTTTAGTTGATAAATGGAGAAACTTTGAGCTCAGTTCAGCTCTTGCTTTAGGTCCTGGCATTGTGCCTATTTAAGCCAGAGCGGTATCTTCACCCCAGTTCCTGTGTCATTTTCCACTTTGAGAGAGAAGGTATATTTTTTGTTTGAGCATTGGCCATGGGAGCAGTTGCTTTGCTATATGGTTGCTTTGGTTTTTATTTTAGGCTCGGTACCTATGGAAATGGTGGCTCACGCAGTGCTGCGCTGGTTCTCGCACTCCCCTCTTAGTAATTTCTAAACCTTTTGATCGACTTCAGTTGTGTGTGGTGGAGAATGCGAGAACAAGTCTGAGTGAGCTGAGTTTCTGTAACTGTAGTGAAAATCCTGCATGTGCTGTTGGGTGCCTCCTGCCCATGGTACTGCTACTGCCTAATGCTCCGCTGTACCCGTGGAGCTCTGAGTTGGCTACACCTCATCGCGTTGCTCTTTCCAGTCGGCGTGTCAGAAGAGATATGGAGACAGCCAGAGTATGGCCATATTGGAAGAAGACAGTAGACATGTGGCTTCATAGCTTCCTCAGGGAACAGCTATGTTGTGACCACAAGAAAGGCCAGTCCTGGACTACTGTGAATACCACAATATCAAAATGTGTTTGTTGAATTATTCTGCTTTCTACCTAGTACTAAAACACACACCGTCTACTACATACCCACATGTCTCTTGCCTCATGCATTCCTTGCACAGCTTTGTCCCAAGGAACAAAAGGCCTCCAAAGACTGTGGACTCAGCACTTAGTTTGCCATGTTTGGGGGTAATTATGAAAGAGGATGGTAAGTCCGAAGGAATCATGTATGAGCAGTTAGCTGAGAAATGAACTATCAAACAGGAATGAGATTCTTGTTGGGTTTTTTTTGCATCCCTGCCCTCCACAGCAAAGACCTATCTAGAAAATGTTCTTGCCATTTGGAGAGTTGGCTGAGTGGTTTGTTTACTCCTTTTCATGAAATTTGATACCAGAAATTGGTAGAAAAATGCTGTTAGTTCAGGTGTTAATGAAAAATAGGTGCAGGTGATAAGCTGTGTGGTTGTGTGTGCAGGGAACAGTGGCTGCAAAACATGGGGCGAGCGCGCTCTCCTTCTCAGAAGCTTGTTCTAGTTGAATGACATTATCTGAACATCTGAGAAGCTATTAAGGAAGAAGTCTGCCAGAATTTTCTTGTTCCTACAGGAAAAATAACAGTATTACCCCCTAAGACAGAGTTAAAGAAATGCCTCAAATGTTAGGACAGTGAATTGGCTTGCGTTTCTATATTTAAAGGCAGCCCAAACTCTGACATACCACTTAAATAGTTAGACAGAAAAAGGTGGTTGTGTTTTTTTCAGTACTTAAACATATTTCAGCTGCTGAGAGTTACTGGAAATTACTCTGCTTTCTTAGTAGAAGAGGAAATTGTTCTACTGTCAGCATGGAGGGCTAAGAAGCTGTGAAAATGAGCATACTGGTTTCTTAACTACGTGTATTTTCTAGTCATACAAGAGATGCTAATCATGAACTCATGACCTCTTTTTTTTCCAAAACAGTCATAATTAAAAGTATAGAATTAAAAAAAAAAAATCAAAGCAACTTAAAATAAATTCTTATGAGACGGTAACAGAATTATATCTTTATATAAACAGAAAGTTTATCAAACTCTCCTCATCAGATAAGCAAAAATATCGCTTTGGTATAAGACTGATTTAATGTACTTGCTTTAAATTTTAGTGTTTTTTTCACAGTATCTTACGTGCAGTTATCTTCAAATGAATTACTTTGGTTTGTCTGAAAATGTATCTGTTTTAAAATGTGACATCAGATTTTCTTTTTTAATTGAAGAATGCTCACAGAACTGCTAGATAGCTTGTGTTTGTGTGTTGTGTAAGGCTTTTTTTCACAATGGGATCAGAAGGTAAGACACCAGGTATTAGGTTTTTTGTTTGTTTGGGTTTTGGTTTTGGGGTTTTGGGGTTTTTTGCGCACCTGGATTTGTCATATATTCATTTAAAGACTGGTCTTTTCTATTAGTAGCTAGCAGGACAAATCAGCTAAATTACACTCAGAGCTGACATTAGTCCACACCCACACTGGAGCAAAAACCATGCAAGATAAAGTAAAATTCGCTAATGCCAATAGTTCCCATCTGTATGGATAGACGAAACAGAGGAAAATAAAATGTACAGGGAACAGGGAGTTTGACAAGATTATTTCTATATAAAATTTAAAAAAATAAGAGAAACTTAGAAATGAAGGCAAATACAAAATGACCCAGTCCTATAAAGTCCTCAGCATCCTCAGCGTAACTCAGTGGGGTTTGAAGGCTTTCAGTGCTGCAGCCTTGAGCTTCACTAAAGGATATTTATGCTAGAATAAAAGAGATCCTAAGAGCAAGAAAGACCCTGCTCTCAGATCTGTCTGCTATATGTATATATACATGTGCATGTGTGTGTCTGTATACATATATATGTATATTTCAAAATATACCCAGCTGCTTTTGTGTCATGGCTCTGAGTGTATGTGCACCTGTGTAAATTACAGTAATCAAAAGACCATAAAGCAAAAGCCTACCTACCTTGTTCAGCAGAGTGCTTGACTGTTGCCCATGTAGTAAGGTCTTCTGTCTTTCCCTCAGCAGTGAGATGGAAAATTCAGTATATGCGTACGCTGTGTAGAACCATAGTTCTAAGATTTTTGTCTTGAGATTTTGGGGGGGGTCATAGGTGCTGTATAAATATAAGCTAAGATACTAGCAACAGAAGAGGTGGAGAGACTTTTGAAAACTATAATCTTTATTTTCTTTCACTTTTTCTTGTCCTCAAGAAAAGATTGTTCCCTGTGTTCATCAGTGCAGTGCATGCAGCCCTAGAGGAGCTGGAGACCCCCGCTTCTCTATGTGCTGATGGAGAGAAGGGGCAGGGGCTGGTAGGTGGTCTAGCTCCACCTTCTGCATAGCGGCAGTAAAGCAGAGGGAGAGGGGTGCAGTGGGCTTTTATTTGGCAGGTATAACATCAATGATGACAGTACAGAAAATAAAAGTCAGGCTGGAAATGCTGGGTGTGAAGTGAGTGCAACGAGTATGAAGTGGTAGCGTTTTGGAGTTGCCCTGTGTTCAAGAAAGATACGAAGGTACGTGTGGAAGTGTAGTGGGAAGCAGTTGGATGGCGCTGCTGTGATTTAATGCATACGTTTTACAGGATTCTTTCTGCTTGGTATTCTCTGCTCCTCGTAATCTTCTCCCTCATCATCACTGTCCCTGTTGTTTGGTGCTCTGCTTTGGAAACCAGTATTTACACACATGCACACATGCAGAGAGAGGAAGAAAACAGTTAAAGCCCAGCTCACTTTCCCTTCCATTTTTCTGTTCTCTTCTTAGTTTTGTCCTGTCTGAGACCTGCAGTGCTGCCTCTCCTTTCTGGAGGTTTCCCCCGGGTGCTGTACCATCCCCTCCTCCTCCTGCCACAAGCAGTAGGGTGCATCCTGTTTGGGGTTACTGCTGTGTCACTTCGAATGACATGCGCTAGCATGAGGAGGGGAAAGGGAAAGGAAGAGCCAAGTGAGCGATTACTTTGCCAACAGCTCCTTCCCAAAAAAAAAAAAAAAAAAATCCAACAAAACAGCCCAGTCCAAAATGTCCTGGTGGCATTGACAGCTATTGCTGGCCAGCACGTGAGCCTTTCTTTCCTGTTGATGCAGCAGAATAAATAGCTTCACGTGGAGCTGTTACTGGTTCACAGCAGGATACCTGCAGCACTAGGCTTCTTTGAGTTCCCACATCTTACAGATGCTTGTGTGGACAGGCTAAATAGAGAGAAAAAAAGATGAGGCAAGAAAATGCTTTTTAATGAGAAAGCAAAGCTGAGTCTGCCACTCCATAGGAATGAGAGGAAACAATAAATGGTTTTTTTGTACATGTTAGAATGTGGTACGTGAACTACAGAAGATGCAAGAGCTGATGCTGAGCTGATGGGAGCTAGTCAGAAATAGCTTGTTCTGCTGCAACCCCAGGAGAATCCTTCGTGGAGTCAGGGAGGAGTTGCCCCAGCCACATCTGTTGGAAAGCTGTGTTGGCTGGGAGTGTCTGGAACTACATTCTCATCAAACCTACTACCACTGGCAAAAAGGGGTTTATTGAACATACACTAAATATATATATATATATATCTTGATTAAGTACAACCTCTCCCAGTGGAACAATGTAGGTTTTATCAAGTGTTTGTGTTGATTCTGTGAGCTGTGAGGCAGAGCTGGTTTGGACTCTGTGTTCACGCTCAAGCCCGTGATAAAGAAGGTGTGTGTTTGGAGTGAGTTTCGGTGCTGATACCCAGGGAGGGCACACTGAGCTGAACCTGCAATTTCTTCATCACAGACCAAGATTTTAACAGTAAAAAAAGCTATGTGGACAAATAGGGGCTGTTTTCAGCTGATGCTCAGAGCTTGCATGTATCTGTCTTGTGGAGATTTTAGTAAGACTTGACCAGTTCAGCTGTTCCACATGGAAAATCCCTCTAGATGGATAGTTGTGTTGAAAAGCTTATTTTGTTTAATCATCACAGGGCAATGGCCAGTCCTACACTGTATTTTTCATTCCTACCGTTCTTAGAAACCCAAGACTGTGAGCATATAGTGAGACTTAGAAAACTGAAGTGGCCAGCAGAAAATCTGAGAGTACAGAGTTCAGTATGGCAGCGAGCAAAGCACTCTACTGCAAACCCGGCAGAGTGCTTCGTTAAGCTTGGTTTAAAGATTGAACAGCTCCTTCAAAATCAGAGGGACCGCTAGCTGGCTGACAGCTAAAAGCATGCTTAAGAGCTCTTCTGCTTTGGGGAACCAAAGTATTCAGGACCTCACAGTTTTAGTGCATTTGTTAGGTGCCAGACTGTTCCATTATTCTGGCAGTCTGTATTTTTTTGCAGATAGTAAATGAACTTGTATGGCCATGTGGCTTGTTCAAGCATCTGATTTTTATTTGTCCTCGTGTCCTTATGAGTTACATAAAAGTGAAGTCAAGCAATGTCTTTAGTGTCTGCTCTATATAAATCTACCTGAAATAGTTTCGGGTCACCTTTGCATGCTTAATTTGGAAAACAGTTGAGCAGCATGACTCTTGCCTTGGAGAATTGAGCAGTCTAGGCTCCTCGCAGTAGTCTTGGGGCTCTTGCAGTATCTGCACGAATCAAGATCTTGTCCCTTCTGCAAATTAAGTAGGGGCCCGTTCAACTTGTAGAGCCAGTAAGGGAGGGATGTTCAGCCCATGGTTTGGAGCCAAGTTGGAAAAGTCTTCCCTCCTGAAAAGCGGTTGTAGGATAGATCCAGTCCACCTAGATATTTATTAATGTTATTTGGCAGATCTATGAAAGTGTTCCTTATTGTTTCTGGTTCAGAGCCTGGCAGCAGTCTTGAAATGCAGCGAACTTCCTGGTTAGTAGTTTTGAGGGTTAACTAAGGGGAATGGTTAAAGGCTCCCAGGCACAGAGCTGTCACAGAAGCAAGTAACCACTCTGTGTGCCGTTGCGGAATTGTGCCAAACATCGCGTTGGACTTTTGAAGGTGTTGGAGGATGCTTAGATCGTAAGCGACAAACACAGTGGTGTCAGACAGTTGTTGATTGATGGGGTGTATCTATCATTAGCACTCATGGGGTATCGGTATAAATGAACATCACATACGGGTAGGCCAGACTGGGATTTCATTCCATAGATACGAATTTGTTATACTTTTTTATACTATCATACTCTGTCTTTAGTTTGCAGTTGTTCCTGTGTAACTGAGATGGGTTTTTGGTGAAATCTGAGGGGGTAATAAGACTGAGTCAGCACTCTGCTTAAGCCGTGTGCTTTACTTTAAGCATGTAAGTAGTTTCCTTGCTCCCAACAAAACTACTCATGTGCTTAGCATTAGGCATGTGTTTTAAATAAGCTGCTGATCCAGAGTCTTAATTTTTTTTTTTTTTTTGGAGAACCTACACAAATGAGGAGGGTAAGACTACAAACACAATATTTAAAATGCTACAAATCAAAGGTTTAAGGTAGTATTCTTTAGGAAAAAAAGCTTTTGGCATTTAATGCATTTTAGTGACACACTGAGCTTAAATGTCATCTTCGTTGGAAAAATGGTCATCATCTGTTAATTTTATGTGACTGTCTTGATAAATGACCTGGCAGCAAACTAAAGTTCACTGTAGTCCTCTACACCACCAGGCTTTAGACTGAAAGCAGCACTTTGGGATTATCCCTATGTCAAACCTCGGTTGAACAGAGTACATATAATTAATTGTCTGCCAGCTTTTCCTATTACACATATACACAGTTTGTGAAATTGGTTTACCATGTGCTGAAAATTTCTTTGATATTTTTAAAAGCCTGTTGCTATGGCAACTGGACCCCATAACAGAAAAGCTTTTTAGTAAAAAGAAGGCTAAGAAATTCAGTTAACAACCAAGAATAAAGCCATAGCAAAATAGCTTGTATTCTTTTTTTCAAAAGCAAACAAACAAACCCCAGAAGAAAGCGTGGTATCCCGAAGCAGCTTGGACCTGGATTACCAGATGGAAGGGCACACCCTGCTCACAGGGCTTCGGAGCTCGGCCGGGAAGCTCGCACTGTCAATGTTCAAGTCAGTCTCGGCTTTTACGGTGGAGGATAATCGGGGAGTTCACAAGCATCTTGCTCCGAAATAGTTCACATGTCTTTTTTTTTCATATGGAAATGTTGAAGTGATTTGATGGTTTGGCTTATGGGCAAGGAAACATGAGTTTTGCTTCTCAGAACTGGATGTCCCCTTTGTGCTTTGCTAATACAGAAACTGGCAGAACAGGCATTACTTTTTCTTTGACGTTAGGGCTTGCAGCCCTGTTTCCTTGTGTCTCATGACTGAGTGAATCAACACCTAATTAAACAGTCACATGAGGGACAGAGTAAAATGCTGCTCAGGCACTGATCATTGTGAATCTTTGGAGAATAACTACTTACATCTGTCTTGCTCCTTCTCCAAGGAACCCTGAACAGCTGCAGCTTTGCTTTTTTTTTTTTTTTTTTTTTAATCTCCCAGGGGAAAAAAGATCACGTAAATCTTGGCTAAAGCAATGCTCTCTGTACAGATAAGTGAAACCTGGGGTAGGGGGAAGAGAAGACTTGGAAATACTGGACAAAATCTTGAGACATTGGAATGATTTGAGTTTGTGCTGGGGATGCCTTAGCTGAAAGCTTGAAGTTGTATTCCTTGTGCGTTTGACGTTTCTGGTGATTTAACTGAAAAGGTGACGTTGGGCAAGGAAGTACAATAAGCTCTTTGGAGTGGTCTGGGGGGATTCTCAATACTTTTAATATTAGTTGTAATTCTTTTGCTTGCAGCACTTCATGAAGGGTCCGTAACAATTGGTTTCCATCTCTGTGTGGCAAATACTTGTGTGGAGATTTATTGGGCTCTCAAATTATCACTGAGTCACAAGTGCAGCCACCTTAATCAATTACACAGACGTGGCCTACAGCCAAGGAATGCTCAAAACCCCACGCCGCCTGCTCGTGCTGTATGACTTTCACCACCAAGGCAGTATTACCCCCCTGCTCCCCGTATAAAACTCACGAAACAAGTATTACAGGATGTTTTAATCAGGGTAAGCAGATGGCTCCCTCCACCCTGACACAGCGGTGGGCTCCCAGGTAGCGCGTGGGATGCGCTGGGCTGTGCAGCAGATGCCTGGGTCTATAGCAGGCGGTTTTATTGCCCTGGCACTGGAGGTAGCGGTGGTTTGGGTGCTTCCATGGTGCAGTATTTCCAGGCTGAAGATATCCACCAGGGGTCATCCTGGCCTGCCTGGTGTGAGGCTGGTGGGTTTCGGGGCTGTCCTCAGCCCTGGCAGGGACCCGCTGCCTCCAGGGACCCTGGGCACAGCATTGCCCAGCCCCACTCGCCCACCCTGGCACAGCTCACAGGTTAAAAAGCATGACATAAACAAAATGTAGCTGTTTACATTCTAGTCTTTTAGCCTTTAACAAGTTACTTATTTCTTCATCTATCCATCTGATTAAAAAAAAAATGCTTCTTTAGATGTGTTTACTCGGTGTTGGTGCAGAAATCACATGGCATGGCAGGCGTAGCTACAGTACACTAGCAATTTGTTGATGCACCTTGCAGCTTTTTTTTTTTTTTTTTATCTCCTGAAGTAATGTTTTGAGAATCTTGGTTTTCATTTGTGTGAAAAGAAGAAAACAAAACTGCCGTAGTCCTTACAGTTGCTGGGAAGAACATGAAAATAAAAGACTTAAAGACCCTTTAAGCTGAAGATAAATACAGTCAATGCAATGTTTGTCTATTAAAAAAAAGAAAATGATAGGATTCCTCAACCAAAGTACTCTCGTTACATCAGGAGTCATTCAAGGGTTTATTTTATTATTATTATTAATATTAGAGTTGATAGCAATAGTGGAGCTATAGCGATCCCTCTAAGATGTCTTCATTTTCATGGCAACAGAGTTCTTGCAGTCAACCTTGACTCTGACGTATCTTCTTTTCTCTTCATTGTATCATCTGTTAAAATACGTGATCTCCAAAATAAAAAGCATCAATTCACCATTAAGTTACCTAAGCAAATTTTGCAGTTGGTAAATCTAAGCTTGTGAGTTTGGTTTTGTTCTGTCTAGCATTGTGAAACAGTCACTCTTTTATCATATTAGTAATTCTCAACAGTGGTAGTTCAGCTGTAACATAGATGCTGGTTTTCACGGGTGAAGTTTGCTTTATTGTCTACTGGAAACTCATGTATCAGGCAAAGATAGATGCTGCATGTCACTGAGTGTTGTATTGTCATTCCTACTTTGAAGAGGGGATGGAAAAGAGACGTTAGTTTTATGTGTGGATTTTAGGGATTGAAGAACCTATCTAGATATCTCCAGAATTACACAGCATAAAGAGGGAAAAAAGACTTCCCCTCACAACGCTCCTCTGCTACGCTAGATAATTCTGTGCGATTTTAAAAAAATCTTTATTTCCAACAACTATTTGTATGCATCAAGAGCAATTTGTATTGGAACTTCTTTCTCCCCAACTTTTCATTAAATGCACACAATACTGAACTATTTACACTTTATTTTTAATAGCTACAGCAGAAGATTAGTCTGTTCTACGCACCCGAGAGTGCACAATAAAATAACTGTTTGGCAGGGGGAAAATGCCCTGTTGTCTTGCAGTACCAGTTGGTATTATGGAGGTTTGTTCGGTGTCTTATTTATAGTAGATTGCAATTGGAAATGTGATACTAAACAAACACCAATGTTCCAGTAGCTTAACCATGCATCAGATTTTTACTTTGATAGTTATTTTTATTTTAAGCATCTTTTATCATTACTTGAAAAATTACAACAGTGAAGGGATGGTCAATCTGCTGAGGTCTCAGCATCCACGTTCCTAAAAGAAAGATAATGTTCCATGTCATACCCTCCAGGATTGCTTCCAGGCAGATTCGTATTTATGCTGATGCTCCTTCACACTGCTGATAGAGACAGTTTATTCCACTCATGAGACCTCTTGGTGCTAGTGAGAATCCTGTCTATGGAGAGTTTATAAACTTTGATTCTCTGTTGATTTTTTTTTTTAATTGCATATCAAAAGCACTTTTTTCAGTATCTACAAATCTGTTTTCCTTTAAAGAAAATGGAGCCTAGGTTTTGAAAAACCTCCCGACTGCTTACAGAGATCTACCTCATCGTTTTGGCTCTTGCTGACCTTTGGCTGGACTTATGTTTGTGTGCGCATATCTATGGCGCATGCAGGTATGTGTATGTGCTCCAGTGGTATACGGAGGGTTTATGCTTTAATACTGTCCACTTTTCCTCTCCAGCAGTGAGGAATTCAGTGGAATTTTTTTTGCAGGGGTGCAAAAATGTACAGAAAGCACACTTTTTAAAAGTCTAGCTCAGTGGTAATCCTACTAAGGCGAGTATTTTGTAGAGAAGTGGTATCCAAGTATTTCTAGTCAGATTTCAAATAAAATCCTAATTGGTTTTCTCTCTTTTTGTCTAGTGTGGCTTCCAGCTCCTACCTTCGTGCATTACTAAGCAATAAACATTTCTTGGCTTGCTTACTGGCTCTTTGTTGTGTGTGTTTACAATGTGTGAGGGAAGCCTTCTTTCAGGAGGAAGACTAAAAAAACTCGTTAAGGCAGTGGAGAACAAAAATGAATCATTTCATTACTTTTTTAGCTTGTGGTTGGAGCAAACTGTTGTCTTCTCGGTTTAAAATCAGATGATTTATACCCAAAAGGTGCACATGAGCCTTTCCAGTAATTCTAAATGTTTTCAGAAATGCCTCTGGAAAAAAAGGAAGAAAGTAACTCTCTTTAGTGCTCTTTTGTTTTGAGGGGGTTTTTGGCTTATATATGTTTAAGAACAAGCCACAGCCCCAGTCTGGCATTGGGGTTTGCACAGAACCCCTTGGGTGGAATGTACTTCATCCTCTCAGCTGTTCGATGCAGCTGGACACCATCACCCACATCTTTCCCAGCTTCAGTTGGGTGGATGTGCGTGGATACTGAAGTGCCCTCCCAGGACCTCTCTGGAAGGTGATGGGCTAAGGCAGGAGATTTTGATCACTTTATTTTTTGAACTTGCTAAATGTTTTTCTGAAGCTAGATAATATTATCAGCTTTGTTTTCCAAGTTCAAATTTACACACACACACGGGGGGGGGGGGGCGGGGGGGGAAGCC
>JANXJC010000044.1:19688978-19712369 GCA_027564655.1 Leptodon cayanensis | reverse complement strand
GTAGTGTGTGTCCCTAAACATAAAAGCTGAGTTCTTCTATGACCTTGATTTCAAAAAGCTGGAACTTGAAGAAAACGTTAAATATCACAAGACAGAGCACAAGAGCTGGTAATGCTGCACACATCATAGCATATGGTTGTAGTGGATTGGTGCTGTTTATGCCAGTGTAATTTGGCAAGTGTAGGGGAAAGAAAAAACCAAAAGGCATAGTTCTGGCTACAGGATCAGAGGGTTTGATGAAATGGCATTGCATTTGCTCGACTTCATGTTTTAATAAAGTTGTATATACAGAAAATGTAGAAAGGACAGTGTAATAAAAAGTTGTGGTAATTGATCCTTCTGCTCTTTTATCTTTTAATTAAAGCTGGCCTTTGCCGGAATTTGACCCAAGTCAGATCCGACTGATTGTGTATCAGGACTGCGAAAGAAGAGGACGGAATGTCTTATTTGACTCCAGTGCTAAAAGAAAAATAGAGGATGTTTCGGTGTCGGTGAGTATTTTACTAATTTGAATGGTTATAGTCTATATTTTTTTAAATGGCAAGATTGATAAATCACAAATGTTCTGTTTTATTCACATTAACATTTAAACGTCGGTTATATGCAGGGCTATATTTAAATGCCTGTTAAGTTGCAAATTATTCAGGCTTCAGTGATTTCACTCTTAACAGCTTTAAATACTGTAGTGATCTCTTTATTCCTGGGCTCGTCTACTTTCTGTTCTTTCAGAGAGAAGGATTCCTTCCTGGTGCTGCAGCAGACAATGCTGGGGGCCTGATGGGGGGCATAAACTGATATTTATGGATGTGCTTTTATGCCATGGTGGGGTCTGCATTCTTAATCGGAAGGTCCTCCCAGTCCTGTGTCCTCCTGTGTCCTGTTTGGTTAGCTTTTGCCAGTTGTTTCTATGCTTTGCTGACAGTTTTTTCACACAGTTACTTGAAAACTTTTCCTCTGTTTTTTCCTTTTGGCATGGTCTGCATGGTAATCTATTAATTGAAACTGTAATGGATGCAGTCAGATGAGGATACTTACTTCTAACGGCTCTGGCCAGAAGATTAATTTCTAGCCACAGTGCTATTCTAAGTGGTTGTGTGAGGTTGGACAGCTTATATTCGCTGCTTTGAACTTCCTTTTCACCACCTGTAAAAACGTTTGCAAACCATTTTAAGGTCTGTGAGCAGAAAGCACTGTGTGAACTGAAATTCATGATCCCAGCTGCTTTTACCCATAGGATCTACTAAGTTCTGTAAGCAGGAGTACACAAAATAACATATTACCCTCAAGCCCTGGTTTTCATGTTGGGTATTGGAGTACAGCCGGAAGATTCTTCATCCAGCTTGTAAACTCTTCCGGCCTATTGCTGAATGTTGCCAGCCTGATGCTTCTCATCCTGGTCCTGAGTGCTTCCTATGTCCGCATATCCTAACCTCTGGGAGTCCATTTGTTTCTCATGAGGCACTAATTTCCAGGTTTCTCCATTGCTTACTCTAGCGCTTTTATAGCCACGAATCAAGATCCCAATTTCCTAGTTCTTTTTGAGAATTTGTGAAGTAAAGCAAGTATCACAAATGTTGAACAAAATGCATCTTTCTTTTTAATTTTAGCTTGTTAGAATGGCTTTATAATTTATAAGTTCCTGTTCTTCTAGGTGTTCTTGCCAGGAAAACAGGTTTTTAAAGATGAGATCTCAGAAGTGGTTTAATGGTACAAGTTGCTGGCTATGCTCATTACTATTACTTCATTAATAAAAAAAGATGTTGTACAGTATAAATCCTCTTACCATATTTCAATTGATTTCTTGAAAGCCTAAACCCTCTTTAAGATAGATCTGTATTTGCACAGTGAACTTGCAAACTTCACTGTTTTGGTTTATTTCAGAAAGATTGTTGACTCTGGCAGCTCAACAGCAACAGAATAAACAGCTGATAATGGAGCTAATACAGTGCCATATTAATCTCTCCTTTATTTTTCTTTGCTAAGGGGGGAAGGGGGAGGGAAATAGCGGTATTCACCATCTCTGTGAAATGAGTATGTGAGACTGGTGGAGGAAGACTGTTCCCAGGGTGTTTGAAATGCCCAGTACTCATCTCCAGTAACTTAATACATTTCTTCTTTTTTGTGGTATTAGGAGACTTTGAAAGAGAATATATTGAAACATTTGCTTGCCGTGACATCTGCCTTCTGCAGCACTCAGATAATGTCATGTCAGGCAAAACTTTCCTCGTAAAACAAAACTTTGCAATAGCAGAAACATTATGCAGGTAAAAACGTGCAGAAGAGTCCTCGGCTTGGCTTGCTGCGAGCTTAGTACAGGCTTGTACAGTTAGCAGTACGTACTGGCCATTTTCAAGGAATTGAATTGTTTATTTTTCTCGCCCTTTATCATGATTTTCATTAACAAAGACACACCCGGCCTATACAAAGCCAGATCTTGGCTCTAAGCACATTCCAAGGCACTCTTGCCCTTTTGCAGCAAGACATGTGTGTGGGCTGGGCACTCTCCCTTCTGAAAGGGTATCTGTTCACGGCCCCACAAAAGCCAATGCTTTCTGCATCTCTGTTCCCCCCAGCCCCCCATTTCCTAACGTGATTTATACCTCTGGATTTACAAATAACACTAGGGGAGAGATTTGCAAGAGTGCCTAGCAGTGGCCAGACTGTTCTGGTTGAAGTCTAATTAGTCTAATGCAGAGAGCTGAGAGGGTTTCAGTTTGCTTTATGTTGCTGTGCTCTTCAGTTCCCATTTTCTGTTGCTTATGAGACGTGAAAGCAATTAGAATTTAAGAGTTGTATGCCTGCAGCAAGGTGAGATTTACTTTGCTCTATTTTATATATCTAATCTCTACATATGTCAAGAGTTGAGTGCGGTGGACCAAGGTTGAACACGGCTCAGTCATTCGAATTCTATGAGGGAAGGTATGGTCATAAAATTTAAGGAGCATCAGAGCAAACTTTTCCAGACACAGATGTTTCAAGAAATAAACCAGTAGGCTCAAACTTCTTGATGAGTGAAAACTGCAGAGTTTGTGCTCAGACCAAGCTGGGCTCTAATTATTAAAGCATTACTAGGTTCATATTATCCGTGAGCGAAATGTGACTATAACACAAATAAGGATATTGTGTTTTCATTGGATATTAAATCAGCCTCTTCACATCTTCTATAAAGCTAAAAATTAGGTAAACAAGAATTTTGGGAGGGTGTTGCAGAGACAGACAGAAGGCAGCTGAGAGTTTGCAGTATGGCCATTAAAATATTTTAATTGCGCAGGAGAAGTAATGTTTTCCCCGGGTCTTGCTAGAGTTAAACTTGGCAAGCAAAGCCGAGAAGCAGTCTGGTGACTCGGAGGGCTGGCGGCCGCCGTACCGGGAATGTTGGCCGAAGGCTGTGCCAGGCATTTCCACCAAAGCCAGGCAGAGATCCGCCTTCGGCAGCTGTGGGCACTTGGCATGGGGGGGAGGCAGAGAGGATCCCCTTTGTGAGTCCTCTACCTTTTTTGGTGCTAAGCAGGAGAGGTTCTTCCCTGGCTTTCCAGGGAAGCAGAGCCGAAAGGCTGCTGCCTCACAAGCATCAGAAAATTGGGTAATTCCCCTGTCAAGAGTTCTGCCAGGGTATCCCAGAAGAGTGGTTGCCCTTTCCAGCCCTGTGACGCTAGGTCATGAGCAAATGTATCAGAACAGGCATTTGCATATTGAGTATACGAGGGCAGCGTATAGAGAAGTAGACATTACTGATGCCTTTTCTCAACAGCCTCGGTCCACACTCAAACATCCGCATCCCTTGGATTTCGGGGTATCGAAGTACTTCTACGTGCAAGCTCACGGGTCTGATCCACTGTCTCCTGTAGAGAGTTAATTTGCAGTTTGTTCCACATACTAATACATGTCTCATTTCTAATGAGACCGAATTACTCGATTTGCAGGTGATTGTGTTACGACCTATGACTGATTTCTACTAGTAGACTTGTTTCTGTGCTTGCCTTTTCCTCCAACACTTTCCTGCTTTCCACTCGCGCGTGCCACCGGCCCCCCTCACCTCCCTGCGTGGTGCCTCGTGGCTGTGCGAGACCCCCGCACGCGTCCATCCACCCCCTTGGGTTGTACTGAGTTTCCGAGCCAGGAGCCGCGTGTGAACGCAGGTATACTCCTCCAAGAGCTGCGATAGCGGGCCTGGTTTGAATTTCAAATCAAGCACGACAAGCAGCTCCTTTTCCTTTTTAAGGTGCAGAGGCCAGGTGGCCCAGCTCAGCCAGTGCTGAGCTTTCAGCCTTGGCTCTGCCTTTCCTGAGCCCTGCCTGCTTGGCTTCTCAACCTTGACGCTGCATTCGCGCTAAGCTCACGCGAAGGCTGTGTCGTATTTTACTGTGCTGCTGCTGTTGCGCGGCACGTGAGTTACGTCGCCGTAAACGTCAGCGTGCAAAGGCCGGCCGAAGTACGAGGAGTTTGCCTCTGATGGCCGGCAGTTTTCGGGGATAAGGGTGCCACAGAAATGGTGCCACGAGGGAGAAGCGGGGAGTAAACCAAAGAAGAAGCTGGGATGGGGACCCTCGCGTCAGGGCTTTCCTTGGAGCAGGCTGAATGAGTTCAGGGACGGGGGTTAGCTGTCTCGTTTAACTGCTCGTTTTCCTTTTTATGTTGTCCACTGGTGGCTTATGACAAGACAGTTGTTACCGTTCGGGATTTGGCTGAAGAGAGGTACTGATGGACATGGAGGAAGCTGAAGGATTTCCTGAGTCTAAAGATCAGCCTAGAGGAAGGCGTGGAGTCCAGGGAGGAAAAAGGGGTGTCAGGGGACCATGAGGAAGAGGAGGGCGAAAAGAAGCAAGAGCCAAGCTGTGCACTGTGCTGAGCAGGTATCTAGAGTTTGGATGGTCTGGCTGGGAAGGGGGAAAGACAAGGAATCAGAGAAGGGTAGTGGCTTGTTCCCAGGACCTGGAGGCAGAAGAGGATTTTCAGAAGCAGGGTTTGGTTTGTTTTTTTGAAGAAATGAAAGAGAAGGAGTGGTCCAGGGTACAGAATTTGAGATCTAGAGGTGGATTTGGGGAGCGAAAAGTTCGCTTTTGCCATGTAACCTAGTTGTCATTATCTTTGGGATAATTTAACTGAAAGGTCATATGATATTTGATCTCCTGCTGCGGCAATTTCTTTCACTCCAAATGTCATATTTATCCCAAAGTAGAAAAATGGCATGCTGTTTTAAACAAGCCAGGATTAGCCATGTGTTCTAATATACTTCAGCACTGGATAAATGTTGAACAGCAAATTGCATTGAGGGATTAGTAATTGGATAGCGAGCCTTTTGCTTTTAGGTGAGTTGTGTGAAATGGAGAGTCTGGTCTCTATCTGGCTCTCAGTGGACAGGTTTCCAGTGAGCCAGGCTGAGAAGACAGACAAAGCTGTAAGCACAGAGACCCAGTCCCACCTTCTTAGCTCTGCTTATTCTCTCTAAACAAAAATGGAAGGATACTAGTGGAGTGGGGGAGCATAGGGTTGTCTTTACTTCCTTCACTGACCTCTGAGTAATAGAAGAACTTGACAACTCTGGAAATAGAGGGAGAATGTAGCACTCAACAGCAGCATTTTAAGAAAGATACCTGCATTCTTACAGCAGCACTTGAAGGGAAGGAATGAATGCCTGTTTGGGTTACTCTCATGTCCTAGGTGGATGCATACATTTAATTACGCATTCAGACCAATGCGTCTTAATAAAGCAAAAGTGTTAATTTATCTATTTTGGAATAATTTTTCAGCTTTGCTGAAAAACCTGCTCTAGAAATGAGGTACAGAGCTCTTGAAGAGTGGCAGCTTTGCTTGGAAATACAGATTTCTCTATCACTACCACCACAGTGGTATTTGAGCACCTGCTGTTGTAGAGAGGTAGAAAAGAGTAAAGCATATGATGACATTTCTCTTTCCTTCTGTCACTCACAGCCCTAACACACATGCACACAGTCTGGATCTGGTTCAACACACCAGGCTGCTTTCAACTTTCTTATTATCCCCAAACCAAAACTTGCCCAGGAGAAATTCCTCTTCCTGGGCATGTTCTTTCTATTTACTGAGGAATTTATAGACCTTGTGGCAAAGAGTTAAATGATAGTTTAGAGTTAGATAGATAGAGTTGCTGATAGAGGTGGAGAAAAGAGATTCCAGAAACAGAACTGTAGAAGAAAACTACTTTGTACCCTGTCGTACTATAAAGACCTTTTACTCTAAGTTATCTTCAGTACTACCTGATCGGTCTCCAAGACTTTCAGCAAGTGATGACCTCTAATGTAAGAACTGTGACTGCCAGGAAGTCTTTGGAGCCGGGCGGTATCTGCAGCGAGTTGGCAGAGAAAGAACAAAGAGTGTGACCACAGCAGGGAGAGCAGTGTGGCAGCCAGGAGCAGCAGCTGCCCACGGCATCCTTCCAGCAGATGTTCTGCTCTCCAGCAAAAGTGAGCATTTCGGAGGACTCCAGCAGCACTTTGCCTGGGGATCTGATTTGTTGCAGCTATGTCTATCTGGAAAGAAGATGCACAACTTTGAAACTTTCCTTTGTACAGTTCTCAAATAATTAGGTTACCTTTTTATTTTTGGAAACCTGGCTTGAATATCTTTGGAATATTATATTGGAATGCAAGTAATCCCACTCCTTTGATGCATAATATCTTGAGATTTGTAGCATCTAAAATTTCATTGACATTTGGAGTCAGAAGCTGCAGAGGAGGGGGGAATTGCAGGTACTTGATCTCATTGTCCAACAGGTTATTCTTAAGCATGTGCTAAGTTTGTAAAAGAGCAAACACCAAAATTGGTCAGTGATCTGCATTTTAGGAGGGATTTACTGTTCAGGAGGTTCTGAAATGTGGTATCTGAAAGATCCTCACCTCCTTTACAGACTCCTTGCAGGAGTCTTGGTTCATTAAACTCCACTGCAAAGACGAAACAACCATTTTCCTGGTTTGCTATTTAAATCAGGCAGCTACTACTTCAAGGTACCAGACTCCCCAATGGATCTAGGGAAAGCTACTGTGCAGAAAAATGCAGTGAAAATGAGAAGAAATAATTTAAAAGTAAGTAATTTGCAAATGTAGCCTATTTTTTTAATGCACAGAAAATTTTTTCACCTGTAGAAATGCGTTTACTGGCTTTACAGTCTCAAGGAAGTTTAGTTATAGTTGTAACTTTTTAGAAGGAACTTTCAACATCTGATGGAAAATGCAAGCTGAAATGTGGTTTGCCTGCAAAAGCTTCTGTAACCCTGTGGATTTTATGTGGTTTTATCACATGATGCTTGCCCAGCCTAGGACATTGTTGTTTGTGTCAGAGATAAAATGCAATTCTAGTTCACGAGTTCCTACTGAAGTCATATGATGATCATTCACATGTTCCAGCTATTGTGTACTGTGCTCAAGCCACAGATCCTAGCCATTAGCAAATCTACATATTGCATGAATTCAGTGTACTCACCACGATGTTGTAATGAGAAGATACTACTATGGGAGGCTGTATATGTCAGTAAAGCACAGGACTCAGCGGCTAGTGAATGCTTCCTTCCCCTCTGCCACAGAATTACTGATTTGTCTGCACATTTTTCCTTAAGGCTTTCTGTGGCAGCAGCTCTCTAATGGGAGCAGCAGTGCAGACTGCTGCGTGGAGCTCAATAATCCCTGACATTTTCTGCTGTTTTGCTAAATCTCACCCACAGTTAGGGCCAAATAAAAGTCACCTGTCCCTAACTGTGGGTGAGATTTAGCCAGAAAAAAAAAAAAAAAAAAAAAAAAAAGTAGTAACCTGCATAGCCTAGGACAGAGGGATGAGATTCCCATCTTGTCCCTCACCAAAATCCCTCCACAGCGGTAAGGGCAGTTGTCTTTTTGTACAGTTGTTGCTGACTATTGAGCAGTCATGGAGTTACCACCCTGTGCCTTGGGTATTTCACACTTTTCTTTATGACTTTTCTTTTCTTTTCATAGCTGTTAAAGATTGAGACATGCTTATGTTTTTGAATGAAGGGGGAGCTTGTGATGTGGACCTGTGAGTCCAGAGATGAAGCTGTGACATATAACAGCAGTTCTGGATTTCCATCTGTCCCTTGAACCTTGCTTCCAGTAGGCTTTGCTTCTAGCTTGCTCTTACTGGTTTGGTGGTTGTATAGGAAATGTTAATTAAGAAAGTCTTAGGGCAGAGTTAGTGTGTAATTTTGAGCAGTGTAGACTATTTCTGTCTCCTAGTGCTGCCCACTAGCAAACGTAAATAATGCCAACCTGATGTGGGTGTGTTGAAATATAATGAGCATATGAAAAATACGTTGAGATCTTCAGGTGAAGAGGATTGCCTAATCTTAGTGTAAATGGCATTAACTGATGTGGATGCTGATTCTGCTTGGGATGCTGAGATTCTCAGGGGAAATCATAAATGTTTTTCAATAGTGAACAAAACAGTAGTGGAGCATATCCCGTGCCAGTGGTTGATAATACTGCATCTGTAGAGTGGACACGGATCCTGCTCATTCTGTATGTCAGTTCCAGCTCCATCTGAGCCCTCCTAACTCCCGTTTTTGCTATGCTTTCTGTCTGAATCTCTATCAGAAATCACCACTTGGACTATTTCTCCATAATTTTGGGAAACTTCTCTGTAACACTAACTGTGTTTTTCAGCTTTGTCCACTTTCAGCCTCACAATTCCATCGTACTGAAAACAAGAGGAACATGTCATCTCTGTGCCACTCCTTAAAAAGACCAGGGGACTCGGACACAGCTAGGGATAGATCTATAAAAATAGTATCTTTTCTCTCCACTTATCCTCATAACATGAATCTCTCTTGAATTCTGTGGTGTTCTTGCTCGATTATTCCTAATCAGCGTGTATTCCTGTACATTGTGAGCTGCTCCATGTCATGATCTGGCTGGCTTTGTCGCTCTGGAGGGCTGTGCCCATCACACTGCTGTGTCACCTCTGCCCCAGTGGGCACTGGGAGCCAGATGAAGACAGCTGGAGCCTATTGTTGCCATCCTTCCTTTAAATGTTTTGGTATCATCCTTTCTCCTGATCCTGGGTCTAAAACAAGTCATTTGTAAAGCTTCAGAGATGGATGGCTACTGAGGAAAATGGGGTTGGAGTGACCTGTTAACTCCTGGCTAGTTGGAAGTAAAACAGCTCAGCTTTCTTTTGTACAGCCAGGCTGCAAGAGACACTAATAAATATTCTGTTAACTGTTTTCCTGGGTATAAGCCTTTTAGCTGTTAAATATCTTACCTGAACAGGTAAGTGCAATGCTGCTAAACAGTGATTTCAGGTCGCGGGTCTTAGTGCGTTCACATATGTTGTCTGTATTTCAGAAACTCTGCAGTGATGCTCAGGTGAGAGTTTTTGGGAAATGTTGCCAACTGAAGCCTGGAGGAGACAGCTCTTCTTCGTTGGATAGTTCAATCAATTCATCCTCCTCATTCTCTGATCCAAAAGAACAGTGCCCAAAATACCAGGTGAGTCACTTTTACTTTTTTTTTGCATAACCTATGTCAAATACTAACGGGAGGTGAGGTAGTGAATGTTTTAAAATGCTTGAAATTAGAGGCTAGCGGTGGAGAGCAGTTTTCAGTCAAAATCAGACTTTGGTTCTGACTCGGTAATGTTTAATCCTGTAGGTTTGGTTTTGAACAAGTCTAAAACCAACCAGCTGGTTCTCTCAGGATGTGTCTTGAATGGCAGCGATTTCTCCAGGGCATTTGTTCTGTCTTATGACCTAGGTGATAACACTCATTCGGTATGATCACACTTGGCACAAATATCTTATCTCAGTATAGATGAAGTAGTTTATTTTACTTTATTGCTAAATGCCAGGGAAATAACAGAGAAACGCACTAGCTATAGGGGTAATCTGTGTAACAGCTTTATAACAAGGGATTCAGTGCACTTGAGTTACATTTTACATAAGAGATTTTGGCCACGAGAGTAGCTGGAGTCATCTGACACGGATATATTTCTGTCATCTCTCCTTCCATGGATCACAAGTGTTTTATATTAAGCCACTCTAAAATAGAACTAAGCCCTTCCACTCTTTGTAATGAAGTAATTGTGTGTTTGAGGGAAGCTGCTATCTCTACAACCTATTCTGAAGTACAGTACTACTGATGTCTTAATCTACCGTAGATATAAATGAAGAAGCTTCCAGTGCTGACTTTCCCACTGTCACGTTAACTCTTGCTATATTTGGCGAGCTGCATATTCTTGTTTTCTCCTTCTCATCACACTCTTTTCCACAGCTTTAGTAAGGTGGCTGAAGATCTGTTTTCCATTTCTCCCTTCCTGGAAGGGCATTTAGCTGTGGTTATGAAAGGAAGACACATTTCTGTCAGCAGCTTCCTTCCATCACAAAATAACCTCCTTCGTGCATTGTGTGACCAAGAAAAATGATGCTCCCCGCTATCCAGAAGTTGTCTCTCCTACTGGGCAGGCTCTGTGCGAACAATGGTCAATGTTATTAAAGGAAATTAATTTTAGTGGTTGGCATGACAGTGTATTTTAAAGCTGTGGAAAGTTTTCCCTTTTAAGTCCCCATTTCCTCACGTGTATTACTTAGTCAAAATCTTACTGAGTTGAACTGAAATGACGTGTGGCTATGTGACTGGCTCAGAAAGTGTGCAAGAAACTTTGACCTTAAGTTGGTCTTCTACAGGGTGTTTGTTGTAAACTATCTACTGCATTCCCTGTACTCCTTCCAGGCTTCCCCAGCAAGTGAGCAGAGTGCCATAAATACAAGAGTTCTTTACTGCAGAGTAAGATCTTGTATCATGTATGCAGAAGGGCCAGAGTAAGCTTGTCCAGACATCAGTCAGCCTGGCATTTCCTATCTTCTAACTGCTGTGTCTGGTAATCTCAGGAGTTACTTAATGTATTTGCAGTATTTATACGTTCTTTTGTTTTTTGGGGTTTTTTTTAAGCTATAAAGTGGAAGTCCAAATAATACAATGCTATAGGACTTTTAAAATAGTTCTTTATGTTTCCTTGTTTAAATGCATTTTTACTATATATGAGCAACTTTAATTGCAAGGTGAAATACAGGGTTTTGTTCCAGGCTTCCATGCTTTTAATGACGTTCTATCCAGATCCCTCACAAATGTGATTAGAATTCATTAAGATGAAGCTGAATATGGTTCTAAGCTTGCCTGAAATTACTTGCGCATTATGACACTAGTGTTACCTCTGTACCTGCTTCTCAGTGTAGTCAGGGCTGAGTGTCTTTCTGATTTGTTCATCATGACATTTGACATTTATTTCTGTATTGTGTTTTTAATTTATGTATGTACTTAGTTATTGATAGGACAGTATGTACAATAAGTGGAATATTAAATGTTGTAAATATATTCAGAAATGCGATTTCCAAATCATGCAAATTTTATTACCTCTAATATGCTAATGTGCAGTAACAAACACTTGTGGGTATTTTATGATCAGTTTTTATGTGAGCTCGTAAATATGACCTAGGGAATTGGTTTGCGTCCAAGCTGTCAGTGCCGGAGGTTGTGCCCTTTTTGCCAGATGCTCCTTGGCTTTCTTTTGTTTCAGGTTTTTAATATTTAACCCCTTTCCTCAGTTGATTGCACTCTACTTTGGTCTTGAGTGACCTTTGTTTTGCAGCATTAAAGGCCCAAAGAGTTGAGCTGCAGCAGTGTTTGCATATTAAATGCATTAAATACGTGCATCTTCTGTTACGCATGGTAAAATTATTAAGTGTAGATGAAATACCAGACTGAGACAGGCCATGGGTGCATCTTATCATGCTCTTTGCCTTCAGCATTGCTTGTCTCTGTCTTTCAGAGGAAAGGGAAACCCCTATAATTAAATTTGAAAGCAGCTGATTTTCACTTGCTTTTTTAATTCAGTTGCTTGACAAAGAAAATCAATACTTTATCTTAAAGTATTTTTCCTCAGCTTTAGAATAAGATTTTCACAACAGCAGAAAGTTGAAAACAAAACCAGCCATCAAGGGCTTGACATTTATTCAGAACGAGTCCTTCAATTGGCGATCTGCAACAGATTTAAAAATAACAATCATAACATTTGGCTGTAGTAATTTGCAGTGTTCTTACTTCAAGATTTTGTGATGCTGGCAGACCTATAATTTCCTAGAGCCATTAACAGCTATGCTTATATTTCCTTGGAGCTGCTGGGTCATACTGACTGATTTAAAGTCTAGTTTTTCCAGTACTGCCTACAGTGCACCTAGGCAGTATGATATCCTGGGAGGTAAAGATGGAAATTTCTCTGAGACCCAGCTCATTATCAGATTTTGCCCTGTCATATGAACACTAACAAACCCTGCAATTGTATCCTCATTTTTATAACTGTGGTTGCTACTTTTAGTCATCCCCTATCTTTCTTGCACTGATAGCAGAATTCAGAGGTTAATAGTATGTCTGTTAAAGTACCATCATCTTAATTGAGAGTGCTTGAGAAGAGCTAAAAATTGAGAAGTGTTATAAGTGTGTTGCCTTCTGGCTGATTATCATTTCCTTGTTCCTGCCCTTGTTCTGCAGGCTAGCATGAGCAGAAAGATGGAGTGGTCATTTTCATATCACTCCTTACTGCTGGGAGGAATCCGTGCTGTGGACACCCTGTCCTTGGTTGTGCTCTGAGCTCACTGTCTGATGCTGGGCAAAATATTTAGATATATTCCAAGCCTGTGTAGGAATCTGGGTGAGGATCCTGGTTGTTCAGAGCTTGGATAAGGGATATGGAGATAGGGCACTTAGCATTTTCCAAACACAAGGTTATTTCTGTGACCGGTTTTAGGGACCTTTTGGACGGATTACTCAAAGGAAGTGTTATGCATTGCCATACACCTCAAAGGAAATGTATTGCTCTCTTGCACAGTACCAAAGTACCTCACCTATGAACTGCCTGAGCTCTGTGAGTGAGTGATCATGATATTTTAAATTATTCAGGGCAAGGCACAAATGGAGAGCCAGCGCTAATATTCTGCTCATCCTAGAGATGAAACAACCCTGAATAAAGGGACAGTAATCTCAGTCACTGAAAGCATACAAATAAGATGACTGTCAGTTGAGCAGTCGTCTCTGGTTGGTTGCCTTGAGTAACTTTTTAATGTTAGGTTTCTGTTTGCAGTATTTGATCTAGCCTGTGATGCGGCATAGTGATGTCCCTCCTCTGTATTTAGCCAGTATGCCTTACAGCAAGCTCTCACCAACCAAGAAGCAGGAATTGTACAACTTGAGCTTGGCATCACGATGCTACAGCTCTTTGCTGGTACCGCCACAGGAGCACCAGGGAAAGATGCATCAGATAGAAAATACCATCCATGGATAAGTTATGAATCAGGCTTTGTCAAGAAAGCACTGGTCCAACTTGGCTCCAATGCACAGTCTGTATCAGATCTCCAGTGAACTTGTGACTCTTCTTCTCAAGCAGACACAAGGTTTAGGCTTAATGGTTCTTATTCAGTAAAGTGTCTTATCACACTCTTAAAAATTTTTAGTCCCCTGACTCAGCACCGTTTGAATCTGCTTCCCCTCACCCCCTGGAGATGGGTTAGGTTTGTTGGATGATTTTAGTGGTTTAGCTCACAGCCAATGTGAAGATCACTTTCTATGCTAGCGTTATCTTTATTGAACTGTTCAACTTAGCGTGTTCGACAGTGTTCTAGCAAGATATTTTGCATGTTTATCTTTTAAATAAAGTATATTTTCCTCAGTTGTATATTGCCTTAATAGAAGTGTGCTTCTAAAATGCTTAAAACGAAATGTTGGTGGGGGGTTTTTTGCAGGGTTCTCGGTGCTCCTCAGATGCTAACATGCTTGGAGAGATGATGTTTGGCTCTGTGGCGATGAGCTACAAGGGCTCCACATTGAAAATTCACCAGATCCGGTAAGATTAATTTTTTACTGCTGGTCTTTTCATAAGACTTGCTCCTTAGTGCTAATATGTAATGAATTGAATGCCACAAGTGCGGAGTAAAAGGAATTTCTGGATTTGCTTTAAAGTAACTCTGATGTCACTTTTTACACAAAAGACTGTTATGTCCTGTTTAGGTCTATAAAATCTGGAGGGTTGTGAAATGGAAAGTAAAGCCTGTCTTGGCACTGTGTTTCTGACTGACATCTTCCTTTTTGTCCTCTAGCTCACCTCCTCAGCTCATGCTCAGCAAGGTTTTCACAGCTCGCACTGGAAGCAGCATCTATGGAAGCCTGAATACGTGAGTCCGTTACAAATCATATCTATTGCACATAAGCAGGTGAATGTAAGAACACAGAAGACCTTTTTTGGACCCTCCAGATTCTTTCTGTAGAAAAATAACTTCTTATTCCCTGATCTGTTACATCCTGTCACTAGTGTCCTCACCTTTCCCTTGCGGTTGTCTTCGCCTCAGTTTGCTTTAAGCGAATGAATGAACCATTCCTTTAATGCTGATATGGTGAAGCTTGATACTGTAAAGTGCGAAAGTACCTGCAACCAGCAAAGGAGAAGAGATGAGAACAGAACACTGGAGTTGGGGAATTTAGTCCAAGATGGAGAAAAAGGTGTTGCAAAAACACGTGGCTTCAGAGAGTTCAATGTTTAGTTTTCTGTGTATTAATTGACCCACCTGAAAAGGTGGCTTAGGCTATGAAAGCTTTTTCTAGTGGAAACCTGCATTCTTATCTTGTCCGTTCCATTCGGGCTATAATGAAGTAACACTATATTCTACTGAAATGCAAATCAATGTTTTTGTTGCATGTTTTCTGTTTGTTATAGGTTGCAGGACAGTCTTGAGTTCATTAATCAAGACAGCAATACATTAAAGCCTGACCACAGTACAATTATGAATGGACTTCTTGGGAATATAGGTAATCACAAACAGATTTTCTTTCCTTGTATCTTTAACTGAGTAATCATAGATTCTAGAATACGAAAGTCTTCTAAGTAGAATCAAATGTTAAAAAAAAAAAAAAAAAAAAAAAAGGCAAGCTAAAAACATTACATGCTGGTGGGGTTTGGAGGAGAATAAATCGGACAGTTCAAGGAATTAGCAGTGGTTCAATGTACTACTGATACCTATGTGTATATAAAATACGTAATAGAAATATTTAGATATACTTAAGTTCAAATACAGAAAATGTCAGAAAACAACAGTCAGTAGAACTTTCTAAGCAGCATATCTCGAATCAGGCAGGATTGATTCTGCCTGGCTCTGTTCTCGTTTTATTTTCATTAATAATTTTCATTCTATTCTGTACTCTGGCCACCTGAGCGCATGTCCCTGTGTGGTTTGTACTATTCTAAGTTAACCTTGCACAGTTGCGCTGGAGTTTTTGATCAGATTAGACAGAATATCTTTTTTTTTCCTCCTCTTTCTCTCTCGGTCTGACCATGGAAGCTAAGCAGTCTTGAAAAAACATCTGGCATCTTTGGTTCTCAGCCTTCGTGGAGATGCTGTGGCTGAAGGCTCCATGAACATTAGATAACAGAAAGAGGAGAAGGTTTTGGCTTTTCCCCTTGGGGACAGTAGAGCTGATAGTAAAGATGCTGTAATTCAGTGCTTGGTTGTCCAGTGTAGCAGCCTGATGAGCTCTTCAGCACGTCTTCCCTTTCCCTTGGTTTAGATTATTGACTTTCCAAGCAAATGTCTGTTGTAGTAGGTGGAATAAGGGGCTTCTATATACATTTGCTTTCCAGAATATTGCTCTATATAAAATACACTTTTCTAGGGTTGGAAGTAAGGAGTGAATTTGATGATTTTGTTACTTTAACTGGGTTTCTGGCTTTGATGTGGTCCTAATGCTTGTTGGGTGTGTTTACTTCTCTCCTTCACACTGACTTCCATAAGACTACACCTAAGCATGGGCTTAAATGCTTTTCAGGCTCAAAAGCTGTATACCTCATTAAAATAATTCCCAATACTCCATTTATAAGGGAAGCCAATTAAAGTTGTAAGAACCTATTATCTATTAAATGTTTCCTGAATTCACTAAGTAAGGAAAGTTAAAAAGATGCATTTTTCTTAATTTTCAGTATTCCTTTCAGGCTTCAGTTGTGATTTTTCACAGTGCATGAGTGAATGAAGTGCCTGATCTAAGGGAGAGGAACTCACTTCATCTACTTTTAGGGTTTTGTTGTGGTTTGTGCTTGGCAAAAGTTTGCCGTATCACCAGTGTGATCTAAACTGCAAGTTTAAATTCAGATAATGCAACTATTAGGTGTGGCCTCAATATGATTTAGGTATAGCCGGTGCTACATGTTCATCTGTGTCTGGCTCTGTAGCGAGGGTGACTCTTCCCCACCGAGCAGAAAGGGTAGCTGCCCCGAGAGCTGGCCAGGAGGCATAGGCACCTCTGTGCAAGGGTGTGCAACAAGAATTGACAAGATTGCCTGCTAGAAGAGGATGCTGAAACTTTCTTTGTAATTGAGCTGCACAAGTTTTCAGTTGGTTCCACAGTGTTTGTTTACAGTTCCCCTTTCAACGCAGAGGGAACCACGGGTAAAGTACGTAAAGAAGTTAATCTGTAACTGCAGCATTTCTAACAACTGTGTTGGACAGCAAAGACTGTCCCTGACTCCCTGGCTCTTGCCAGCCTGTGATAGGAGAAGGGTCTATGTGTTTTGGTTGGGAACTATTTACAAGCTGCTTTTTTTAGATATGCTGGTTGGGAAAAAAAAAAAAAAGCAGCACTGGTCATGTCCTTTCCTTTAATGAGTGAAGACCTAAGAGAATGGAAGGGAGCTTTGTTGAGATGCAGCTTTCATGTTTTGTATAATCAGAAAACTTTGAGTGAGAGCAGTAGCTTCAAATTTAGGAGCAGGACTGGTAATTAACTCATTAAAAATACCCATGCATTTTTCCTGGCTCTGTGTACAGTAAATACACTCTTTCCCTGGTATACCTACAATCCAGTATTATTTTTAAAATAGACTACTGAGACTGCTAACATTTATTTTCTAAATGATCATTTCACTAAACTGATGTACTGACTGTTCTCAGAACAACTACTTCAGTCTATAATTTTGTGTTGGTTCTACTAAGATTAATTTCTGCCTGCCTTCTCCCCCTTCCTCCCTGTCGTCTTCAGCAACAGTGTTCCTCAGCCACCCCACCAGTGTGGATGTTAAAACAAACATTGTACTCCATGATGAATCTCCTGTTTGTGATCAAGTTAGGCTTTGAGCCTGCATAAATTAATCATTTTTCAACTTAAAAAAAAAAAAAAAAGCCCTTGGATAGAAACCCCATCCTTGTATGGGAGACAGTGTAAAGCCGGGTCTATTATTTTAATTCTATAAATACTATATAGTCCAACTGTAAGCTGTACCCTTGAATCAAAATTCTTGTTAAGCATAAGAGCTGTTCTCCTGCATTATGTTAGTCTGCATTTATGTTGGCTTATATCTTTCTTATATCTGTCCCTGCCCTGGCCCCCTCCCTACAGAATGTTCTGCTTTACTAACCTCATTCTTTCATGTGTATTTTACGTTTTGCCATGTAGGTCTTTCACAGCTTTGCAGCCCTAGGCGGGCATTCTCAGAGCAAGGTCCGCTCCGCCTGATCCGGAGCGCCTCTTTCTTTGCAGGTTTGCAGTGTGCTGTGTGCTGTGCTGTGTGGCTAGTCTAGCTGGTGTGACAATACTGTGTGGATTTGTAGTTTAGCCCTGGAAATAAGATTTTGGGTTTTTTTTAAATACAAAATGGACAATGATGTCTGCTCTCTTACCTTTTTGGATGCATGCTTTAAATCCCCAGAGGACAGCAGGCATTTTAATAGTCCTCTTTGGGGTTGGTTGGTTGTGTTGTTTTGGTTTGGAAACATATGTTTGATGGTGGATTTCATATTTCTGGAAATAATATTTCACAATAGTGTCAAGCTATTTTGATCTGGACTTGTTTCAACCAAACTATAAAAACTAAAGCTAAACTAGGTTCATTTAAAATGGGCATTTCTTGCTTTTAGTGGTTGGGTCTTATTTCCATGGCGGAGTAGCTTTTATTTCACACACATATTTGTAAAATACATCACGTTTAAAGACTATTGAGCCTGAGACACTTTTGATCTTGTGTATATGCAGACTGTGAATCTGGACAGCTTACAGCTTAGTTGAACAACCAATGCACTGCTCACAATTTAAAAGTATTTATTTTCTTCAAGACAGCATTGTAAAATCCTTTTAAAATTATATATATAATACCTAAGAAAGGTATATGAATGAAGTTGTGTTTAGATTGGGTTTTGGTGGGGTTTTTGTCTGTACACTGAGTACTACCAATGTGACCAACATCCTTTTGGTACATTAAAATGTCATTGAAAAATATCTGTGTGAAGAAACGAAGTGTACTAGTTTTAATTTGTACTAAAATAGGTGTATGGACTTCAGAAAAACACATACAAGCTTTTCAGATAAGTGTTTTGGCTTGTTCAGCTAAGCAGCCTTTCTTGGTGATGGCCTTGTGCAGTGCTGTTGATCTGAATTAATGAGCATGTTTTTGTTTCATTAATTACATGGAGATCTGCAAACAAGAAAGGAACTGTATATTCCCCTGCTAATTGGTATTCCTTGTTTTACAGTTCATAGCAACCCTATGGATATGCCTGGGAGGGAGCAGAATGAGGACAGAGACAGCGGTATAGCAAGATCTGGTAATGTCAGTTCCATGTGTTAACCCTGTGGACTCCAAAAATATTCAGTAGTATTTGTCACTGAGATGTCTAGACATCATCAAAAAGTTTTCCCTGTGCTGAAATGTGATTTTTCTGTTTTGTTATATATAAGCATTAATGCACACCTATGTGTATATGTACAAATGTTGTAGGTGTCAAGGTTGTTGCATTAGGAACCTCACAGAGGTAATCTGAACAGCAGTGCGATTTATTAAAGCATGCTGCAAGTAAACAAGCCAAATTAAATATTGAAATGAGTTTGCAGCATTTCTAAACAATACTTGTCATCTCCTTTCCAAATTGAGGAGGACTGTAATGTTAAAACACGAATTCACCTCCACAACACCCCTCTCCTTGCCCCCAAATTCAGGATACTGGGCACTTCAGGTTAGGATTGGAAAGGCTGTTACTCCTTTCCACAAAGAATTTACTTCCCGATACTCAGGGTTGATGAGGAAGGTGCAGCCTGTATGTTGCCTATTATGTAAAGCTGCAGGACTGTCCCACCCTTGCTTGTAGTGCTTGTATATCTTGTTAATGTTCTTATAAACTGGTTATTTTTTTATATGAAGCATAGATAAACAAAAGAGAAGGCACTTGAGAAGCAACACCAGTTTATCTTGAGGGGCTTCGTTTAGTTGCTGGTATTATTTTCCAAATGCTCTTTCTTCTGGAGAGATTTTTATTTATTCCTCTTATTATTGCAGCATCTCTTAGCAGTCTGCTCATCACTCCGTTTCCATCTCCGGGCTCTTCATTTAACAAAAGCTGTGCTAGCAGTTACCAGCGGCGTTGGCGTCGCAGTCAGACTACCAGCTTGGAGAATGGGGTCTTCCCTCGATGGTGAGCTGGGAATGAAAATGCGGGTTGCTGCCCATAAATTTTCCACCATTGTCAGCTTGATTCTGCTCTTGCATATGTACATCTGCTCTTGCTGTTGCTTTCTGTGGGGTATTTACAGAGGTGTAAGTCAGGCTGCACTTCAACGCCTGATCTTTTTTAGTATCTGTTTTCTTCACAGCATTCGTTGTTTTGCACTAACTAGAAAGCCTTCATCAAAACGTAAACCTGTAGGCTGTACTTTTGAGGATAAGAAGCCCTAAAATCCTACTCAAAACACGAATTCTTGGCAGAGATGGGAGAGAACTAGAGTACCATATTCTGATCTCAGAAACACTTTGAATCTGGTTCCAGCTTTTGTGATTGCAGGATCAATTAATGGTTGCTTGTAAAAAAACTGCAAAATGGATGTTATCAGAGGTGATGATTTGACAACACATGCAAACAAAAGGTGTTTATTGAAGTGAAATGTTCAAGAATTGAATTACACAGGAAACCAAGGTACAGCTTTAAGCAGTGGATTACATTAACTTTCTATTTTTTTTTTCCTCCTTCAAGGTCCATGGATGAAAGCTTTAACTTGTCAGATGACAGCTCTGGTCCTAGCCCAGGAATTGTTAGGAAGAAAAAGATAGCAATTGGAGTTATTTTTTCACTCTCAAGAGATGAAGATGAAAACAGCAAATTTAACGAGTTCTTCTTCTCACACTTTCCCCTTTTTGAGAGTCACATGAACAAACTGAAGAGTGCAATAGAACAGGTAAACACAGTCTCTTGATTCTTGCACTTGTATTGCTGTATGTTCCCCCTAGCCCTGTCAGATTCATTCCTAACTCTTGTTACTAGTTTACAAAAGTGGGATCAGCTTGCTGTGGGGTATTGGAACTGCACCAGAGAAGAGCTTTGCTCCACAGCATCTTTGATGGTGTTTCTTATTGCTAGCAAAAGCACAACACAGGGTGAGGACAGAGCATGCTGCGTTATGCTACAGGGATTGCTGACAGCTAGAACAGTCGCTAGGCTGTGTAAGCTCTCAGCAAGCCCTGGATCAGCCAAGGGGGAAAGGTGCTTTTAAGACCACCTCTACCTCCCTGCTTCAGCTGTATCTGAGTCTAGTGGACTGCAGGGTCAGAACCTATCCCTAGGCTATTCCAGGCTGTAAATAAATATGGAGCTTTTTTCTTTCTCTTTTTTTTAACCCCCTGATTCTGATGTGTAGGAAATTCTCAAAGATCGAGATTTCAAATATGCTGTTAGATTTGCTTCAAATCTCTCTTCTAGGGAATACTTAGTGGTTACTTTGCCACTGCAATGAAAACTTTGACCCCTTTTATGCCTTGAATGATGAAAAGCACAGAAGAAGCAGAGGGTGCAAGTGCATGTGCCTCACCTATCTTTCCTCAGATATGAAAGTTGGCACTTGTACCATCGTTTTATCACTTAAAAAAAAATTATTTGCATGACTAGTTGCATGAAAGATAAAGTCAAACACATGACTTTGTTTTCCATTTTCTGTGCTTCTGTAGCTATGTGTTACTTATCTGTTTAATGATTGTTTTCAAGGCTATGAAAATGAGTCGTAGATCAGCTGATGCCAGTCAGCGGAGTTTGGCATATAACAGAATTGTTGATGCCCTTAATGAATTCAGGTGAGCAGTTTGTCTCCTATCGTTTGTGTCTGTTTCTTCAAAAGCACTCAAGTCTGGTTTAGAAGGATCTTCTCCTTAGTGCAGGATATGTAACTTATGTCTAAAGTCTTCTGCAAAAGTAAGTACAATAAAGGTATTGGTGATAGCAAGCCATTATAATCTGTTTGTGGTTTTAGATTTTGCCAAGTGTGTATATCCATCAGGGCTCGGTGTGAACAGGACATAGATGATGAAGGTTTTCTGTGCTTTAGGTAGTAACAAAGCTCCCAGCAACCTCTTAAATTATCTTTTATGGCCCGTTGAGAGGGGGAAAAGAATTGCAAAGCTGTTAGGGAAATCCTCCTCTAGTGTATATTTTCCCGATGTGTGAGCAAAGCAAGACTTTTACCCTGCTCTAAATTCTGCTCTAAAGTTGTTTCAGATAACCAGGTACTAAGAAGGAGGACTATCTTTTTCACACAGTAAAATGCAGTACTGTAATCTCTTGCTATCAGTACCTGCAGAGCGTCTCTATTCAACAGTTAATATACAAAGTAACACAGACAAGCACATCCCTGGCATTTAACTGTATTTTCTTTCCATAGTTTAAGTCATGGGGAGGGAATTAAGATGAAATCCATCTGTTTCAAGTGATTCATCTTCTCTCAGATGGGAGTGGCAGGGTGCTTCCTTTTACAACCAGTGCAGAGTTACTTTTAAAAGACATTATAGAAGAGTGCTCTGATGTTGTAAAAAGAAAATCCTGACATCAGGATGTATTTTACTGAACAGTGAAGGATCCTGAGGGCTCACTTATTTTCCTACAATTCCACTTACTACCTGAATGCCGTGGATTAGGTGGTGTTGCAGGATGAAGGCACAGTATATTTTTTAATTGTTTTTTTTTTATTATTTTTTAGAACCTCACCTGCGGGCATTTGTGAGGGAGGGCAGGGGATATGTTCGGTAGGGACAGGAGGCAGGGAAGAGCGAGCACGTGGGCCTGCGGTGAGAGGTGGATGGGATAAGCAGTGCCAAGAGAGGGAGCAGAGGGAGCTCGTGACTGCTGGGAGCAGCCGATCCTGCCCAGGGGCCCGAGACGAGTCTGGCAACTCTGGTGGTTCCTCCGCTCCCCCCAGCTCTGCTCTGCCTCTCCTCCCCGTTCTCACCCAGAGCCATTTCCCTGCATTCCCACCCCCTGATAACACCACCTCCCCAGCTATTTTCCCAAAACTTCCCCCAAAACATTCCCCCTCAAGATACATGCAGCGGACTTTGCCCATTCTCCTTTGTCCTTCCAAGTTAAACAGTTCCAGAGTGCTGGGGAGGGGTGCATATCCCGAGTCAAACGTAGGGAAAAGTAACCCTGAAAACACAGGCCAGATCCCCCTTGCTCGCTTTTTCCTCCTTGGAGGAAAGCTTGGCGGTGCTGAGCTGGGATGGGACGAGGAAGGCTGCTCTTGTGGGGCTGAGGAGGAAAATAATGTCCCACTGGACATCGGAGGATTGGCACTCTCCTGAGCCGCTGTAGGACGCAGTCATTCCCATGACACAGCCATTGCGTAACCAGCACTGGAAGCATGTCTCTAACTACCAGCTTTATGCAGAGGTTTCCATGGTGATACAAATATTACTCTTTAATAGTGTAACGAGGTAAATTAAATCCAGTTTAATTTCATATAAATGAATTTCCTGGGGCAGCAGACTTTGGCAATTCCGGGTGGGTTTTTTTGGTGTGGGTTTTTTTTTTTTATTTTCTGGTTTTTGGGTTCTTTTTAAGCAAGTGCATTCTGAGGTATGTACCCAGTCGGTGCCCCCAGCCCAGGCCAGTCCTGCAGGCGGGCAAGGTCCTCGTGCCTCTGCAGTATCTCGGGGTGGCAGTGTGTGCTGCCATCAAGAAAAGCATTTCTGTAACATGCAAGAGCCACTTGCTTTTCGAAGCAATGCAATATGCGTCTGGTAAGAAAAAAAAAAAAAAAAAAGGCATATTTGAATACTGAAGGCTGGATGCAAAGATGCTTTGGCACAGGTTCAGCAAACCCATTTAGGCCACTATTATCTCTTTAGGCGTCTGCTTTCCCACTGAAGTCACGGGGAAGTCAGGAGCCTGAGTCCTTTGGTGAACCTGAGACTTGTGTTGATTCCTGCCCTCTTAGCAAATTGTGCTGGAGGGAAGAAGGGTGCTGACTTCAGTGAGTTGGTGTTTCTGAAACGTAATCCTGTGCTGGTTTAACTCATTGGAGGGTGTTTTTTTTGTTTTTTTGCGGGGGGGGGGGGTGGTTTTTTTTTTTT
>JANXJC010000044.1:19674731-19688878 GCA_027564655.1 Leptodon cayanensis | reverse complement strand
GGGGGGGTGGTTTTTTATTTTGAAGGAGGTCTTTTTTTTTTTTTAAGGAGTTTTTTGGTTTTTGCTTGGGTTTTTTTTTGTTTTTTGTTTTTTTTTTAAACCCAGACTTCCAGAGGTTCTCAAGTGTAGCTGATGTGCACTCCTCTGGTGATTACAATAACCCCAAATCACTGGGGCATGGGGGACCAGCTAAACGCTGCCGTGCTGATCAGAGAAGGGAGGAGGGAGGGTGACGGTTGTTATCGTAACCTCCTGCCACCCAAAAGTCCCCTCCTGCAGGGAAGGTGCTGTGGTTGTAGGTCTGCCTGCTAGCCTGCAAGGCGGGTTGTTGTAAGGAGCTGGCTGCAGGGTCAGCCAGGCATTTACAGGCGTTTACCTGCCGGTACTGGAGGTTGAGGGGGAGTAAAGAAGACAGCAAAACAGACCCCTTCCTTTGCTTTTGTGAGCTCCTTCATCCTGTGAAAAACAAAGCTGCCTTCTCTGAAAGGCCTAGGCTGCTTCTGCAAATTGGTGCTATTGATAAATTTGCCATCAATTTGGTGCCTAGCTCCAGGCCTACTCTTGCATCATTATTCACTTTACAACAATTTTTAATTTTCTAAAGCACTGATGGATTTAGCTATTAACACTTGACTTAGAGGCTTAAAACTCTCTTTGGATGTCAGCTGTGCAGACACATGACTTACGAAATAAGCTACTGTACTTGCATAAACATTTCGACTCCCCCGGTCCCTGAGGCCAATGCAGCACATTGATAATACAGATTATGCATCTGACTAATACCTGTGTGGCAAATACGCAGACTGGCAAGGAAACACTGAACGCAAGGCCTAGGGAAACACCTCTCTGCTTTCTGGCAGCCACGTTTGATCCTATTTTATGCCAGTCGTTTTTAAGCAGTTTAAGCTGCTGTGAACAGAGTGGTGCATTTTACTCAGCAGTGCAGGCTGGCCCCTGTGCCGGCGTGGGCACAGGAGTCGCATGGGCTCCTGCGCTCATTGCAGCAATTGCTGCCTTCGTTTTCTTTTTCCTTTTTAAGGAAGAATCATCTTTGGAAAGAAGGAATTAGGATAGGAAGCAAATGCATGTGAATTAAGTTTTAGAAACCACTGATGTTTTTTTCTTTTTTGAAACAATCCCTACAGAGGTGCTAAGCTTTGCCATTACGCCGCAACTCTGAAATAGCAGAGCAGCTCTCGCAGCACCGCGCTGAGGGTCAGAAGTGTTTCCCTTAGGGAGGAAGGGGGCTGCAGAGGGATGCCGTCATCCACGAGAAGCCATCTGGCTCGTTGGGTTTGTACCGCACCAGGGAAAGATGTCTCGGACTGGTACCAAAATCCAAGACAAAGGCCGGGGAGGTTCGCGGGTGTATTTGGGTGAGGGTGAAGCAGGGGAGCAGCACAACGCTTGACCCGCGGCCGTGCGGTTGCACCGCGAGCACCGTCGTGTCTGCGAGCAGCGGGGCCACTCGCCTCGGTGCCATCTGCGCCCGCAGAGCAGGCAAACCCCAGAGGGGTTTTGCAGGAGGGGTTTTGCTCGGGTCTTCATTTTTGTTTGGCTGGGCTGTGTGCTTTGTTTGGTTTCCAGCTGCATTTAGATGTGAAGATGTTTCCTGAGGAGGTCCCCCAGCCCCTGTGCCTGCTGCACCCATTGCTGGTGCTGAGGTGCCCGTAAGCTCCAGGCTGGAGTTCAGCCTCCCGGAAGCATTTCCAAATATAAACCATTTTAAATGTACTGCAGCCCTCAAAAGAACAGAGTCTCTCATTAACTGAACTTTCCCTCGCATGCGGCTGCTCGATGCTGGTGTGCGTGGGGGGTGGCGAGCAGAGGGGAGGGGGCTGCTTGCTGCAGATGGCCAAGAGGGATCAATTTGATTTTTAATGGTTGTTATTTTTTAAATCTGGTTAACTTTCCTGTAGTGTTTTAGGGTTTTTTTGGTGGTGGTGGTTGTTTGGTTTTTGTTGGGGGTTTTTTTGTTCTTTAATAAATGGAAGGAGAGCATTTCCCTCCGTGTTTGCAGAGCTGGAAAGCAGTTAATCCTTGCCCTTGGTTTCTGTGCCATTGCTGCCTGCTCTGGCATGGAGGGTTCCCTGCACTGCAGTCACATGCCTGCTGGCCGGCGGCCAGGGCAATCTGATCTCTCTCTGAGGAAACACTATCAGTTGCAGATGCAGCCAGGGTTACCAGAATAGTAAATAGCGAATCACAAGACTTGGTCTATCTTTTCAACAAAACCAAATATTTTAATATGTTGGTTTTAGTGTAGAAGTAGTTTCTTTTTTCAAAACAGCCAAGCTGCAAGAGGCTTGGCTTGGGTTAGTTTGCATATGAAGGAGAAATAAGCTGTATTTTACATTAAGTTGTTCCATTTATCTTCAGCTTCTAAGGTCAGCTGTGTCGGGGGGGTGTAAGTTTCAATACTTGTTTTGAGCTTTGAAACTCATCAAGCTTTGAAGTCCCTGGACTTGGGGTTTCTCCCTTTCTTTGGGCCTCTTTAACATCCACTCCAGTTAATGGGCTGTGAACAGAAAGCTTTCCCTTAATAATGCCACCTCCAGCCCCAACTTGCTACTGCCGAGGCATGAAATCCCGGTGCCCCAAGAGCACGGCGCTGCCGGAGACCCTCCGGTTACCCCCGCGGCGTGGCAGTGCCGGTGTGCCCCGGCTGCGTGTCCCACTCGCATCTAACCTGGCAGGACTATTGTGCCTGGGTCAGTAACCAGGCTGTGCTTTCCTCCCAAGAGAGGACCAGCTGCAGAGGGTAAAGTAGAGCAGCTCTGAGGCTGCTCTAAAGTGACCCAGCAAAGAGCCCTCTGGGTGCTATGGGTCTGGTAAGCTCAAAGGTAACTTGACTTTCCCCCTCTCCAGCCCACTGACTGTTTTCTGGCTTTCCTATCATTCTTGTGGCAGTGGAGTGTCTGAAAATCTAACCTTTGAGGAAGACGGCGTTGATTTTGACTATTGTGAACACACAGGATGGAATTTGTGTTTAATGAAAACCGATAGAAAACATAAGGCAGCAAATGCTACTGTCCCCCTCACCCCTTTCTTCTTGAGCAGTCCCAGTGACTTCGGCACAGCGCACGGTCACCTTTGCTGCCCTTTGGGGAGCTGCTCTGGGGGTCCCGTCACTGCACAGCTGCTTTCTTTTCTGCCGAATAGCCAGGGAATAACTCCTTCCTCCCCTGAGTGCCCCTCGTACCGGCGCTGTTGTGTGCTGCTCTGCTGCTGACGTGCTGGGCTCTTTAACTTTAAACACTAAACCACGGAAGATTTGGCAGCTGCTGCTCGAGTGTGTTTGCCTGCCTGACACGCACAGCCATTGCTTTTCTTCTGGAAGTGTCTATAAATTTTTAGACCAACATATCCGGAGAAGATCTTTATAAATCAAGGCTGGTACTAGGGATAATGGGATAATGTAAATCTTCTTGTAAAACAAAAGTATCTCTTCTACAAAAAGTGGTGCATTAGGTGGGGAGGAACCTGAATTGATCAGTCATTTCCTTTGCTGTTTTGTTTTTTTTTTAAGGCATACATTTTTACTGTGGTGAAAATACAGGTTCCCAACATAGGCATTGTACTTAAAACTGTCATTTAGTTTAGATTTTAGAGGAGCTTAACAGTAATCTGAGGGGTTTTAATCTGGTGTTTTACTGCAGAGCCAAAGTTTTAATTGTACATTTACTGACCTCTGTAGAGTCAAAAAGGATGTGGGTAGGTGCATAATCCTTGAAACCACGGGGTAACTTTGACTCTAATATGCTATATTTAAAGCTAAATATGTAAGCTGGTCCCCTGCTCTACAAATCCACGCTTTAGTAGGTTTGGCATGGAGATACACAAATTTTTTAAAGCAAGGAGGAAGTTAAGGTATTTTTATAAGTCAGATACACATAAACTTGCCCTAGTCATAAATCAAGCAGAACTATAGAGGATTTGCATGTTTTGAATTAAATGGAGGGAAAACAGGGAGATATCAACAACAACAAATCATTCATTTCTTCTTTATTCAGAACAGGGCAGCTCTTGACTTTTGACAGGGAATGTTACTGTGTTTGGGATCACTTTAGGTAGATGCATGAAGAACCTGTGAGGCTTAACTCTCTGAGGTGGAAGGGTACATTCATATTATTTAATGAACAACATGGTTTGGATAATGGTTGATGAGAGAAATTTTGTTTCTGATAGGAATGACAGCTGGAACTAAATGTTGCAGTAAATTCTTTTGAGTTGGGATCTCTGCCTTTCATTTTTTTTGTTTAGTCTTCTGGATTTTGTTTTGTTTTGTTTTGTAGAACGACTATTTGCAATCTATACACGATGCCACGGATTGGGGAGCCTGTCTGGCTTACTATGATGTCAGGGACACCAGAGAAGAACCAGCTTTGCCATCGCTTCATGAAGGAATTCACATTCTTGATGGAAAACGCTTCTAAAAACCAGTATGGTGGATTATAGTTTTTAAATTACATATGAGTTATGCCTTTTTATTTCAAACCAATTTTTGAATTAGTTTTTAAATCCTGGTAATCGAAGAATCAAAAGGCCATCCATAAATACCTTCTTTTTAAACCAAAAAAGAAACAGGAAAGTCTCTCATTAAATGCCTGCTTCCTGACAACCCTCTAAATCTTGGTAGAGGCTAAACGTTTGAAACATGTCCATAGGAAGCGCGTGATGGGTGTGTATGTCTGGAAGGGGGTGAACATACCTTATGAAATGCATTAATCTACCTTTCAAAATCAGTTATCATATGATGAGCAAGGTTAGACATTCAGTAAGAGCCATGTCTGTAATACTGTCTGACCGCAAATTGCTCTTAAACCTGACTTCTGTAAAATGCCACTAAAGAAATTGTGTGCTTCATTAGTACTCACCTTTCTGCCCTCAGGACAAAGCCGTGAGCGGTTGTTAAAAATTGAGAAAGAGAATGTTCTTGATAAAGTCGGGAGAATCTGATAAATTTACTCTTTTGTCAACACTTCATCCTCTTTCCCCAGGGCATGAATAGGGGAAGTTTTTAAAGCGTTTGGCTCCACTGAAGTCCTAAAACGAGCACAAACATGTGAAGTTTGAGTGGGAATGGCACTGAAAGACCAGCTGTTAGCTCCAGGGAGACTGCTCTCTGCAGGGTGGGGAAGGGGCTGCTGCTTACCATCTTACAGCTTCGCCACCAACTTTGTCATCTTTTCTCTCCCCCAGATGGGAGGGTGACAATCAGCGGTCAGCATGGTCCACCTTCTCCTGCCTCAGTGCAACGGGAGAAACCGTAGGGTGGTTTTGAGGTGTTCAGATGTATTTTCTTAAAATCAGTTCTTGCTGCAGTGGAAGCTTTTTCCTGGGATAAGCCCCTCTGGTCCCTGCCATTTTGAGCCCTGTACATCTTGGGTACACTTAAACGGTCATTTGTTTGGGTTTGTTTGCTTGCTTTATTTTAAACATAGTAAGATTTACACTGATGGAAGCAAGGGCAAATCAAGCCCCATATCATTTTCAATCTAGGTTTAAATCTCCTTTCCTCCTTCAGCTGTCTCCAGTGAGGAAACGGCTAAATTTAAGCTGTAGGGTTCCTGATGCTTGTCAACTATTCAGACAGCATTATTTTGAGGCTCGGTGGCGTTTGACTGTTTTCCTCCCCGGGCACCTGAGCCTCTGTGGCGGCCGCCAGCACCATCTGTCGGCATGTGGGAGGCTCTTGGCTGTGCTTCTGCACACTCCCGCCAGGAAAGGGGACTGGGAAGGAAAGTCTTCCCTCCCCGGAGCAGAAACCATGCTCTATCGTTACAATCAATCAGGTAGTTAACATTTTTCAGAAGGGTTTTTCACCTTACTTGCTTAGCTATTGAAAACTGTTTTGCCAATGTAAGGACACAGCCTTTCTGGCTGAGCTACAGAACTTTGTGGGGTTTCGTTTTTGAAAAGGAGCAGCCGTATGTGCTGAAATTGCGTAACAGTCAGATGAAAGACTACAGCACCTAGCTATTTTACAGCTTTGGTAGCAATAGCCTTCCTTCTCATCAATAGTCACAAATCTTAAGGGCTTGGGATCTCCTTGGAGTACAGAGTCCACGCAGGGCCACTGTTTTCTTACAGGGAACAAAGTTGTTTTCGAGATGTTTTACAACATAAAGCTTGCAAAATACGAAGTCTCATAATTATTGCCAAAGAGAGGAAATGAGCTGCCGCAAGTTTGAAATACTTAATTTTGCTTTAAATGTGTGTTCTAAAAAGAGCTTTGCAGGGGTGGGAGGGAAGGATACAGCCCTCCCTTCTCTCCCCAAAGAACCAAGACCGAAGGGATGATCTCTGCTGACTTTTATTAGGTCGTTTCTGCAATCCTTGATCCATGTAGACTGTAGAACTGCTGTTAGTTTAACATCCTGAGTGTGTACCTGGAAAAAAAAAATGATGTTGAACATTTTGCTTTCAGGTTTTTACCAGCTTTACTGACTGCAGTCCTGACTAACCACTTGGCCTGGGTCCCTACTGTCATGCCGAATGGTCAGCCGCCTATAAGAATCTTCCTGGAAAAGCATTCTTCCCAGAGCGTGGACATGCTGGCCAAAACTCATCCATACAACCCACTGTGGGCACAGCTCGGTATGTGGCAAACATCTCTAAACCACCCAACAGTTTTACATCAATGGGTATGCGTGCAGTGGTTTTTATGGATGCTTGTTGCTTCCCCACCAAGATGAATTTTTTTTTAATTCAAAACAAGACAAAAATGTGTATTTCAAGCTTAGAGGTGGTCACTGTATTTTTTTTTTTTATATGTGCTGTAATTTCTTAAGGCTTTATCAATTATAAAATGGCAGCCAAAAAGTAAAGCCCTCTTTAGTCATCTATGGCAGGTCTCTTAAGGTCATATGCCCTGGTGATAATGGAGGATTCTGGTCCTCCCTCTATAAGGAAAACCAATTTTTATTTTTTGGAATGCTGCTATCAATAAGCCCAGTTCTGTAAAGAGCAAATCAAGGAAATTAATCTTTTGATAAGAAATGAACATACTCTTAATACAACAGGCAAAGGATCAACACAGTACAGGGAATTATGACTCGGCAACCCCCTGGGTAAGGTCTCAAAGCCTAGTTGATTGAGTAGCTAATCATACTGTCTTCTGATTGCTGAGTAGAGGAGAGGAGATGAGCTTCCTACTCTCTGGTCAGATTGTCCTGCTTTGCACACAAACTCTCATGGAGTTTGGTTAGGGAAAGGAAAGGAAGGTTTTGTGAGGTTGCCCTATTCTGGTATAGGCAGGAATGGCCAGGGAGTTGGCAAGAAGACTTGATTTCAGAGCTAATGGGATCAAGGGATCTGCTGTGGTTAGGTTGGCCTTTGAGGCCTCTCGGATCCCTTGTCCCCGCATCGCTACGTTCATGCAGTGCCCTAATACCTCCAGAACAACACATGCACAGGCGTTCCCCAGGTGAACCTGGAGTACAGTCAAAATAACCCATCCAACCCATAGCAGAGCTCAAGGGGAGGGAAGAGAAGGTTGGCTTCAGCTATGCACTCGCCACTGTCACTTTTTGCCCTCGTTCCTGGCATAGGTTTGTTTCTCCTTTGCAGCTTTCTCTCGGTGGGTAAAAGTTCAGCCCAGTTTCCAGACTATCCAGGGTAATTCAGAGCAGATGCCTCCTCTCTCCCATGGCTATATAAGGAACCCAGGAGGTGACCCTCCAAAGCTAGGCAATGAAGTTAGGTGGTGCGAATACTCCCTAATGTGTGAGATCAGATGTCTCCCTGACCAGCGTGTCACCTTACCAACAGCCATGATACTAACAGCATCTTTGGGATTCTCTGTATTGAAAACAGATTCCTAGCATAGCTGTCCTCACTCTTCTGCTGTAGTATTTTTCTGTTGTAGAGTTGGCCTTTGAAAACTGGCCACAACAATTACCTGTTAGAATAATAATTTATTTTAAAGATGCAAAATAATTGTCTGTTTTATTTCCTATTCTAGGTGACCTCTATGGGGCTATTGGATCACCTGTGAGATTAGCGAAAACAGTTGTGGTTGGCAAAAGGCATGACCTGGTACAGAGATTGCTTTATTTCCTTACTTACTTCATCAGATGCTCTGAACTTCAAGAGACGCATCTTTTAGAAAATGGGGAAGATGAAGCCATTGTCATGCCTGGAACTGTTATAACTACCACGCTGGAGAAAGGAGAAGTAGAAGAATCTGAGTATGTGCTTGTCACAATGCACAAGAATAGGGGCAACTTGCTACCGACAGAATCTGAAGAAATGAGAACTCCTAACTGTAGCTGTAAATATTGCAAATGTCCGATTTCCCTTGCACAAAACATAGAAGGTGTTTCACAGCAAGAGAGAGAAGATGCACAAAACACTCCTAAAGTAGAGCTGGAATCCTCTTCAGATGAGAACAGAACTATTGTTCCTGACGATTGCCAGGAAGATGGTGTTGATGCTAAGCAACCGAGACCCTGCCTGGACACAAAACTAGAGACCGTGGTGTGCACAGGGTCAGCTTCACCAGAAAAACGTGTAGTGATGGAATCTGGTTTGGAGCCAACAGGAAACATGTGGAGGACCGAAGAGTCGCTGGAATCGGGCAACCAGGTGGTCAGTGTAACAAGGTCACCCGGTATCGCTGTGGAAAAGAAGCCGCCAGATAAGCTCTTCTGCGATGCGTTTCCTTGCAGTGCTGCTGAAGCTCAGACAAAGGTGACGTTCCTCATTGGAGATTCCATGTCACCCGATTCAGACATCGAACTCAGAAGTCAGGCAGTAGTGGAACAAATTGCTAGGCATCACAGCCCACCAGCAACGGAGGAAGGAGTGTCTGCTGATCAGAACTGTGAAGCTAAACAAACTGTTGAGGACCAAAATAGAGACTGTGGGACAGCTGAACCCTTTCCTCAAGTTGCTAGTGAGCATCAGAGCTGGAATCCAAATCCATACAATGCTGAGAGCATGAGTCTGTTTGATGAATATTTTACTGATGACAGTTCAATTGAAACCCGGACTATTGATGATATTCCAGGGCAAGCAGCTACAGACCTTCTTGCTCACAACAGTAGTTTAGAGTTTTCTAAAAAGCTGGGTACAAAGACTAGCAAACCACCTAGCGAGTTTTGTAAATTTATGGACTCTGTTCGACAAGAGACCTACAAAAACTGCTTTAATGAGCAGGACCAAAGAGAGAAAATCTCTATTCGCGTCCCCCATGGGGACAGAGAAAACGTAGAGAAAAAAGTCGCCCCGGGAATTGATTGGGACATTCCAAGAAATGAGAGTTCAGATAGTGCCCTGGGTGACAGCGAAAGTGAGGATGCAGGTCATGATCTAACTAGACCAAGCAGTAACTATTATGGAGCAGAGCAAGAAGATTGGGCAGAAGAATATGAGATTCCTTTTCCTGGGTAGGTATTATTCAGCAGTAATAGAGCCTAAAAAAGATAGAGCCTCTTCTCATGTCGCATGTTTGGAGGAGTGTAGCCTAACTTGGCATCAGTGGTTGGAAAAGCATCTCTTGAGCTTGCTGGTTGTAAAAGAATATAGAGAAATCAGCAGTCTAGAAAAAAATATTAATTGTGCATTGCAATCTTCGCTCATATCCTTTTCTTCCACAATGGGCTGACTGCAAAAGCTGACTTTAAACTCTTTTTTTAAAAGTGCTTGAAGTTAGAAGTTAGAAGAGATATGATAAATGTGAAAGTGCGACCTCTCTGGAAGCTGAATTTGTTGTTTACTATTGTACATCTCTTTGATATGCCTTTCTTGCAGGTCAAAACTAGTTGAAGTGAACTCTGTCCAGCCCAGTATTGCCAATTTTGGAAGATCCTTACTAGGTGGCTACTGTTCGTCTTATGTCCCTGACTTTGTTTTGCAAGGAATAGGAAGTGATGAAAAGCTGAGGCACTGTTTGGTGTCAGATTTGTCTCATGCTGTGCAGGTAATTAAGCTATATTTGGTAAATGTATTTGTCACAGTAGGGGAAGGCAAATATTTTTGAATGTACAAACCTGCTGGAAGTGGAGTTATTTACTGTCACAGCTCTCTTCAGATTTCTCCAGTCCCAGGTCACCATTTTTTTTCTCTTCTCTCAATTAACGTATCTGAAAAACGTGGTTATTTCACTGCAAATCTGGAGCACAAAAACTTGGACTCCCACTGAAGCCAGCTGAGAGGATCTCTGTGCTAAGCTGTAGTGAAATCATCATCTCCTGCAGACATGGCAGCCTGCTGATGGTTGCATGCCCACAGGATGGAGTGATGTTAAACAAGACCAAATGCTGAGGCTGCTGTGCATCTCTTCCCGGGCACAGTCTTCCTGCAGTGGTTGTGCAGAAGCTCCCTTGGCTCCCTCCTCTTTCTGTGCTCGTCTAACCAGTATGCTGCTGCTTGTGGGGCAGAACGTGTTCTCTGCGGTGAAGCCATCGGGAATGCTTCCTATTTTGGGCACATTACTCCTTTTTTAGGATTGTAGTCAAAGTGTTTGATAGTGCCAGCTTCATCGGAAAAGGAGAAAGCAGTATTAAGATAATTGTCCTGAGGGGACTCACACTTCTCATGTGTGCTGGAAAACATCTCTGCTCCACAGAAGCTTTTCCCTAGATGAGCTGGGGCATGACTGGGAAGCGTGGTTATTTCCTACCCCTTTTATAGTCACCAGGAAAGGAGTGGAAAGCAGGCTGTCACTGAAAAGCATGATTCTGCTCCCCTCTAGTTTATTCCCAAGGGAATGGGGAAAGACCTGCACACTGGCTGGTGAGCAGGCAGTCCGCTTCTCTGAGCGCTCCCCTGGGAGCCTCCGAAATGTCCCCTTCTTCCACACCTCTCAAGTTAATGATGCGCATCGCACCTGCGACCGTTCCCCATGTTACTGTCCCCTTTCCTGGTGCCCAACCCTGTGGGCCGTGGCGGGGGGTATTTGCTCCCTGCGTGGCTGTTCTAGGTGCTGGTTTAAGCCATTGTGCTTTAGGACGAATGTTTAAGGCATTTGTGAAGTGTAATTGAACTTCAGGCAACAGAGGCAGCAGTGTGAGGTGGCTGCTGCTGTGAAACTAATGTGTGTGAAATACAACCTAGTTGTGGTGCGTGTCCATCAGGAGATTTATATTTCAATTGCAGAAGTCAAAGATTGAGAGGCTACAAAAGGACCGAGCAAGATTTTATATGCTTATCTTCAAGTAAAATAGTAACTGCATCCTAGCCCCATGTGAACTCCCCGTGGGACTGTTGGGAAGGAGATGCTTTCTAACAGTCCAGCCCCAAAAATGTATTGGGGAAGGACAATGGGGTTCCAAATACTCCCTTTTTAAAACCTCCATGGCTTTAGAGAGGTGAAATGCTACTTGGAAGGAATGGAGGAGCTGGGCGCAGGCTTGGTTCCTGACTCCCTCTGCTGGCCCTCCCATAAATGGAAACCAGTGACAACTGGGAGTTAAACCCAGCTCGTTAACACAGCCATGTTGAACAGCAAGTTGGATTTTTGGTACTTCAAGTTTTAGGGGTTTAAAATGTACTTTAGATATGTCAGAACTCTGTGTATCAAATATCAAAAGATGTAATTGTCAGCCAGTGACACACTTTGAAGCCTGGAAGAAAATGTAAAATAGTGACTATCCTTCTAAGACTGTGCCTTGCTTACAATAAAGCTCTGTTTTTAATAGATGGAATGCAATGTTAGCACGTTACTGTATTTTAGATGAAGTAGTGTCTGGGATGCTATCGCTGCTATCCAGGATGGCGATGTTTTGTGAAAAGACTGTTGCCATTTGTCATTCTCAGGGTTCTGCTATTCATTTTTTTGTTTCTAGCATCCTGTTCTGGATGAACCGATTGCAGAAGCCGTCTGCATTATTGCAGACACGGACAAATGGACGGTGCAAGTGGCCAGTAGCCAGAGACGAATGATTGATAATAAGCTGGGAAAAGAAGTGTTAGTCTCGAGTCTCGTCTCCAACCTGCTTCATTCCACCCTTCAGCTTTACAAGCATAATTTATCTCCAAACTTTGTAAGTATGATTGACAGTTGAGAGGGTGATGGTTTTTTTTAAAGCATCCTTTCACTTCATAGGTTAAAGAGGGTGTAAGGTTTTGCCTAGTTTATTTATCCATAGCCACAATTCTAGTAGCCAGTGCATCCCCTGGTGTAGCTGTTGGAGCTGTCCATTTAAACACTGCTCTGTGATTAAGACAGCTGTCTCATTAATTCTGATTTAACATGCGATCAAAGGCTTCTGCTCAAAAGTAAGAGTCTTGCCAGTGAATATCTTACTAATTATTCACCTAGACGCAGCCACGGAAAAGGCAGTAGACGTATGGGGTCTGTGCTGTTTCGCTCTGAGGCTGGGTGCGGTTTGGGTATAGCGCTGTCTTTTCCCTGACACAACTCCCTTTGCTTTCTAGTGTGTTATGCACCTGGAAGATCGGCTGCAGGAGCTCTATTTCAAAAGCAAGATGCTGTCCGAGTATCTCAAGGGCCAGATGAGAGTTCACGTCAAGGAGCTGGGCGTGGTGCTGGGGTACGATCACAAACTTCTTCCGAGCAGTGCTGCCCTGGGTTTCCTGGTGCCAAATCCTCCGCCTGGGCTTGTTCTAAGCACAGCGAAATGGATTCCTAGATGGGACTGCAACCGTAGTGTGGCATAAATCGCCCATGGCCGCAGGCTTTTCCTTAGCCGTTGCTTGATCCCGAGGATCCCCCAGCCTTTCTCTCTTCCCTCCGGGCAGGAAGGTGGGCTCAGCACTCCAAACCTTATCAGACTCCTTCCTTAGTTGGTCAGTCATCACTGAACAGCGTGGGGCACCTGATTCCTCCAGGTTGACTTACCCTACATGGCAGAAAACACCCCCTGTGTCGTGTAAGGCACATAATACCTCTCTGTGGGTGTGGGGCACAGGCAGAGAAGCTATTTAAGGGGTGTTTATAGGAAGGCTCTGAATATCTTTTTATGCAGGGGAGTACAGGGTGAGCAGGAAGGCACACGGAGCATGCGTGGAGCTGGAGATGGGGGAGCAGCTGCAGCAGGATGAGCTGCAGCACGGTGCCAGGGCTTCCTTGGTTGCTGCAGAAGTAGTTTAGCCTAGTTCTGTGATCCTGCGCTTTGTCCCCCAACCATTGCTCCCTTTACTTGGAGGGTAGGAAGGAATCTGCTGTTTTTCCTTCCTCCATCTGCTATCTCACCAGTTTGTTGGCCCTGTGAAAGAAAAAAACCGAAGAGGCAGGTAGGAGCTGGAGGCAGCGCTGACGGTGCAGAGCTGTCGCTCTTCAGCACGAGCGGGCACGTCTGGAGGGGATGTTAGGAACAATCTGGCGGCTGGAGCGTGTAACCCAGCTGGCAGTGCTGCGTTAGGAGAGAAACACAATTGGCTTCAATTTTAGGGGAAGAATGTCCTGCGGCTCGGAGGTGTATACACGCGCGGCCCAAGCACAAACGCTTGGGCTTGAGCAGGCAGTGTGGTCACTGACGCACGTGTTCAGCCCAGCTACGTTTCGGGTTAGATTAAATGTGACTCTTCTGCTTCCTTTTAGGATTGAATCCAGCGACCTCCCTTTACTGGCAGCTGTAGCAAGCACTCACTCTCCGTATGTTGCCCAGATACTACTTTAAAATGCCAGAGGCCGTAGATGTTGGCTTTTTTTTCCCCTCTGGAAACAAAGTGGAAGACAACTTGTTCTGGCTTCTTTCTCTTTGAAGCAACTAAAACAAACTGCTGGTTGAGCTGCAGCACCTCCATATATGACTGCACGTTATGCAAACAGTTGGAGACTTTTCCTCTCCCACCTGGTCATTTATTAAAAAGGGTAAAGAAAGGAAAAAAAGAAAAATGAGTAAGCCCAGGATTTCAACCACAGAAAAGCAAAGATTTTAGCAAAAGCTGAAGATAACGCATTTTTTATCAGTTTCTGCCACAGTGGCTAACTGTAATTTATACTGCAGAACATGAGGAAGAACTGCTTTGAGAAATACACGATGCTATCGCCAATTATAAACTTAACAAGAGAATGCAGCAGCTGTCTTCAGACTGGCTTCTACTGATTAGAATCTCATTAAGATCTGTAATTCTCAAGCTGCAATGATTTCTAAACAACTTCTACTTTTCATGTCATAGTCAGAGATTCTGGATACTTCCCAGAGGAAGAACAGGGGTTGGGGGGGGAGCAGGGG